>VZRX01003272.1:0-74003 GCA_013398075.1 Notiomystis cincta | reverse complement strand
GAGGGAGCCCCGTCCGCCCGGCCGGGAGCGCCGGCAGCGGCCCGCAGGCGGGGCGCGGGCGACACCCGGTGGCCGCCGTGCCGAGGTGAGCGTCCGGAGCGGCCTTAGGGTCACTCACGGAATCGCAGAGTCACAGGATCACCGAATAGGCGGAGTGGGAAGGGACCCACGAGGATCACCGAGTACAGCTCCTGGCACTGCACGTGCCTGAGAGCATTGTCCAAACGCTTCTTGGACTCTGTCAGGCTTGGTTCCTGTTCCAGTGCTCACCACCCTCTGGATGAAGAACATTTTCACTATATCCAGCCTAAACCTCCCCTGACACAGCTTCAGGCCATTCCCTTGGGTCCTGTCACTGGTCACCACAGAGAAGAGATCAGTGTCTGCTCCTCCCCTTCCCCTCACGAGGAAGTTGTGACTGCAGTGAGGTCTCCCCTCAGTCTCCTCTTCTCCAGGCTGAACAGACCAAGTAACCTCAGCCATTCCACATACGGCTTCCCCTCGAGGCCCTTCACATTCCTCGTTGCCCTCCTTTGGACACTTCTAATAGTTTAATGTCTTTTTTATATCGAGGAACCCAAAACTGCCCTCAACACTCGAGGTGAGGCTGCCCCAGCTCAGAGCAGAGCAGGACAATCCCCTCCCTTGCCCAGCTGTGATGCTGTGCCTGATGCACCCCAGGACACACTCAGCCCTCCTGGCTGCCAGGGCACTGCTGGCTCAGATTCAACTTGGCATCAACCAGGACCCTCAGGTCCTTTTCCACATTGCTGCTTTCCAGCCTCTCCTTCCCCAGTCTGTCTGTACCTCCATGGTTGCACCACCCCAGGTGCATAATCTAGAACTTTCCCTTGTTGAGCTTCATATGCTGGTGGTTGCTCACAGCATTCCAAATGAATGATGTGAGGGTCAGCATTAGGAATGGCAGCAGGAATGGTGTTAGGGCCCTTGGTACCAGCCATGGCTCCTTCAACTGACAGGTTTAAAGTGAGCCCATGGATGGTGAGGCCACAGATGCTGGGGTCTGTGTGTGCACGGGCTGCTGACAGCTCCAGCACGCCCCTGAGCTCCCTGAGTGTCCCTGGCACCCTGATCCCCTGCCAGTGTGGTCAAGAAGAAACACGGGAACAGGAAGAATGGCACCAACTGCACCTTGCCCAGAACAAAATAAAAGTATTAAAAGAAGGTGGCAGGGAGAGGAGTCTCCCAGGATGCAGGGTCCAGCCTGCACCTGCAGGCCTGTCCAGCCGAGCGTGGCTCACCCCTGGCCAGTTTATAGCCAAAAAATGGTCCTTGACCCAGCAGGTCTTGTGTCTCCTCCACTAGGGCTGGCACATCTTGTGGTGAAGGACTCTAGAGACACTCTGCCACCTGCTCATGGTGTATTTTCCCAGCACAGGCTCCCCTGAGGCTCCTCCCTGCTGTCTATTTACATTGGCCATTTTATTTGGTAAGTGATGACAGCCTGTAATCCTGAATGAAAGGGTCAGTATGGAAAGGGACAGCTACATCTTGTGGTCAGAATGAGAGACAGGGAGTGTTCTCATTTCCTGGGCTACATAATATTGAACTTTTCATTTCTCTGTGCCGCGCTTGCCTGATGGTGTTCAGGTATGTCTTGGGCTCCAAAAGCCATTCAGACCTTCTAGGAATAAATAAAAATAAGAAAAAAATAAATGTAAATATTATGTTACTCTGACTCTCTTTAGAGAATTAGAAAGCAACAAATATTTAATTATAGAAACACAGTCTTAATATGACAATCTGTTCTGATGTTTTCAGAGACTAAGTGGTCCTTTTAGTTCTTCTCTCCTTCATTTTTTGCTTTAGATAAGAGAGAAAGAGATTTTCTGTGGCTCCAGTACAAGAGGCCTGCTTGATAGAACCCCTTTGCATAAGCTTCTGAACTTTTTAATGAAATTAGCACAGTGTTATGCATTCATTGCTAACTACTGGGTTTATACCCAAAGTACTGAGGGAGGAAAAGTCAGGCTGACCTGATTTCAGACATTCAAAACATCCAGTAAGGAATAATTTCTCAAAGTCAGCTCTGAAAAGGGTCAGGGCCAGGACAACAGTGGTGACATGGCAGCAGTAATGCAGGGAACGTGCCTGGGGTGGGAGGGACAGGAGTCAAACACAGTCTTGCACCATGGCTATTTTCAGCTGTGTGCTGGGGCAATAGGAGCAAACCTCATACATTCCCAAGGACCTGAAGCTGGCAACTTTCCAGCAATGGCTAGAATTGCAGATGTTCAAGACACTTCATATTTCTTCTCTTTATTGCCTTAAACACAGGAATGAAAGAAATAAAATTTGTCCCATTACTTCTTATCTGGTCTGACAGCTCCTCATCCTCGCACAGGAATTAAAGAAATAAAACATAGTCTTCTTACAACTTAACCTACCTCACATCTGCTTATATTAGGTAGTGGCTTCAGTTTTATCTCTCCAAACAGAGAACAAGGGATGCAGTCTGAGCAAAGAGGATGAGACATAGCACTTCTTAAGCCAGAAGATCTGTGTCAGATAAAGAAAAAACACAGAAGGGTTTTCTTCCTCCTCTATCCATAGACTGATTCAACAGAGAAGTGCTGACTGCAGTTAGGAAAATTACTACAATCAGTACCACCCAGCAGGAATAGCAGAAATGGCACTATGAGGAGACCTAGATTTATTGTGTCCCTGTGTTCTTTCTTATTAAGCAACCATTCCAGAAATTTGAGATGGCTCCTTGTACTTTCACCTTTTCACTTAGAGTCTCAGCTGATAAGCTAAAATCCATATTGACTGGAAAATGTAGTAATGAAATACTGACTTGGATGAAACTTTTGACTCCAGTGGGATAAGACTCATTCTAAGAATTTAGCACATGCAGATATTATCTCTTTCTGCTCTTTTAGTTTATGTTAGGAGCAGTGATCCAGCATGAAAAAAAACCTACTGGTGTGAAAAAAAAAAAGTAATTTTAGTACATCAGAAAAAATATGTGTTCAGTTCCTGAAGCAAAGCATGTCTACATCCTTAACCTGTATTTCTTTAAAATTTTAACAACTAAGAATCTTTAAGGAGGGCTGATTCATCACTCACCTTGGCCTGATATTGCCCTGCTTGAAGTCAGTCTTTAAGAATGTATCCCTGATGGTGGAGTGCTATGTCCTGGACAAAAGAAATCCTATCAACCTCTACAATTAGAATTGTGCCCTAATGTTCCTTGCACACTGAGAGCACAGATAAAATACAGATGAGATGTGATCACTGGCCCCCTGGCTTTTTTCAGTTTTCCTTATGATTTTTCTGACACTAGTTCCCCAAGAATGAAGTGGAACAGCTTCATTAGCAAGCTCCTTTTTTTTTTGTCACAGATGATAGATTTTTTCCTTGTTGAAAACAGTTTTCCAAACTTGGGAAATTTGTCCAGACAGAGTTTCAGGTTCTATCTATAGAGAATAGATTTGGACTAATGATCTGACAGCCTCAGATTGCAACAGACTGTACAGAGATGGTAGTAGGACCCTATAGGCAGCCTACTTTGTGTAGTCTATGAAAGAGCAGAAAAACTTGGTTTCCCTGTCTGGAAGGTGAATTGGGATGCACAAAACCCTCTTTTCTCATCTGCTTCCTTAGATCTTGTTCACCTTGGTCTGCTGATAACTTAGGTGTCTGAGAAAATGTGGAATTGCTGTTTTCTTTCCATCTCCTTAGGCAGTCTCTTGGGGGTAGAACAAGGAGACCAACCTTCAGCTTGGGAAGGGACAGGATATACTGCTTCCAAATCAATGTATCACTGCAGAGTCCCATGTCTCTGACACACAGCTCCTTCCAGACCAGCTCTCCATCTCTGTCCTATGTTACCATATACAATGAAAGCCTATTTCATCTCAGAGTAAATTTTTATAATTTAGTATATCAGCTAAACAGAGCAGCAATTGTTTACATATGTTGATATTTAAGTTTGCTTGAGGCAGTCATTCTGCCACTGTAATAAATCCTGCTGTAGGATTAAATGCTCATTTGAATCTTTCAGTTGAATTATTTTCAGTTTTAATCCAAGAAAGCAAGAAAAGGCCAAGTAAACCTTCAAATATGACATCCGAAATATAAACGGTGGGATCTCAGCTTAGTTATTCAAGAGTAGATCACCCTAAAACTGTGACTGTTGAAAGTGTCTTGGATCCAGTAGATTTCAGAAGTTATTCAAGAGTAGATCATCCTAAAACTGTGACTGTTGAAAGTGTCTTGGATCCAGTAGATTTCAGAATATAAGCCCGTACCAGTGCATAACCAAAGTGATGAAACAATAACAAAAATTATTATTACAGAATATTTCAGAAGCCATTTGTGCTTCAGATTATGTATTTGCCAGTCAAGTCAGTAAGAATTTAAAAAAAAAAACCAAAACTTGTCATTGAAATTTTTATGCTTCTGTGAAAAAAATAGTCCCTTGAAACAGCAAATTCTAAATTTACTGTGTGTTTTACCCATTTCTAGTAAAATGACACTAAGCAATAATTTCACCTTTAAAACTACAGGGAAAGTGCACACCTTCTAATTTTAGGTATACAATTTACATAGCAGCTCAGATCATTTGCAGAGAAACTGGAGCCCTCCAGACCAACTTTTCGTGGCTTATCATAGTTTCATTCTTCATACAAGCATATATTTTGGATGCCTTTACTTAAATAAATGGCCTTGCAGGTCTGAAGCAGTGATACTGCCAAGCTCAATGTCTCCAAAATGTGGTAGCACGAAGGAACCACCTCAGATGGTGGAGAATAACATGTGCCTGCTTTCTGAGAGCTGGACATCCCAGAACCATAGAGGAGGTGTGAGATCCAGCTTCCCTCTGGCTCACTGGGGCATTGGGAGGAAAGGATGCATTAACAAGCTTCTCTTTAGAGTCAAATGGTGACACTCAGTGAAATTGCCTACCAGCAACTCCAAGTAGCTGATGGGTCTGCATGAGCAGATGTGCTCAAATCAAACCATGCTAGAGCTATTATGCACTTGTCTGACCTTTTTAAACAGAACAATAACTTTTTTTCACATTTACCTGAATCTGGAGCAATTCTTTATGTCCAGCAGTTCACTATTTATGTCAAAGGGGACTTAATGTGAAGGTATTTTTCTGAGGAGATTGAATTTGTGATGACAGGAAAAAAAAAATTCTTTAAAGACAATGCATTTAGGCTGTGTGGGAATAAAGGGTACAACCAGCATGTGAAATTTAACTGGAGGTTGAAGCAATTTGCCCAAGTAATCATTTGTTCTTATTTCATGAAATTTGGAAAAATTCAAGCAAAGATAGTGATTATTGTGCATTCTTTGAAAGGAGCTAGTTCTGTACACCTCGATGTTCATATTTTTTCATTTTATAAAAACTAAGGTAAAAAAAGCAACTTTGCTCAGTTAGACTAAATCATACAACTCACTCAGTTCACACTTGATGGTTTGATGTAATGTTTTTCTGCCTGAATTCATTCCAGTCACAGTTTTACACCACTGTACATCACAACTTGCTTAATTTTTGACTCCTATTCAGGAGCACTTACTTTAGAGTTTTAAAATACAGGCTGATACTACCCATAATTCAGGAGGAAAAAACCAAAACCTGACAAACCCAGATTAAAACTCCCAAAATAAATTTTAACAAATTTTCCTAATCAAAGCAACACATTTTCAAAATGTGCTGGAGTTAGAAGTCAATAGTGTCTGCACATATCAGAAAACTCTCTGAATCCCACTGCACAATGTTGTATAGTAAATAAACTGCACTGAATTGCCTGTTTGAACCAGTTTTCAGCCTTTTTATCTGGCTCATAGACTTGGTAAAACATAATAATATACTAAGATATAACTAAGATATATTTTCTATTTTTTCCAAATAAGGCATTTGTCCAAACTTTTTACCGCTCTATTTGACATACATGAAAGAACATTTTACATATGTATTACACATAAGTAAAAAACAGAAACAAAAAAAAAAGATCAAGGTAGATAAAGTGTTCAGCTATCCAGAGATTGGTATCTGGGAGAATTTGGCTTTTCAAATGTTCAAAGGCATAAAAACATTCCTTTGTTTGCACATTCCAGGTCTTAATCCACAGTCAGACAACTAGATTTATTTTCCTACAGCTTCCACCCTCTTATGAAGCTACTTTAAGAACAAAAGACTATGAGTTACAGAAATTTAAAGGCTAAGGGTTTTTTTTCTGTTGTGTCTGTAGTACTAATCTGATACCTGAGCCTTCAGTTCATTTGATGAATTATTGTTATGATAATTTAGGATTCTCAGAACACCTGCTAACATGCATCAAAATCCACCATCAGGGAGGAGGGTGCAGTTTTATCCATATTGTCTTTACTAGAAATTTCAGTGACCTTCAATTCTTACAGTGTCCTCAGAGAGCAGAATGTGCCAGATTCTTGTAGCCCATGGTGAAGTTAAGACAGAGAATATTTGCTGTTGTAGCTGGAGAAAAAAGTTGTTGCAGCCAAATATCTGTGCCTTTTGTATTGGTTTAGACTCTTTCTAAGTTTAAACAATTGCTTTTTCTATACACTCTCACATTTCATTATGGCTGCTTGCAGTTTCTATATTTAACCTCTGTTACCTTAAGAAACTGCTGAAAATTTTTTTTACATCTTTCAAAATCTTTCCTTTTAAAATTAGTTTAAGCTCAGGGAAGAGGAAAATCTCAAAGGGCAGACCATTTTCACTCTCATGGGTGAATGCTCTCTATCTAGTCTGTAGTTAGACCAGGTCTGAGTTTTCCTGCACTTTGGTTCACCTTTAAACAGTTCACATTGACAAAAAGCACGTTAACATCTCTCATCTGACTACATGATTATAAAATCCAGTTCCATTTCCAAGAGATTAGTCTGACTCAAGCCTATCTTCCAGAGAAGAATTGGTTCTTATCTCAGTGTAGCAAGAATCTACCACTACCTGTTGCAATTGCTACGGTAGCCATTTAAAAAATATGTGCTTTTTGCCAAGTCATTCATCCCTGGCTTTTGGGTTTATCTTTTCTCCATATACCTTTATTTTTAAAAATTTTTTTGTTGTTGTTCACAAGGCTTCTTCTTTGCCTACCTCTATATGATCTCCAGGAACCTTGTAGTAGGGGAAGCAGAGGTTGAAATTATGTTTTTCATTTTTATTGCTCCCAGGGTGCATGGAAGAAGTACATAAGTCCCCTTCTACTTTCCCAGCTATTTTACTAATCCTCAGCCCACTTACCCTCAGGCACTGATCCCTAGAGCTCCCTGTGGTCTGCCAGGAATAACAAACACAAATTTAATGTTGACCTATCTTCCACCTCTTTCTCCTGCTCTCTTCAGTAGATATAAATCCCAGTCTTTATCATACACTTCAGGAGAAGCTGCACCAGTGACCGTTTCCCTCATGGCCATCAAACCTTTGCTTTGCATCTGGCCTTAGGGAGATAATTAATGCCTGTTTGGGTGGGGAAGAGACATCCATTTGCACCTCTAGACTGCAAGAATACAAGTAACCTGTGCCTCAGTAATTTGTTCCTAGACAGCTGTCTAGCAATGCTCTCCTATACTACTTTTTTGAGGAGGTTTTTAGCCATAAAAAAAGAAGCATTATGACCAATTTTTGACTGCATAGATGTAGAAAAATAGGATAAATTTTCCCTTCTAAGTAATGAGCACAGATTTAAATTTGCATCAACCTGTTGTGGTGTCTGAAAACGTTTTATTTTGACAATGTGTCAAGCAAATATCCCTTCCTTCCCCTTCCTTTTCCTCCTTTTTTCTTTTTTCCTTGTTTCCCATTTCTTCTTTTTTATGTTCTGTAAATGTGAATGACTTTGTAGTGCAAAGCTCTTTTGTGGAAGAAAGCCAATGCTCTTCAGTGTGATATGTTGAGAATCAAATAATTTTCATATTCTCTGACTTTGCTATAATTGCTCTAAAAGTCAAAAATACCAACTTGAAATGGATTTCTGTGTCTTCCAGTTTTTGACTGGGGCTCTTTGAAAAAGAAAAGAAATATTTCTATACTGCTACTACAAGAGTGGGAGTGATTACTATAAGTGATAGTAATTAATGGGGGGCTGCTTATCAAATCTGTGCCTTTCATTCTCTCTTGGCTGTTAGAAACAAAAAAATTTTCAATATCTATGAGCACACTGAAGAACACTTAACATGAATATTGCTGAAGCTTGGAGGAAAATAAAACTGTTCCTGGATTTTTGTATATGAAGGACTTTAAAATAACAAAAATGCACTGCTTCCAAATATTCAGATGTAAGCTAAAGAGAAACAAAACAAAACAAGAAGACTACAGCAAATTTTTTTCCATATAGGCTTTATCTATACCATGTTGGCAGATCTCTTGATGAAGGGCTGAGTTTTATCAAATGAAGTTGGAGATGGACTGTCTCACTCTTCAGGAAATTTTCAGTCTCTTCCATTCTTTTCTTAGGGACATTTTGCTATACAGTAAATTGCTCTGAGTCTTGTACATTGAGTTCATTTAACTTGACCAGTTCCTAAACAGATCTGTTAGCGAACTCAAAATACAAACTTGAAACTATGAGAGAACAAGCAGTGTAATGAGATACCAAATTGTTAGTACTGTGCTAGTTCTTGCCTATTTCATAAGGTATCTGTGGTCCTGTGAGTAGAACACAGGGGTAAACAGGGTGTGGATGGAGTGATTTTGTTCCTAGTGAATTAGAATCAACCTATTTTCATCTTAAATAATACCCAACACTTCAGAATTACCATAAATGCAGAGAATAAGAAGGTATGAAAGCCATTTCTAAAACATACTACACAAAGAAAGGGTGAAAACAAAACTCCTCTGTTTTAATGATTTGTGCTGCAAAATGAAACTATCAGAACCAAAATCCGTACTGATAATCAAAATTAAATATATATATGAAAGGCAGAATTCATTTTAAGCCTAGCTTTTGAATTGCCATAAAAATTGATGAAGGTAGGATATGTGGGATTTGTTCCCATCTATCACTAATCCATAACATTGCAAAGAATTGAAAAGCCTACTTTAAGGTGGTAGACACAGAGTGACTTATTCAAACTTCTTGCTTTCACTTAAATTACATACCAACATGGAAGCAATGAGACTTCTCTCTGTTTTCCCCTCTAACCACAGCCTATGTGTAAAACCAGGTAGCAGAAATTTTAGCCCACATCTCTATTAAATTGGGTAATGACTATTCACCATGCAGTTTTTGGCAAGTACAGACAGGGCAACTGTTCAAGAAAAACAAGAAATTTCCTGCTGTATATGAACTGCTCATAAACACTTGAGCCCTGGCACTTTTTACTCAAACCCTGCAGGTCTCAGATGCCTAGTATTAATAGAGACTGCTAATTACAAGCAGTGTGGTTAAAGCAAATGCTTAGCCATACAGAACATTAATTGACAGTGTTGTTGGGGAGAATGAAGGGCTGTCTGTGTGGGGAACAGTTTTCCCAGTGAGGAGGCTCAAGTCACTGCAGTTTTTGCTGGGTTTATTCATATTTTCCCAAAATGGGTCTAGATTTAGACTACATTCTCTGCCTTAGAACACCAAGGAGGGAACTGTGATTCCTTTCTGGCTCCCATGGTTCAAGGTGGGAGGTAGTCTGATAAAGACCTATTCCCATCAAGTTTCCACAGCCACAGTGGCCAGGCCTTTGGGGGTGTGAAGTCAAGGTTCAGTTCACTGCCTGTGCTGTAGCTCTGCTACTCTACATTCCTGTGTCTCATTCCTGTGTCTCCTGCCCCCGTGCCTCAGTCAGCTGTGCTGGGCATCATGGCAACAAAACCCTACCAAATGGGATGTCCCATTCGTGTCTGAGTTATTCCAAGAGTTTTTGCTAGTGGATTCCTTTATACATCTCCTATTTCTCACCTCAGAGCACAGCACAAAGCACAAAGCCTGTCTTTGGAACAGGAGACTTACTAGCTTGTTCTGGCTGCTTCCTACCCAAGGAGCAGCTACCTTAACTTTGACAATACTTGAGATCCCCTTCAGTCAATCTACCAGCTTTTAGGATGAAATTGAGGATGATAGGAGTACCTAGGGTCAATAGCCAGGAGACTAATGAAAATGAGTTAAGCAAGAAGAAAATGTAAGACATAGTGGTCATATACATCATATACTTACAGAGAGGAAAAGCTGTTAGATGTAATCCCAAAGAATTTACCCTTTCCAGCATAAAGTGAGCTGACAGATAAATTATCATTAGTAAAAGCAAATTCTTAGTGTATCCTCTTTGTCCAGCATTTTCTACAGGGTGAAAAAAATTTTACCTATATGACAACATTTAAAGAACAGAGAGAAAAAGTCTAGGAAATCACTACAGAAATTAACATCTTGTTTGACCTAAGAAAGAAAAAAGTGATTTTTACTTCATTTTTTTCTGGAATAATTCAATAAATTAAAGACCCAAACAGACATACTTGATGTTGTGGAGTTTTAGGTTTTTTTCCTCTGAACTGCTATTGTACATATAGTAAAAACAAGGTCTTGCAGAAGAAAGCAGAAAATCCCTCAATTTATGGAGTGTTCTGTTACTTTCCACAGCAGAGAAGGGCTTAGGATCCAGCAGATTTCTAACAGGAGTCATGGCTGATGGGGTTGCATGGAGGGGCTGGAGAGAGGCTGAGGGAAGGACAGCTGAGGCAATTAAAGTTTACATATTCCAGTCTCCCTCTGGAGTGAAAACACTTTAGTACAGCAGAGATGTATTTTAAGCCTCTCTTTTAAGGTAGGCAGGCTTTGCAGGTGAACTGTGCAGTCTGCAAGGAGAGAACCACGTGCTGTCTGGTAAACCTGCAGAGATGAAATGCCTAAAATGAAATGTTGTCAGAAAACATCATTTATGTATTAAATTCTAACAGGATCATCTTTACATAACAAGACTATAGTCTCATTTGATTACTACTGATTTGAAAATGGACATTTTATACCTCTCCTCCTGTACAGAGTGCAGCAGCCTCTCAGGTATTTTTAATTTTGAAACATTACATCCAAGTGCAGATTTCTCTCTGTACAAGAGAGGGCAGCCTAGTCCTGGTAATAGTGCCTCCAGAGCTCTGGACATCTGGAAAATCTGTTACCTTATTTGTTATGCTTGACTGTAAAAATTACTGCGTAAATTGCAAATTAATCTTTGTTCTTCATTTTATGGGGGACCGGAGGCTACTCTAAGATTTCTTAAGGTTGAAGAAAAGTTACAAAATAAAATCCTTTGTTTTATTCATGGGAAATTTCTGCTAATGTGATACAAATATGTGGGTTTCTTCAGTGATAAATTACTTTACAACTTGTAGTGTGAAAGCCGAGCCGAATCAGAGCCCTGTGTCTGGACTGATCTCATCAATTTTAGTTCCTCAGCAGGGATTTGGCTTTTGATCACACACTTCTTAATAGATCCAAATATCTAGACACTATGGCCACTTGTGTTTAAATCCTTGCTGCTTGGGTTTATTTCATACATTGCTTTTAGGTCTTAAAAGCTGAGAGGTGCAGCACAGGGTCAGACTGAAGGTCTGCATTGTCTGGTAATCTGTCTCTGAGAGTGGTTATAGCAAATGCTTAGGGAAGGACTATAACAGAAAGGGTGAACACAGAGGGATCGTTGTCTGGCATACCTTCCACCTTCCAGCAGTCACTGGTCTAGAAAAACAATTTCTTGAGCCAGAGCTAGTGTCTTGAGAGCCACTCTTTCCTTCCTCTGAGGACATTCCATGTGCTCAGTATACCTGAGACTGGGAAGACAGTTTAAGTATTTACCTTCTTACATTTTAAGGACTGTTTTGCTGTCTGACAGGGACTTTCTCCATTCCAGAAGCTTTCAGAAGTTAAGCCAGCTCAATCTCAGTCATGCCCTGCTGTCTACTGAGACTGAGATCTTGTCCAAGTTTTAATTCCATTTTAATTTAACTTTCCTAAACTTGTGTATAAAAGAGATATCTATGTTATTGTCTGTTGGTTCTTTGTACAATAAACTCCCATGCCCCCTTAATTATATCCATTTATTTTCTGTTTCAATGTATCTCATAAGACTTATTTTTCTATTTCAAGATATCTGTTTCAGGATTGGCCTTTCTGCATTGATGTCCTCTCCAAATTAAAAAAAATCTCCTAAAATCAAATGTCCAACAAAAATCAGACTTGGATGATCTGGTTTGCTGAGATATGGAAGACTGAGTTCTTGGAGATGGCAATAATCCTAAAAAAAAAAAAAAAGCCACATCTCATTATACCCTTTAAAGAGCAAGGGGAAAGGACAGTGTTCATTGCCAAGGCTGTTAACAGCAATTAGATAGGAAAAAAAAGGAAGTAAAAATGTTTAGAGAAAATCTTTCTCATCTGACTTTGATCAATCAAAATGTCCCACAACTTTTCTTGCTCATGATTCTTGTCATTAATGCATCTTGCATTAATGTTGCCCCCTGCTGCTACTTGGGCCTTTCAGTTTTCATGGGTTAAGGCCTTTAACCTTTTACTCTTACATGAGACTTCTCTTCCCTGTTTAGAATTTTGTGAGGCAGAAAAATGAAAGGAAAACTCATGAGTGTGGACAAGGTGAACACTAATTGGTCTATGGCTGTTTTCTGTTCAACTTTTGCTGCTAAGCTTAAAGCTCCTGCTATCCAAACCCTGGGTAAATGCCAATATTCTTCACTGCAGAGCTGCCTTGCTAAGGAGAGAGGGATCTGACATCCCTTGCTAGTGCATCAGTGACATTAATTTCTTTACCTGTTAGTATAAAAAGGAAACACGTGCCTTCTGGATTTTCCTCTCTTACAGAAACTCTCACGTGATAAGGTATTGGCAATGTGGGTATTTCCCACTACACTCGTTACAGCATTTTGGTGTTTTATGGATGATTCATGGATCAGCTATGCCACAGTCTTGGTGTGAATGCCCTGGTTAGCTGCAGAGGTGATGTGTGCATGGAAGGCAGTGATTTTTCTCTAGGACTGAGTTTCAAACCCACAAAGTTCAAATGGGTTCAGAATTTACTCAAACACATTCTCACATTCCTTTATTTTACAGACAAGGGTAATGATCCTAAAAGCAACTGCCCTGCAGCGTCACTGGAGTGAAAAATTGAAGGGTTGTTTTCCAAGTAATCTGACTCTGTACAGCTGGATCAATAGTCAATATTGCCAGGGCTTGGCTGACTTGCTTCTACCTAATTTTTACCATTGCATTTCTCAATGAAGCCCAACATGGAAGACCGTCCAGAATATGGAGAGGAAAAGAGGACAAGAAACAATACCTGTTCTCAATGTTCTCTACTTTTTAATATACAATATGTATTGAAGATTCAAGAACTTTAGTAGGTTTATAAGTTGTATAGAAATGTGTAAGTCCCAGTAAAATTAAGAGTTGATTCCTATTATTTGCAAAGACACTGGTACAGCATAGGTATTTCTCCCAGCAAAATTATTCCAGAGCTGTCCAGGCTCATGTAGTTGCAGATTCATAAAATGCCATATAAGTCAGTACTGACCAGTTTTTAAAGCTAAATTTCAGCCTTAATTTAACTTTTCTAGTTATAATTTATACCCTCTCTCCAAAATAGTTTGGTTGATTTTTAATGTGCTTACAAAAATCCCACAAAAAATTCTAGTAAGCTTGAATCAAACTAATGGAGACAGAGCAAAAACGTTTCAAAAGTTTGTGCCAACAATTTTTTAAAAATTATGAATGGGTTCATGCCATCTAGTCATAGGCCTTGAAAGTTTCTTTGATATAAGAGAGAGGTTTTTTCCCCTCCTCCTTTTGGCCCTCTGGAAGGTCTATTTCTAGGTAACACTGATGTGACCAGGAGTTATCCTTTACAGCTACCTCCAACAGAGAGATAATGAAGACACAGTGGGTAATGGTGTCTTCTGCATCAGCTGCTTCACAGTTGCCAGAGTGAGGGAAGCAGATCAGACAGTCAGGGCTTTATGAAGGTCAGACCCAGACCTAACACTAGTCAATGTTACAAACAGCTACTTGTGACTGAGCAAGATGTCTCTGTGGCAGCGCTGCCCCAGTCAGACTGCACGTTAGAAGTGGAACAGGAACCTGGCAGGGACATGCATAAGGCAGAAAAAAAGTGTTTTTCTAGCAGCAGAGGGCTCCTGACCAGCAATATGTAGCAGATTTGTGACCACAGATGCCACTTGGGTGGTGCAGACTAGCTCTGACTGCTCTCAAGAATTTGTCCAAGCAGCTCTTTAGAAATTCCACCTGGCGAGACTTATAACGTACCTTTTCAGGACATTGTTACCGACTTCCTCGAACATCTGTAAATAGCTGGTTTGTGTATGTTCATGCACCGTGGAGGATAGAGTTTAGAATTTTTTACTGAGGTTATCCTTTTAACACAGGGCCAGATTGTCAGGGGGGCAGATCTGTGCTGGGGAGAGCTGGTTGCTTGACTTAGTGGGTGGCATTCTCAGACCTGAATAACAATTTCTTTGTTTTGTTTCTTTTATTGTACCTTACTCTTATGGAAAGGACCCACTGTGCTTATATATGAGCAGATTGTTCTCCTGAAAGTTATGTGTTTTCACTCTGAACACTGCTTCTCTCCCCAGCCTTTACTAACATCTCCCAAAAATCAAATTTAGAAAACCCACCCCAGAAATATATGGGTAGGTTGACAACGGCTGCATTCATTTTGGAAAATCCTTACCCAGTGGCTAAAATGAAAAGGATCAGTAAAAAAATCATTCCTGGTCTTTCTGTATTCTGTCACGGATCCTTTTAGCTGCTGCTGCTCAATAAACAGTGAGAGCCTGTAATAAGTCATCTCCTTTGCTATAAGAAGCTATAATTTTGATTTTTCCCATGTCTGGATGACTTTTTCTTTCTCTTGTGACTTCACTTTCAAATTAATACTCCACTGCACCAAAATTACAAATTTGATTGATGAAAGCTAGCAATGAATAATGGAAATTATACTTTCTCAGAAGCAAATAATAATTACTGGATTTTTATTCATGTGTATCTACAAAAAATTCAGAAAACAAAAATTAAACACAAATTGTAACAATTATAGGTTCAAATTTTTTTTGCCAGCAAAAGTAGTTGATTTGGTAAAGTTTAGTGGAACTGGTAAGCAAATGTGGGGATATAGTGAATATGGACAAACAAGAAGATGGTGGATTGTTTAATATTCTAATAATTTCATCAACAGTTTTCAGTCAGGCACATTTGTCTTGAGGTTTTGAGTAATTCTACTTGGATTCTTGAGCGATTTACAAGCTCTGTAAACCTAACTGGTCTTTTTTTTTTTCTTTGTCTTATTTTATTTCTGAAAGGAAGTGAAAGCAACATGAAGCAGTTGAATTACACTTGGATTGAGAAATCATATGTATTAAAGGTAGGAAATTCTACAATATTGAATGTTCATTGGTAACTTTTCACCTGGTGATCATTCCTCTGGCATATTACTTAGATAAAATTTGCCTCCTTTCTAGTTGCTTTCTATATTCAAATATTCTGGTTTTCCTTCCCTATTTTTTCTCACTATTATGAATTAACATTCTGATAAAGTCTGATATAATAATTAGCATTCAGCATTAGAAGAGGTACATATGAGGTATAAAAGTACATTTTATTTAGGCTCCTTATTTAAGTCTCCATAAATGATTTTTTTGATGTGAGCTTGCATTCTATACGCACAATAGTTTTCTTAAGGCAGTTGGTTTTATTTTCTTTCTGTAAAATAAAATGCTTTCGTAAGGGTATGAAATATTAAATTTTGGATATATAAATCACCCATTCAGTCACTTATGAAACTGTTTAGCTCAAGTCTGCACTCTATTTCTGGTTGGTGCTGGTTTCTTCAGTTTCTCAGTTCTTCACCAGTGAATTTGGGTTCCGTGGGATGGAACACATTTGTTGTTGCTCAGAAGAAATGTGCCAGGGTATTTCTTCTCTCTGTCTTTTGGGGTCTTTTGTTGCTAACATAGTTATGGAAAATAAAAGGGTCAGCCTCAAATAGGAACTTGATATTTTATAGCTCTTTCTTGACTTTACTCTGCTTAACTTTTAAGAAACTACTTCATTTTTTCTTTTTAATCAAGATCTATAAAATCTTAATTTCCAATTTATGTTTATCCTGTGCACTCACGGCAGTTTTCTTTGATATAGCTGTACTACTGCATATCAGACAGATTTTTAAACATTGTGCCATGCTTAAGTTGTAAGGCATCTGTTCCACAAATGCACTGAAGCCAATGCTTATCATGAAGCTATTGAACTATAAACATGCTTCAGCACATTGATGAGTGGCTAAAGTCTAAAGCTGCTTCAAATGAGCACATACCTCAATATTTTTTCAAAATTAGACATTATAAAAGTACATTTTAATGTCTGTTGAAAAGTGGAGAAGATCTCAAAAGATTGATAGGAATGATGAGAGCAGAATGAGCAACCCTGTTATGCTACACATACTGCACTTAAGGCAAAAGCTTCTCCTTACTGGGTCTTTATTGTTCCTAATATGAAATGCCATGTTGTCTGCCTTAATAGGGTTAGGGAAAAACATTGTTTTCCAAATTGTAATTACTTTCCTGTCATGCTCCTATGCAGAGGGAAAGCCAGGTCATGGTTTGAAAGAATGTCCTGAGTATTTGGTAGGTAACTTGGAGCAGAAGCAGCAGCAGTGGGCTGTGTTGGTGGTCATGTCTGGGTAGGCTAAGCAGGTGCTAAACCTTGTGGTCCCCTTGGAGGAAATAGTGATTGTATGCAACCTCTCCAAAGGGAGAGTGCTGGAGGGGAATGTTAGGCTAAAACCCCAATCATTTGGTGTCTTCTCCTCCAGGGATAAGCTGCTTTTCAGGTGATAGGGTCCTGATCTGCACCAACCCTGCAAAGCAAATTCTTTGGTCTTTTCTCTATAACGCTGACATCGAATTTTTACAAAGGTTGCAGCTCTTTTTCAAAGACTTGGCTTGAGCTCCAGCTGCTCAACACAAAGCAGTACAGAGTAAGTGGTGCCTCTGCACCACGATCAGGTTTCTTTTTTAAGACATTGGCAAAGGCTTCCCAGTAGCTGTTGATCCCAGCAGCTCATGTAAATCCTGCATGTACCCCATTCTCCTCAGTTATTTGCAGTACAGAGACTGTATTATAGCCAAGTCCTCTAAAGTTCTTCTCTTCTTTAAGCAGCAGAATGCATCCACATTTCCCCAGTCTGCTTACATCAATGTGGGATTTGGCAGAGGATCCACCCAAGGAACAGGCTGAGGGTCTTCTCTCCTGTATTGGTTTTCTTTGGAACAGCCCACAAATAGTTTCCATTCCTTATACACATCTCTGGCTCCTCAGCTCACTAGAGAAAAATTAACACACAGAGATGCCCTTGTCCCCTTATGCCTAGCTTCCATTCCATTGTGAGCCAGATAGCTTCTCTTTGCCTGCCCTTTTCCCCCTCTTCTGATTCTTCTCCCTAAGAACAGCAACTCCAAAACAGCAATCAGTTCCAAAAAAGTTGTAATTATATGAACTTATGTAAATGAGGCTCATCAACCCCCTACAGTGTGTGATTTACTTATGTCAATGAATGCTTAAGCAAGTGGTGCCTCTGAACAACCCCTCCAAACACACTTAGGTCATGTGTCTACTCTCAGTCCCCAAAACCTATTTATTTCTGGTTTTGTACTAGACCACAACAGTCGTGCATTTGCAGGTCCTACCCATCTTGTCTAGCAGGTATTAACTAAATAGCAAAACAGACACCAGAAGCAAAATTTTACCTTTGACCTCTCCCATCTAATACCATTTGACATAAATTACTACCTGATGTTTTGTGCCATGCTATATCAAAGTAATCTCACACTTTTACTAGATAACTACCTTTACAGCAAAGCTATGATGTACAGAATAAATCTACATTTTTCCTGTCTTGTAAATCACTGGATTTACTTTTTTCAGGTGAATGGTAGTATAGTGACTGCAGCCAAGAGGTAAGACCTTGTTACCTCTGCATGGATCTTCAAAGAAGTTCAGGAATATTATGATTTATTATGATTATCCTTGTAAGAAGAGAATAGTAACCACATTCTTCTGCCTTATAGACTATTTAGAAACAGAACTTGATCTTAGAGAGGCTCTTTATGATCTTCAGAGAGAAGGTGCCACAAAACTAAATACTGTGCAAGATGGTATTTCAATGGTGTCACCTATCTTTTTTCAAAATAGAACTGGAGAGCAATTTCAGAGTCATTCATTTTTAAACTTACAGGAAGCCCCAAGAAATGTCTGATTTTTTACTAGTATAGTAAATCACAGAAGCTAATCCAGGTTCTGGATCTGATACACACATAATAAATTATGGCTGAATTGAAGAACTTTTATGCAACAAAAATCTCAGAATTGCACTGATTCTTCAATAAAAGAATGTCACAAGTAAGACAAACACAAGTCATTTAGGAGAGAACAAAATATTCAATCAAGATTAACCTTCAAATAAGGAAAGATTATTTTCTTCAATGTTGCCACAAAAACAACCTCAAATGTCCCCTTCAGCATGTGGTACAATTAATCTGAAATAATTCTGTTTCAGTTACATTGGCTAAAGACTCTTTAGACTTCTAGGTCACCAAATGCTCTTAACAACCTATGTTCAAGACACTTCCACACTCACCCAAAGTACAGGGTGTGGAGAGACTGTGTGAAAGACAGGAACACACATATGGGCAGTATTCTTGAATTCCTCTATTCATGCTTCAAGCTGGACACATACAAAAAACTTCTAACCTGGGAGCCCTGTAGCTTCTTTAACATTGGCATCTTTCTGGGTCCATGCCAGTGTGACCTACAGAAATGCAGGGTTAGGTAGCTCAGGCACATCACTGTGCTAATCCTTAGCAGTGTTGGTACAGTACTTGTAGCTGTTTGGCTAACATGGTGTAGAAGTAACTGGCTGGCTTCACCTGCTTATGTCTGAGTAGTCTTTTCTCCATAAAGATCTGCTGAGAGTGGCCCTGATTCAAATGCTTCAAAGCTGCCTTGTGTGTTTTTTCATTTGAGGCCAGTGAGGTTGTTGCAGACCTCTCAGTGGGACAGAAACTTCGTGGCTACCCACCTTGAGACTGACAGTAAAATGCTGGCTTTGATCTCTGTGCCCTGAATTAAGCAGAGCTCTAGTTATAGGTGAAATTGCCTCCCCATGCAGTCAGCCACAGCTGTGCTGGAGGGGGGGATGAGGGTGGGATTGTGCTCTGTGAAAATGAGATCTCACACGAGTTTGGCTCCTACTTTTGAGCAATCATCTACAGAACAAAAAACGAATTAAAATTTTTAGGTTTGTGTCATGGCATGGATCTGGGTATTTTCAGAATCAGCAAAAAGCATGACCTGGATGCTGAGGGTGTTCTGAAGTTCCCTTTCCAAAGCACAAATATCTTAGAACTTCTCAGCAATGCTATTGTATAGTTTATTTATGTTTTAGCAGGAAGGTAATATTAGTTTATTTATGGTTTAGAAGGAAGGTAATAGTGCACTTTTCTCTAAATTATTTGGAAACGATTGAACCATTTTAATGAAATTTTCCAAAATAAGTCAGCCCAAGACAGATACTTTGTCTGGGAAAGTTCAGCCCAAACAGTTAAAGGTTGGCAATGTTTTATAAATTACTTAAAACAGTATCTTATAATGGTAGACGTTGGGCAGCCCAGCTGTATTTGTCACTACCAACTATGCCCAGACTCCCTAAACTGTCAGAAGGTGTTTGTGTTTCAGAACATTATTTCTACAGTCTATTTGAATTGGCAGATGTTTGTTTTTTAGCTGCCAGTATTACATTTTGCTTGAGATAAGTGAGGTGCTGAAATTCCAGCTCAGAATGTGCTTGGCTTGTAGCAATTTCAATTTATATCACAACTGTGACAAAGCAAGTGGATTCACATTTCTAAATTTCTATTTTAAGGGTAGGGGGTTCTGTGCTGGCCAAACCAAGGTCTGCAGCACACACTGACCACGTGAAGGCTGGTCCAGGGCGCCTTTGCAGAGGGTTGGCTCCAATCCACATGGAGTGAGGCCTCAAGCAGGTGCACAGAATTTCAGTACTCACCTGTTGGAAATGTTTGGTCCAGGAATTTAGATTCTGTGTGAGTGAACTGACTGGGAAAGACACATCAAATTGTGAGGTGTGAAATTGTTGTTCTGTGTTAGTGGCTGAAGTATTGCTCATATCTCTGCATCTCACACAAATCCTGCTAGTGAGATGGGTGCTCTTGTTTTTTCTATTCCCTCCGTGCAGAATTCTCATCTCTATAAGGGTGGCAAAGGGAGCTTTCCCACTCAGTGAGTTATGTGCAGTTCCAGGAAACATTCTCAATGGCTGCTGTGGAGGTCTGAATGGGCACAGAGGATCTTTTGTTCCCCCCAAGGAACCAGTGGTGAATTGATTCACAATTGAATACCAAACACACAGACTTAAAGGTAAAACTGCTAGTTCCTGGCTAGGAGATAAAAATAAATCACCTTAATTCTTACAGTCTTTGAAGACGGAGAACGAAAATTTCAATTTTTTAAAATCAAAATATGTATAGTTTAGATGCATATATATATATATATATATATATATATATAAAATATAACACATACTTTGAATGTATGCATACAAAAATAAATAATTTTTTCAAAGGGTTTCAAATTTTCTTTAATTCTGACTCAATGCAGTACATTGCCAAGAAAGAAGATTCAGATTGTTGCTTCAGGTCAAGAGGAATGCAGAATTGTGGAAAGTAGAAACATTCTATTTCATGTTGGGTTTTTTCATTTAGTTTTATAAAATGGAACTGAACAGAACATTTAAAAACCAATGGAAAAAGTTGCACAAGATGTTCCATCTCACAGAAATCTTGGACTTTTCCTTTCCCACAGAATTCCAGAATCCTGAAAAATTACCAGAAAACTGGAAAAATTATCATTCTTTAATAACACATTTTAGTTTTGATAGCCATCCTCTGCAGAAATACCTGCTTCTGAATTCCTGCACATGTAACTAATTACGAACACGTTGAATTGATCCCACCAGCTGAGTGCTCCTATAAAAGACAAGTGAACACAGTGTGAGGAGTGTTTCTTGTATGGCTCTGAGCCTCCATGGCAATGCCCATTTCACCACAGCTGATCCCAGTAAGGAAGCCATGGTAGCACCATCAGCTGTGACACACACAGAGCTGTGCATGTCCTCCTCCAACACAGATACACCTGTGGCTGTGTGGCTGGAAGGTGTTAGCTGAAATATCAAGCACCTGCATTATCTCTTTATCTTATCACTCACCTGGGGTTATTACTAAGCTCATGAGTGTTCCTTACACAGGTGCGCCCTCATAAAATTTTTTGGTAGATAATGCTCTTCAGATGGTGATACCTGTGTAGATTAATTGGATCATTCCAAACTGTTCCTCATATTGCTCTGGAGGCCTGGATAATAATAGCTCCTTCCTTATAGTTGTGCTCTATTTTCACAAGAAATGGAATTTCAGTTCTTTCACTAGACATCAAATATTGTTCATAACAGAAATAATATCTCATGATCTAGGATATGGTGTAGGTCTTTGGTATGTTGGAAGTTACACTTCTTTATTTGGACATCTCCTTTAAAAATAGTGTGGCTGCATACATTTGTCCATCTTTCCAAATTTTTTTTTCAAGAGACTGTGATACTCTGCCTTTTTCAAATGCTTATAAAGCTATGGTTAATAACATTGTCTTTATTTAAAATTAGATAAAAATTTCTGTTGAAAGACAGTTTTCTTTTGCTTGCCAAATCTTTCTTTGATCTGAAATTCCACATGCCTGTATCAAGCTAAATTTCCTGGGAAAGTCTGAGCAAAAATGCTTTTTCATGGGAAGATTAAATGGTATTTTCTGAATTAAAATATTCTGGTAGTTGTACTGTCACAGCTACAATGGTATAAAGCAGTGTGTAGATAAGGAGTGCAAGGTCCTTCATGTCTGCATTGTTATAAACGCTCCAATAAAGCCATTTGAAATCTGGGCAGTGTTGTGAAAAATTCTTAGTGTTCTGTCTACCCTGATCATGTATTTATATGCCACTGGACTGAATGTATTTTACTCTGTAAAACAGCTAAATTTGCTCATCCCAAGGAAGAGATAGCAGGAAGTTTCCTGAAACGAATCAGGAAGTAAAACTCTTCTCTTAATTTAGGTTGGGAATGCTCATGTCCAAATCATGTCTCTCAGTATTAGTGAGATCCCAACACTGTGCTGCTTGAAAATTTGCTGTCAGATGTTAAATTCTGTTGGATTGGTTGTTGATGATCCTGCCAGGCTACTTGGAGTGGTGATGGTGTTAACTGGGGCATCAATCAGTACTGCCTTTACATCTCTTTTGTCTTTTTCCCTCACAATTATTTCCTCTGGCATCATTACTGGCAATAGGAAGTGTCAAAAAAAAAAAGAAAAAAAAAAAAACACAAACAAACAAAACAAAACAAAAACCCCAACAGCAACCAAAAATAAAAACAAACCCAAAAAACCAGCAGTGCAAACAATGCTAACACAGCCATGTGCCTTCCAGGCCCTCACCCTTCAGTAGGACTGACCTTTTTTTACTTCTTCCTTCACTGTCCTCTCATTCAGCCTTTCCTGGTGCAACTCACAGAGTGGGACTGCTTCCCCTGTCCCACACCTGGGCACATGCAGGACTTCTCCCTCCCATGCTCCTTCCTGCCATGCCTGGGAAAGCCTGGTCATCCTCAGTCATGGGAGGAGCTCAGGGATTTCCTGCTGTGGCACCTCAATACTGCACACTGCTGCAAGACAAATAAAACCTAGTCATGGAATTCAGAAATCTTGTGCCACTTGACACACAGACCCCTGACCATCTCTTTCTCTTTTGAAAACTAATGGAAACAGCAATATCTGAGGAGAGTGCAACAGATGTCCCTGAAAGTCAGAAGTATTTCCATTTAATTACACAGCCAGGGACTGTGGGGCTCATAAAGTTTCTGTATTTGCACCTTTGTTTGCTCTTACGCTTGCTTAGAAATGCTGCAGCTGCAGAAAGACTTAAGAAAATCTTTTCACCCTATAAAAACTGAAAATATCAAAACCTGGCAGGGTATCTAAAAGGTGAGGTTCTGGTGTAAGAATTTGTTTAACTGGCATATTTAAAAGCGAAAGTAATAAACAACATGGAACCTCATTTTTGTATATCCTGTCAGGTTTTCAGGTGTATTGAAATGAGAGCTGGGTGAACACTGCTAAAAGGACTTTTAAACATTCTGTCAAAGGCTTCAGATGGCTGTGGTAAGATTTTACAGGCTTTGCTAAAACACACAAATGAAAAAGTTAGTTGACAGGGAAATAGCAACGTTTAAATAAATATTCTGAGGATTTCTGGAGAGCACACCTGAAGGCATATTCAGTTGGGGTTACACCAGTTGCCAATGGTAATATTTATATTTGCTTCAGGAAATGCAGGCCATTTTGTGAACTACCGATTTAGATGTTGCGTCCATCAGGGTATATTCTGACCTGACATGATCAAAGAACCTCCAGGTGAAGCAAGAGATATTTACAGAAAGCCAAATGCCAACTCCCTGCTAAACTGTGCAGCCCCAGTCCATTCACAGAACTACTGAGAGAGAGCTCTGAGCTCATGAACAGATAGCTAATGTCTCTAAGATGTTTGAAAACAAAATTCCAATATTTCCTTCTCCATCACAAAAAAGTTCTATTTGGAAACTTTTTTCCTACTCACCTGATTATTTTAAGATTATCCAACTCCCTGCAAAGAAGTAGTAAAGTGCTTCCTAGAACCTTGTGTCAGCAAGTTCACTGCCTGCTTTTCAGCACAAGTTGGAAGGAACTTCAGTGGCTGAAAAGTCATCACTGAAGAGACCCAAAATGTGTTGGATCTGTGCAATGGTTCTGAGTGAGGCATATGAATCCCAGTTTATAATTCTTAAATGAGACCACAGCTCAAAGTCTGCTTCCTTTACCTTCAAAATATACTTCAAGAACTATTTCAGGAAGGAATAAAAAATAGGATGCTTCCTTGTAAATAGTAGTTTGATTACACTAGTAAGGTAAGTACTCAGGGAGTACTAAGTATATAAGTATTAGGAACATTTCAAAAATAAATATGTCTGCACTGTCATCCCTTTAGAAATATATTGCATGTCTTAAAGGATTTTTTTTTCAAAACAAGTTTCTAATGTTTTGCTTTTTTAATTCAGTACAGACGTACACAAGACTGGTACTACTCACTTTAGGAAGCTTTTATGCCTTTTCATGGCTCTTGACTGTAGATGAAAGAATTCTGTCTCTTTGAAGGTTGTACAGTCATAAAAGTACAAATATAACATATTTAAATCTGTTCTGGAGTAGCACTAAATGGATTTCTCTGTCTGTGTGTATGTATCCATGCTCACTTGAAATATGTCTACATGCATATATTTTGCAAAGAGAAGGAATGAAATTTGGGTACAAAATGTAGCTCTGTTCAGTAAATTTAAAGCAGTGACTTCATCTTAGAAAAGGTTATGGAGATTTACAGATATGGATGTAGAAACATGTCACTGTTTGAGCAGAATGGCAAGAAGTTAAGTGGAAGTTTAATCTATGAGATATCCATTCAACTGTGTTCAAAATGAAACAATTTTATAAATTTATGCTGCATTTTTGCCATCAAGGAAAATATGCTTAACCTATTCAGTTTTATTTTACTACAAATTCCTGGCAGATTTCCCTTACAGAGTCTCATCAGCTACAATGCTAAAGACATGGGGATCATATATTTGGTTAATAGTACCATTTTTAAAAACATATGAGCATAAGCTGGTTTTACAAGCTTGTTTTTCTTACTATTTTTCTTGTACTAATAACAGATCTGAAGCATCTATTTTAGGTTAAAGAAATAGCAAATCTGAAGTATCTACAAGAGGATACTATGAGTGTGTGCATATTTGCATGTGTCTGTGTCTTGGAAAGAGCTTCTTGAATTAGCTTGCTAATAAATATTTTCTATTTTTCCCACAGTTTTCTTTTACTTCTTCAATTTCACCTGGCTCTGAGGGGACTGTAGCTCTTTGCAGAGTACACAAAAATCACACTTTTGATTTCTTTTTTTTATGCTAAACAAAGAGCCTCACTTTGATTACCCAGCCCAGGTCCGTGTGCTCCTCCAACCAAAATAACATCTCCTAAGAGCATTAATTTCATTTCTTTTTCATATTAGCTGGATCAGCCATAGGGAAAGTGGAAGGAACAATCTTATATCTAAGGCTTTTATTTGCCTCCTTCTGGTCTTTCAAATCGGTGGGGAAAAAATGGATGCCACTGGTTTCATCAGCAGCTCTCCCTTACTTGGCTTCATTTTTATTTTGTCTGGCATGAAGCAATGAAGCCTGTGTGAGTTATTACTGTCTCATGTCTCAGTACACAATTAATTTTTTTCCCATCCCAAACTGCCAGGGCCCGGCTTTCATCCAATCTTTACAAAAAGGCTACTGTGTGAAGGGGTGGTTTTCATTCTTTTTCCGATCATGAAGGCAGTAGTGTAGAATTTTCTTATTTTAAGATCTCTCCTTCTGAAGAAGAGAAAAAAAAATCTTGAATTAGTAAGTTCTAAAGTCACATTGTCCTGTAGGTTGGGCTGACTTTTTTAGAAGGGTCAGTGAATACATAATTTTCCCTAACTGAATGCTATCAACGGTGTTAATTTCCCATTCTTCGTATTCTTCTTTTCTTGGTTTATAAAAAGGTAAGTTCATGCAAGTAATTGCCTCTTGGAATCTTTATAATAAATTGCAAGTTTTGATATCTAATTAAGTCTTATTAACTGCTCTTGAAGTTATTATTTTTAAAAATCTAAGCCCTTAATATACTGGCCCTTCGCTTTATAAACCTATCTATAATTAATTTACCTGCAGAGTTGTTTTGTCATCATAGGAAAATGTCTGGCTTTACTTTGAAAAGTCACAACTGATACTCTGTATTTTAAGTCTCTATATGATGCCAGTGCTCTGGAGTCAACATGAGAAATGACTCTTATTCAAATAACATAGTTCAAGGCCTCATTCAAATTTGGGCTTCTAAAATGGAGGCTTCACAGCATAAACATTTTTCAGAAATAATCAAAAAAAGTATATTTTGCACAGACTCAACTGTGATTCCAGTATTCAGATCCTGAATGATGTAGATTATCCATTTGGCCTGTGAACAGGTCTTCTTTTTTGTATTCCTTCTATTTTCATATGTTTATTATTTCTATGGAAACCATCGCTGTGGTATTGATTGCTTATACTTCCTTTGTAGCTGATATTTCTCAGAAAGGTGTAAGAACACTGTGGCAGCTTATTGGGAAAAAAAAAAGATGGAAAGTGAGAGAAGATGGAAAGTGAAGAGCATGGAATATATGAAACTGATTGGAAATGTAACAAAAACCCCTCCAAACTTGCTAAAATTCAGGTCAGTTATGATAACCAGTTGGCAGGGCTCAGTCCTGTTCTTAAAGATGTAACATCAGGAATAGTCATCCAATTCTATGTAATTCTTGAGTTAGATGATACATGTCTATGCCTTCACCAGTAAATTTCCATAGCTGCTTGAATCATCTGGATATGCTTAGGTTGTCACAGCTTTGACCATATTAATCCATTAGATTTCCATTAAGCTTCTCTCTACACATTAAATACTTGCCTGCCTATCCATGAATGACATCTGAATGCATCTTTAAGGTACAGAGTCTTGCAGTGGCACAGACTGGATATGAATGTAGGAAGAGAATAAAATTGTAAATCATGTCCAGATATGTTGGAAAAAGTTTGAAATACACTAAGCCCTTCTGAAAACTACTTTCAATCTTCTGTATTCCTATACTCTTAACAACACCTAAGAGACATAGTTCATCCTCCATTCCCCTCTGGAGCCTCTCAAACAACTACTACAAAACCTTTCTTCTATGCCATCCTAGAACACATTGGAACAGTCCTGAATTTTCCCTTTCACTTCTGAGAAGATTTAAGCCTCTACACATTGCCTGATGAATGGAAAAACAGTTAAAAATAGTGACTTGCACAGACACAAAAAGGACAGAGACAACACAGAATTCCCCAACTTAGGAAATTTTACCTCAGTAAAAGGGAGGTGGAGATTCAAAGATTTCAGGCAGAGTGTACTGAGCAGGTTGCTTCAAGCATCCCCCTTACCATGAGAAGCAGGTTAGCCTGGGTGACCTCCTGGGATCCCTTCCTGCCTGAACTCTCCTCTGGATCTGTGAGCCTTCAGAACTCCAGCTCCAGAACACGACTCAGGACTACAAAACCAAATCTTCCTATAACCAGAAAAAGTTGATGTCTTCAAGAAAGCAACACATTTACAATACAACCTTTCTTCCTGAAGATCACCTGCTTAAGCAGCTTGCTGTTCTGAGTACTGGGGTTTGCAGTTCTCATTCTAAAAAGCCCCATCTGCCAAGCACAGTTTAGAGTGTGCAGTTACAAGTTTCATTAGGTGGTGAAACAGCTGTACATCACTAACCCCTCTGGTGACACTGCTGCTTCAGTTGAAGGAGTGAGCTAGTTTGCTGAAGCCTGTTAAATCATACAACTCCTAATCATTCCTGCATTGTTTTTCTTGGGCACGTCATTTTTGTTTCCCAGAAATGCACATATTGCACAAATGCTGGTTCTGGCCTATTCGTTTCTACATGTCTAGTTTTCATTTCTATTAAACTTATCTAATCATTAATAAAAGAAATCAAGACAGGAAAAGTAAAGAACTACCTCAGATTAGAAATGGAACAAACCATAAATAAATAAACCAAATATTATTATTAAACTGTCAATCTCCAGTGCTGCTTGAAGAGAGCAATAGAATGTTTCAGCAGTGTAGAATATGTCTGTTGACAATTAAGTATAATTGTTGATGTTATTTCAGAGAAATTAGGTAGAAATATTTACCAATTTGTGTTAGGTCATAATTGGAGGGTTCTGTGAAAAGCTCCATGAAGAAGCAATCATGTTTAAAATAACACGAAGGAGGACATTTATAGAAACAGAATCACAGTCAGAGGTTGGCAGTGCTTTTTCTGCTTTCCTTGTTGAAAATAGGATGCATATATCACTTAGGACATAAATGGATCTTTCTTTGACACAGTAAAAATTTCTAACAGATCCATTGTTGCACAGCTGGCCTCCACATGCATCCTGATCTGCAGTTTGCAAGTCATCATATTTGATCATCACCTCAAGGTCAGTATGAAAATCTTGAACTGTTTTGATCTGCAGATTTTTAAGGACTTCCTGACATGCCACAAAAGTGACATAGATGTCATTCATGAAGATGATACTGTTACCTGCCTAGAGGTAGAGCAGCTGCTCTAACAGCATAGAGTCTTTGTTTCTCAGCTGATGTTAAGGAAAGGTCAGGCTAGAGGCTGCAGAATGACATGACAACTTGCAGCACCTAGTGCTCAAGGTGCTTCCTTTCATTCAATTTGGAATGCAACGACTTGTAAATTGGCTGGTATTTTGCCCCTCACTACTAGCTCTTTGTTATGATTGGTCAACAATGATTTGACTGAGTGAAACAGCTGTGTTAATCTGAAAACAGAAGAGGAATAAACACAGAAAAATTGTTTAAATATGATCTAAAGAAATAGACAAGTAGGCATTGCCTGTATTTTTACTATCTTGCTGATAGATGGGAAACAACTATACAAAAAAAACTAGGCAGCTTGAAAAGGTTTTACACTGAAAATTTTCAATATAAATATTCTGAAGTATTTATGTAATCCCCTACCAAGTTTGTGAGAACCACCTTGGCAGTATTTCTAACATAGTAATAATGTAATTAATGTACTCAGTATATCAGCTAGTAAATTAGGAACAGAATTTTGGTTTCTTTCATCCTTTAGTGCTGCTAGTTGGATTTCTACAGTAAAATGTCATGTACAAAAGCTCAAGTCTTCTCATAAGTAAAACCAAAACTGATTTTTTCTCCAAGATGTAAGATAGGGCCTGTGGTGAAAGTAATGGTAGAGATATGACAGACAAGGGTGAAAATTCAGTCTTGCTGCTTGCAGCAGCTGGAGATGTGGATGAGCACTGGTGGCTGCTGGTGCCAGAGGAGGCCTGCCCCAGTTCCTAGAAACAGCTGCTGCCCCATCATGGCTGTTTGGTCTCATCACAGTAGCAGCATCTGGGTTAGATTTTCAGAGTTTGGGCTGTGCAAAACAAGAGACTTGTTATCCCAGGAAATGTGCTGTCATAGTTCTGAGTGTGTTTTGAAGTGACTTTCATGACCAGAGTGATCAAACATTATGTTTTTAGCACATGAATGCAGACTGGTATTTCAGGGATAAAGTAGTTGGTGTTACAGATTCCCCATTGAGAAAATGTGTCCTATCTAAAAATGTGTTCCTTTCCTTTCTTCTTTTTTCCCACCTTTCACAGCAATGGTAGAAATGAAAATCCCTACACAAGAAGGAACATTTTTGGTATTGTAGAAACTTCATTATAGGAGGCAAATCTACAAGAGGACTCAATCAGCTTCAAGATGAACTTAAACAAATTTCAAAAAAACCTGTGACTTTTTAAGTGAGTGTGATTTACAATCAGACCAGATTTCCAAGGGATGTTGTCAATTTGTCACCTGGCATTTTTAAAACAAGATTGTCTTTCTTTCTAAGCACTCCATTTTAACCACTAAGGCATTGAGTTCTGTTATATTGTAGGGAAAAATAAGTCTCTTCAATGTGGGAGCAACAAGCAAAAATATTCTGATTTTTTATTGGATAGTTCAGACTAGTGATTTCTTGTGAATGACATGATTACAGCAGTCCTTTCTAGGACTATTAATAATATTCTATAGAAAATGCATGTACCTGACATACTATGGACTAGAAGGCACAAGCATCCATGGAGGTCTTCAGTCCTTTCACCTTTGGGCATTACTGCATGATGGTTTATGCATTAAACCTGAAGTGGTTGTCAAGATGTTGCAGAAGTCACAGTCTTCCAGTGCATTGCAAATGAGAGGAGAAATCTTCATTTCTTCTGAGTTCATCACACAAGTTACTTGCTGTTCTAAAGAGCAATGTCTCCTAACAGGCAAGACATCCTTCATAAAGACCCTCTCCAGGCAGCAAAAGTCAATTTATTTCTGCTGTTTATTCTGCTGTTACTATTATTATGCTGTTCCATGGTTGGAATATACTGCCCACACAAAACTTTTGGCTCTTGCCTTTTCCTGGGAAAAGATGGAACTATACTACATTTAGTTTGCTAGATAAACCAGAATTATCTCTTTGTACTACTTATAGGTAGTAGTTTTCTGCACCATTCAAAGCTGCTATCATAATGCAAACTGGACTTCTTATTTCAGCTGTTAGGGCTTTATTTTGTCATGGTTTTATAATAATAATTTCGGGTCCAGGGACAGACAAACTACTGAGGTTGCTGATCATGCATTTACAGATTATTTCTTACATCCTCACTTAATAAACATCAAAGAGTAGTTTCTTATTATTTTCTTTACTGGTCTGTATTGCAGACAAGGACCTCAGGTGAGTAATCTCTATGACAAGAGAGAGTGGCCATTTGAGAGAACAGGCTCTAGGTCTAGCAGCCCTGAAAGCAAAGCATCCTAGCCCTGTGTGAAACCATGGATTCATCAGAATTCAACAATTTACAGTTATTTGGTTTTATACAGTCAGTCAAATGATGCCAAACTTTTATTTCTAGTGCAATAGATCCTTGGGGGTTTTCAATTAGAGTAGGAAGAAAGCCTTCTGACCCTAATGGATTATTACTCAAAAAGGAATCATTGTTGGATCCACACAGATGCTTTTAAAGACACTCTAAACTTTTGATGTATGTCACTGAAACAATTTTTCTTTCTGGCCAGGGATAATTGGCTCTAACTGGAGACCTTAAAATTCCACTCGTTGGTTAACAATTTTTATTATTAGCAAATGCTTTTCCTAAAGGCAAAGAAACCTCAAACTTATAATAATTCTATTTTTTTATGCCTACCTTTTTCTCTGAGTATGAGCTGACATGTATTTGTTTTTTTCCCTAGGAATACAGATAAAATATTTCCAAGCATCTGATTTAAACTCACCAAATTAACTTTTTTTAATAATAAATTTTGTTTCCATTTTATATGCAAATAAACAAAAAAAGCTCACTTAAAAATGTGGGGCAAATAGTCACTTGGAGGATAAGAAAAGATTTATTTGCCTGATTCCATTTACCAGGAGAAAGAGGTTAATGCTTAGCTGTGAAGCATTTCTGTGAGGCATTTGTTATTCTAGCAATTAAACACTTACAATAAGCACTATATATGTCTTCACCGAATCTTAATTTAATCCTCACCATTTGATGACACGTCAGACCTCATCAATTTTGCACCTTTTTTCCCCTGGAATGAGTTTTCATTTAACAATTTCAATCCAATTACTCTTGCTCTCCCATTTCATTAGGCCTTGTAAATGTGATCCCAAAATGCTGCTGTTAACGACTGCTAGCAAGACCTCATAAATATATTTTATAATTGATGGATGTTACATAACAAATGAATGCCTTAAAAATCATGCTGAAAGGCATTAGAGCAGCATTAGTCCTGTTAGAGGAAAAAGTGAAAACCTCCCACTCCACATCTGGAAATAAATTCAGTTCGACAGTGTTTTCACTTGTTCTTAAAAGTTCCCTGTTTGCCTGTTGTGCTTGATAAGTTATTAGAGATGACAGATGGCATTTGACTGAAATTTACAGTCAATTACATATTCCAAACTTATGCAGAAATTCACAATTGTACTGAAGCAGACTGAAAGTTAGCCTAAAAAAATCCCAGAAAATATAAAATTAAGATATTGTACATAATGTTAAAAATTTGTTCACTGAAACCCAGCAGAGGTCAAAATGTGTGATGATGAGCAAGTGCTGGTATTTGGAAAGCCCAGGTGGAATAGGAATACAGCTTCCTCAATAATGATCATGGTTCAGCTGCATTCTCCATTGCTATAGATGTGCCACTGGAGGGTGGCTTCTGCCAGATTTCTCAGTGTGTATTTTCACATTTGACTAAGTGGATTTGCAGCAACCAGTTGGCTTGAAAGTAGCTCAGGGAGAGGATTAATATAAATGTGTAGAATCATAGAATGGGTTGGGTTGGAAGGGATCTTAAATATCATCTCAATCTTACCCCCCTGCCATAGGCAGGGATGCTACCCACTAGATTAGATTGCTCAAAGCCACATCCAGTCTGACCTTGAACACTTCCAAGGATGCAGCATCCAAGGATGCAGCATCCACAACTTCTCTGGGAAACCTCTTCTAGTGCATCACTATCCTCTGAATACAGAATTTCTTCTTAACATCTAATGTAAATCTCTCTCCTTTCAGTTTAAAATAATTTCCCTTTGTCCTACCACTACTTGTCCATGTCAAAAGTCTCTCCCTCTCTTTTTTGATAAGCCTCCTTTAAGTACTGAAAGGTCATGATGAGGTCTCCCCAGAAGAGCACTGCATGTAGTGTAAGATACTCTCACTCCCTGGGGTGAAAGAGGTGACTTCCGTATATAATATTTAATTAACTGTATAATTTTGGAAAATCCTCAGCCATACTTTCTATGTCTGGAGTAAAGTTGTAAATTTAGATCCTGACAGGGGTGAGGTTAGGCATTCAACCACTTGGGCTTGAAAGGATCTTTGAGGACCATCTAGTCCATCTTCCTGCTCAGAGCAGGGCTAACTTCAAAATTAGATCAGGTTGCTCAGGATCTTTTGAACACATCCAAGAACAGAGATTCCAAAACCTGTTCTAGTGCTTTATCACTTGCATTATAAATTTTTGGTTTCCTTACATCTAGTGAGAATTTTTCTGCCTGCCAGTTTTATCAATAGCTCCTTATTCTGTTGAAGTGTGCCTATGAAAATAGCCTGACTCTATTTTTCTATGGGCCCTCTTTAGATAAAAACTTGAAACTGCCTCCCCTGTCAATATTCTCTTCTCCAGGCTAAACAGTATTTCTTTCTTCATCAGCTTTTCCTAATGTGTGCTATCCTCTAACATCCTCACCATCACAGCAGACCTATCCCAGACTCCTCAGTTTGCAATCCTCTCTCTTGCAGAAGGACCAAAATCTGGGCATAACACCTCAGTTGTGAGCCACCAGTGTCAAACAGCAGGATGATTTCCCAAACCCTGCAGGTTATGCTCTTTCTAGCAGTGCAGTGCACAGGCAGCCACTATTGCTGCTAGATTGCACTGCCAACTCATGTTCAAGCTGACACTCTCCAGAATGCCCCATCTGCTTCTGCAAATCTGCTTTGATCTAGGTGGCCCCAGCCTGTAGCTGGGGTTATTTTTTGCCACAAAAAGAATTTGGAGTTTCCCTTTGTTGAACCTCTTGAGGTTCCTCTGTATGGTTATCCTGCACATTGATGAAGGTATCAGAGAGCACTATGAAGATAAACAGAAATGAACACGAGCAGTGCCAATCAGTCCCTGAAGGATGACATTCACAACCAGGCTCCAAGTGGGCTTGCAACCACTGACCATGGCTCTCTCTGCCCAAGTCTGTGGCCAGTTTTTCAGCTACATTATAGTTATCCCATATGATCCAGCTCTCCTTAGTTCAGCTACAAGGGTCAGAGACAGTATTGAAGGTTTTGCTGGAGTCTAGTATTGCTTTCTCATTCAAAAAGCCAGACATTTCATAATAGAAAATAGTCAAGTTGGTCAGGTGTGATTTTCTTTGATAAATCCTTGCTGTCTATTCCCAGTCACCTTGTATTCATGCCTTAAAAAAGGCTTCCAGAAAAGATGTACCCTTCCAGATGCTGAATTTAGGATTAAAAACATCCTTCTCACAGCTTTTTTTTTTTAATATTGACATGGCATTTGGCTTTTTCCAGTATGCAGAAGCATACTGCAATTGCTACAAGCTTATCAAATGTCTTTCAATTACTTAAGTCAGTTCTTTTGACATCCTTGAATACCTTCTGATATGCCTTGATGGACTTGTATGTCCAACCTTCTTAAGTAGCCCTAGCTTTATCTTCCTCTGCTTTGGATAATATCTGTCTCCTCTAAACTCTTCTGTAATGAGTAGAGATCGGGAAGGTTTGTTGAGTAATAAGGACCAAAACCTAAGTTTTTCCCATGTCCTTCAGCACAAGATGGCTTGTTGCAGTAAGAAGTGGAAAATTTTTTTGAATCTTGATTTTGCTACTAATATATCTACAGAAATTTTACTTGTTCATGTTCCACATTTTGTTCCACTCAGCCATAATCTCAGACAAGTTTTAACGTTATTAATTCTAGCTCTGCTTTCTGTATGCCTCCTCACTTGCTTGTGCCTGCCTTCATCTCTTGGGCATTTCTTCTTGCAGTTTAACTCAGGTTGTTCAGCCAGCCCTCCACCTGGCATGCAGGCACATGGCTACTCAGTCTGAGTGATTGATTCTTGTCCTTTGGGGATGGTGTCCTTGAAGACTGGCCAGCTCTCCATGGCTCCTTTGTCTTCTACAGGATTGTCCCTGCCAGTTCCCTGAACAATTCAAAATGTAAAGTCCAGGGCTATTTTCAATTAATTGGCATGTTTAGTTCTTTCTGGATCTTAAACTCTACCATCTCCTTGTCAATGCTGCAGCTATCACATCTCCATCCAGTTCTACCTTAACCGTAAGTACCAAGTCCATAAATATGGGCTCCATCACCTGTATTAATAAAAAATTGTCTCTGATCATCTCCAGAAACCTGAATTGCTTTAGGCACTGGGAGACAGAGCCTGTATTCATGGGACTTGTCCACCTCCTTTTCTTGGTCCCTGGCCTACAGCCTCACGACCTGTTCCCAACCATAGGGAAAAGTCTATGAATTCAAGACACTTCTTTGTATAGACAGCAAATGTCCCTTCTTGTCACATTTACCTGTCTTTCCTCAGCAGCCTGTGGGTCCTAGACTTCTCTGGGGCTGAAAGACAGCCTTCTTCATTATAGGTTTTACACACATTTTTTCTGTTTTGTCAAAAAAATTTTTTTTGAACCATCAACTAATGTTTGTCTAAAATTAATTCAGAACACATTCCCCATTTTTATCCCTGCTCTCTGTCACGCACATCATTTGGACAGCAGGATGTAAGCACAGGAGCTCGTGTCAGATGTTGCATTGCTCATAATGCACCAAATTCACCTCTGATAAATCTTCATGGCAGTCAACAACTACATCACTCAAGGCCCCTGTGACAAGCCTCAATTGCAGTCAATCTGCAGAATTGCTCCAGGTATTCCATCTTTACAGAACGTTTGTCTCTGTGTGTTTCCTTGATTTATTTTCACCCTGCACAGAAAATCTCCAATACATCATTTACCATGAAACTGGCTGTTACAAGAGATGAGATTATGAAGAATAATTGCTAACAGAAGTAAGCTGCTTAAAAATCATTAATGTAGCTCAATGAATATGGTTATTAATCTTCCCTTGAGAAAAGTGATCTATATTTAAAGTCCATGTTTTTTTTCCTGCAAGTTTTCCTTCTTTACTTTTCTTCCTGTATTCCTTCTCAGCACCAAAGGTGATACTTGAAGATTTGTCTGGTGGTGTTGCTTCAGGCTTTAGCTGTCAAACAGCTTTAAGGGATTATGTGTCAATAACAGGAGCAATGCTGCTTCCAAAGGTCTAATAAATCAGAGCAGCTGTCCTCTGCCAGGGAGTCCAGTGTGCTCCTGCACGCAGACTGTGAGACCTAACACACCTGCACACCCAGAAAGGGGTGGCTTTGAGTCCTTGAGCTGCTCTAATGATATCAAACAGACCATTTATTACTGACTGAACATTCTGTGATTGTTTCTGATGAATAATTACCATGTGAACAAACCAGGGTCTTTCATGGAAATGAGTTTCCTGCCTGTCATATAAATAGAACAGCCATAGCATAACTTTCTCAGCCCCTGATATAAACTACTTCTACTGCTTCTTCCCAAGTAAGTGTTATGGATTAGTTGGTATTAAACAATAAGACATTTAGCATGCTTTTTGGCAATTTTTATTTATTTTTCTTGCTTTCAACTCCAATTTGCTGTACACACAAGCAAATTAACTGTTTTAAGATCTTTTCCCATGATTTTGGAATATCACAAAATATCATTTCATTGAGAAAAAATTTAATTGTTATACCTCAATAACTGAAATTTAGTCAGAATGGACAAAAACCTCAAAACACCATACTTGGTACTTTTCAGTCTCACCGTCCTCCAGATTTGCAAAGCACACAAATCCTCCCAGCCAATATTTTTTTCTGAAAGTAAATATTTATATGGACATGTGAAAGTGGAATTTAAGGTTATAATTTTTAAACTTTGGTTTCTGTTAAATCACTCACCTTGTTTAAGATATATGTTGAATGAATGCCACATTGTTAGAATTAAAGATGATAATATATCAGAGTAACCTGGGGAAAAATCTCCTGTTATCCTGGATAATCCTAAAGAAAATAAAAAATTGTCCTTTTCTGAAAATCATATTGTGCCAGATTTTGGCAGCTTCCAGAATGCTAATTGTTGAAAAGCAATGGACTCTTACCTAATAATGTCTACTGCACAATATTTGAGTTAAGGCTTTGACAGGATTTATACATGGATATGTCACACAAATCTGTGCATCTGTGACCCCAACCATAACTAATGCATTTTGCTATCTACACAGTATTGTGGGAATATTGTAGACAGGAAATTAGAGTATTATAATTTCTGCTGAAAGTCGCTTGGGAATATTTTTTTAAGAGACATTGTGCAGAAGAGCATCTAAAGAGACATCTGTTATAACATCCCGCAAGGTCCATGAATCTGTACCGTAGTAAACTGTATCAAGTTATCTCCTCTTGATAGACAATCAGTACACCTGAGAGCCAGCCTTTCCTGACAGGGCCATTTCATCTGATAGAGTATCAAATGGCTTGTTGATTATTCTGACTTCAAAGGCCAACGGTGCTGATATCTTCAAGGTGGTCTGTAATGCCTGAGTGATGAGGCCACCTGTCAATGTGACTGCAAAATTAAAGAGAATCTGTTGGGAAATGGAGGGTAAACTTCCTCTCTCTCAGATTAGCCTGATTAGCCTTGAACAATTTAACTTCTACAAATCAGTTTTGTAGCTATGGGAAAATTATTTATCAATGGCTACTTTTTTCTTGGGGCAGGGAGGGAGAATTTGTTTATGGTGAGTAGCTCTGTAAAATGTGCTTGCCTACTTCAGAACTAGTTTTCCATTCACTGAGTTAAAAAATAAAGACAATTTCTTTACAGTTCTATCAGTACTTGAAGTGGTGATTTTTTTTGAATGGCAAAATAACTATTCTACTGCAGTCTTTTTCCTTTCACTGGTTTTAATGAAAATGTTCTGTTGAGGATAGCAGAATGCCAAGAACAAAGTAAAACAAAAAGGTTTCATTTATTAAATAATAAGCTTGTGTCCAGCAATAATTTCTTAGCTAACAACTACATTATTTTAATCTTTCTGTTAGGAAGAGAAAAAATATTTTGCATTCAAGGAGAAAGATAAAAGAGGAGATAGGCTGACCTTCTCTTCTCTTAAATTAGGGAAGAAGCTGTTAAGGATCTCTATCTAAGTCATTTATGAAACTGGGGATTATATATTGCAACGTGGAACGTGTTTCTGCTTTTCTTTGCCTGTAGCCATAAGGAGAGCAGGGAGCTGCAAGTGGAATATCAGTAAGAGTGTGTTAATACAACTTACTGATGTTTAGGCTGTCCCACAGCCTGCTCACTGTTGCTCCTCTGCCGAGGAACCAGGGGTCATCCCTGTCACAGTCAGGAAGAGTCCACTCATTCCATCGCTGAAATGGAGGCATCTCCATCGCCTGACAATCTTCAGGCACTTGTTTGGAGTGCAGAGTCATGTCAGGTCACTCACTGAGGTGGCCTAAATATTGTTTTAATGATAGCCATGTGCTAGAAAAGGAGATTATCATGTTGGGCCTTCCAGTGTCTCCTCTTCAATCCACCATTTCAGGAAGTTTAGACAGATCTGCTGTTAAGTCATAACAGCCATGGTCACAGGAAAAGAAGCACTGTGCAGCCACTCAGGGCAATCTTTGCCCATGTAAAATATTTAGCTCCATGCATAGGAGCTGATTTTAGCAAGCCATTCATCAGAAATAGAGGCCTCTTCTGCCTATGAGATGTTTTATATCTCTGAATTGTAATCTTTTGCAGGATATAAATTATTATAAATGGGGCAGAACACAGAAGAACATTGTTGACACAAAAATAAACACACAGATTGTTCTGCAATGTATTTTGGCTGAAATGGTGTAGGATTATTTTTCAAAGTGTCTTGCTCAGTTTCTCACAAGTGTCATGTGCTGTGATTGCCTCCAGCACAGCAGAGCTGCCCTGTTCTGTTGAGCTGACCCTGGACACAGTGCATGTACCCAAGGGAGCAGTGATGATGAGGGGCTCACACCACCAGGGATCTCAGCTCTGCACTGGCAGCCAGTCCCATGGCTCAGGCTTGCTGCTGGTGTGGCCCCATGAGAAGCTGACGCTGGAGAAGGTTCCTGATAGGATCTGTGACTCCATGGAGAGAGAATCCCAGGCTGGAGGAGATTTGCTGGCGAGATTTTTGACCCCACAGGGAACCTGTTGCTGAAGCAGTCTGTCCTGAAGGACTGCACCCCATGGAAGAAAGGGACCCACCCTCGAGCAGCTTGTCGAGAACTGCAGCCTGAGGAAGGATTCAGGATGGAAAAGTTGGTGGAGGTTTGTTTCCCATAGAAGGGACCCCATTCTGGATCAGAGAAAGAGTGTGAGGAGTCCTTCCTTGAGGAGGAAGGAGCAGTAAAGACTGTGTGATGAATTGACCACAACCCCCACTCCATGCCACTGCAGGGAGGAGGTAGGGAATTTGGGAGTGAAGTTAAGCATGGGAAGAGTGGAAGAAGATACTTTTAAAATTATTTTTTCTTTCTCATTATCATATTCTGTTTTGATTAATAATAATTTCGCCATGTAAATTCCTTTTTGCCTGTGACAATGGCTGCTGATGCCCTTTCCTTATCTCAACCCCCAAGCATTTTGTTATATTTTGTCTTCCCTGTCCAGCTGAGGAAGGGCAGGATAGAGCAGCTTTGGCGGAATCCTGGCATCCAGCCAGGGTCAACCCTGTATTCCAGTAAATGCTGGGAGATGTGAAAACTAATAACCTCCAGGTTCAAAAATGAATTTTCTGTAAATTTTCATGACTGAGTTAGAATTTATCAACCCTGATAAAGTCCTGACAGTAATGTTTAATTTATCCAGTGGCTGGGGGTTTTTAGTTAATCACCTTTACTATGATATTAGTTACACCTGCAGGACCTTTGAAATTTATCAAAATAATTGCCATTTTAATCTGTACAGTGTATATATGTTGCCATTACTCCTTAGCAGGCTCCTTTGGTTGAGCTGAAAGCAAAGTTTGTGTAATATTGATTTATTTACATGCCTAGTTTTAGAATACACAAAGCAATGGATATGAAGAGCAGCAGGAAAGCACATTATCAATATGCACATGTGGTTTTGAAGAAAGACATTTGTGCTTCTTCATTTAGCCCTAATAGGAAAATTGAGTCTAAACTCAGCTACAACCTGCTGTTAGAACAAATGGGTTTTTTGAGACAGCCAGTGAGGCTTACTTTCTTCTAGATTTTGATTTACTTGTTGTATAAGAAATCTGATAGACATGTTTATGAGATCTCTGTCATACATGTATGCCCCTGTGACTGATAAGCCATGTTGCAAACTGCTCCTCAATTGGGCCACTTATCAGGCCTTGCCCCCTACCTGCATATAATATTTGCAGGAACTTAATTATTGAAAGAGTATTGTTCTTTTTCCAGGTTTGGCTGAAATCAGGCAGCAGGTGCAGAAGCTACTCCACAAAGAAGAGAGAGACAGAAATACAGATCTAAATACACATTCACACAGAGACACAGTGACTCCATAAGACTGATTCCAATGAGAAAAGAGCCTAAAATGACTTAAGACTTTTCTATTACAAAACTAAAGAACAAATCTAGAGACAGAAGGATTGAAATAAATCCAGCAATAATTTGGCATAGCTGCTGGTGTAGAAAGTCATAGGAACAAAAGGAAGAGAGATACTCTGTTTTGAGTTTTGATACTCATTTTCTTTTTGAGCAGGGCACCAGTGCCAAAAGTAGTTGGCACATGTAAATAACCATCTTGTTATGGGACAATGTGCCCTGCTAAACATTAAAATTTAACCCCTCCTCGAAGTAATTCTGCTACTTTCTGTCTCAGCCACAAAGCAATGAGTGAATTGCAGTGTCATTTTTTCACACTTGGATGGTACGTGGCTGGTTTTGATTCTTCTGCAAAGTTCATTAATTAGTTCAGTTAATTGTCCCTTGACAAATGGAACCATAAAGAAGGTTTTCACAATGTGGCACCTGGCAGGCAAAACAAGAGTAAATCCTCCAGCTGTCATCTCCAAGAGACAGCTTCTGCTCCTCTGGCACACAAATAGGTACGTTCAAGGCCACAAGTGAAAAAGTGTGTGGACAATAAGTTATGAGACTCTGATAAATCAGTAAAGGCTCCAAGACAGCTGATTTTGTACTTCCAGCAGTGGGCAGAGGAAGGCATGAGGTTTCTGCTTAACATTGTACAGCAGATTTTCCAGAGGAGGTGATCTTCCCACATGAATTAAAGCTACTGGAAATAACTCCCTACAGGCAACCTCAAACCACACACAGCTGGTCTTGCAGCACTTTGTGCATTTGACATTAACCATACTAGATAGAATTTTAGGGTTTAGGTTTGCCCTTCTAGTGTGGAAAATCAACTTCTTTTTTCTTTTTCAAAAGTCTTGGAATATTATTTTCATTATTGACCTTTTCTCCTTTCAGAAAGACATCAGAAAAAAGGGCTTACAGACATCCCTCCTACATATTGTCACTCTTTCAGAAATGGCTGCAAACTTTTGGTGCTAAAATAGCACCTGAATTACCTGAATAAAAGTAAAAGATAATTTTAATCCATGTTGAATGGCCCAGAGCATGAAAGGATGCATTTCCTAGGTCATGAGAAAGTTAAGTTTTTGTGTGTGGATGCTGGTCCTAACTGCTAAAGCTCTGTTGTCTTCCAAAATATCATCTCAAGCTGAAAACCATCTTTTAATGCCACTTATCCTGCATGGAGAAAAAATACTGTCTATTCCTGTTCTTTCTAGTTTTGTCCTTGTGGTTCCAAAAGCATTCTTCATGTGTGTCTATTTTTCTTTCTGATTTTCCTAAGAAACTTCTAAAAATAAGACTCTGAAATCAAAGTTGATTTTGTTATTTGCATAAATAGTACATTAAACTTACTATTCTTTATCTGGATCCTCTTTAATTATTTTTCATTCCTTAAATTTTGGAAAGACTGCATTGCTTTCTAGCTATTGTTATTTTTAATTCTGATGTCCTACTTCCTTTTACTTTCCAAAAAAAATAGTTGTAGCATATTTAATCTTTCCTCATATTGAGGTCTCTCCAGTTCCCATGACTTTAATTATTTTTGTTACTTTTTCTTTGGATATAATCTGCATATTAGGCTTAAACTCTAAAAAATCAGTCATTGCCTCACTAACCTCTGCTCAGTTTCCAGTCCTTCTTCAGATGCTTTCTCACACTTCATTAGGCCAAATCTGGATGCAAAAACTTCAGAGGAAGATTATCCAAGCAGAGCTTCTCTTTTTATCATATTAACCTTCTTTTACTGCAGCTGAGGAACATATTCCATCCTCAAGTACCTACTCTCCCAATTCACTCACTTCCCTTCTTTATCTTTGCATTCCACCCTTTGCTCAGTAAAGTACAAGGAGCACTCTATTTTTAGCTCCTGAATACATCATTTAACATCTGCTCACGTTGAAACTCATCAACTATTTCTTCAACATTTCCCTTAATGTGTTTAAATATCACAGAGAACAATCTATACCACTTAAAGTATTAGTGTTACTTAAGATTCTGCTTTCATCAGCAAAGTTTATCAGTGTATAGAAAGATCATTAGGATCAGCTGCTGACACCTCTTCCCTGACTTTATACAATGAAGTGATGGGCTCAGAAATTTATTGACTGATAGCTCACAAGAGATATCTGATGTAAATTAAAGAAAGAGCAATTAGCTCCATCATTAAAAAAAAATGCATCTGAAATTTTTCATAACCACAGAAATGAGCTGGTTATACTTCCAGTTCTAGCTTTATATTGCATCCCACAAAGTTTCTCATCAGGTTATTGAGACACAAGCTGAAATAACCCTGCTTTGCTTGTTGACCAAGAGGATTAAAGTTATATCCATCTGTATGTAAAGTGGTAAGCTCAGAAGGTGAATGCTCTGTAGGGGAAATTCCAAGTCCCTTCTAAGCAGATGCAGAATGTCACATAAGTGATGCAATGCTGAGTGCATTGTGCTTGCTCCAGGGCACTTGCACCCAGATGTGTTCCAGCTCTCTGAGCAAGGTGGTTGATTTTCAGAGGAGACACAGACACCTCTGAACAGGCATGAAGATTATTACCCTTCAGGCAATAAATCTGGAAAACACTGAGCAGCATTTTAAAACTCACTATCTTCCAATACAATTTTTCCTCTACTGGTGATCCTGGTACAAAATCTTTTCCTCACTTTTTTATAATCAAAAAGAACAATCTAATAGTTATTTTGAAAAATGAGCAGGTGAGAAAAGATTAATGAACACAGCTGATAATTAATATTCTATCTACTGAGGCCATCATGCGAGCTGTGGGTGGTCCAGAGATTCAGATTCACCCTCTTCAGCTCTCACACATCTCCCTGAAACGTTCCCTGAATCCAGAGACTGTTTTGAACCTCACCTCTTGTGTTTCCTGCGTCCACTGCATAGGAAATACTTTTCTGATGAGGCCAAACCAAACTGATAAGAGAGAGAGTGCATATTCCACCTAAAAGGAGTGGAAATAATGTGAACTTTTGCAAAGAAATAAATCTCCTTACAAAACATAAAATGCAGAATAAATCCCCAAATAGTTGTAAGAGAAGGTGGACCCAGAACCAGGATTCCTGTACTCTGCACACTCTGAGTGACCTAACCACTAATTGGTGAGATCATAGAGATCTTTTTGCCTCTAAGAAGGCAGATATCTTTGCCCCTATAAATTTTAATGGAAGAGGAACAACATACATGGCAATTTTCCTACAATACATGCAGGGACCTCACAGCCAGAGTTTCTTCTGCAGAACCTTGGATTCTGCTGTCATTAAAGACAATAGAATCTGAGTGACTGCTCCAGTCTTGGAAAAAAGAGAATTTCTTCCTTCCTAGATCCAATATTTTTTAAAAATTAAATCAATAATTGCTACAATAATTCAGGCAAAACTTTCATTCATTAAATATACTTAGAAAACTTTTACTGGCTTGACTTCTTGAAAGGAGTTAAGCAGATAAGCTCCTATTTATAAGTGCCTACAGAGCATCAGTATGTAATTGTAGCAGTGATACCTGAGAAAGTTTTGAGCACATGGAGAACTTGAGCAGAACTGCAAAGCAGTAGGGTCAACACTGAAAGGTCTTTAAGGTAGAGAAATTTCAACACTAGAGTTTTGAACATATGATTTTGAGGAACATGCAACTACATGTTGCTCAAATCCTTCTTTAAGTACCTACATTTTTTCCTGAATCAAAACAAAAGTACTGAAACATGCCTGGCTTTTGCATGTGAAAAATAAATGTTTTCCTTTGGCAAATACTATGAAATCATTTACCACATAATTGCTCACCTCTAGTTCCACATAGGGTGGAACAGCCTTTTACTCCCTAACACCCTTGAGATTTCTAATGCAGCCACTTTTTTCCTCAACTTCCATCCTGATTTATCTTCATTATAATTTAAAAGATCACCCAATGTACTCCATCTACATTAACAACTTCATGTTAATAAATTAATATCTATTTTCCAAAACCCAAGTAGAATTACCAAACTTTCCCATGCAACTCCCACAGAGCTGGATTCAGTGCTGACTATTGCAAATTGATTAGTAGACTCTTAATGGTTATTAAGTTATGAACAAGGCACATATTGATTTAAACAGCAGCTTGAATTTTGAAGGCTGCATGCATGAAAACAAATACAGTATGCCACGATGCAGAAATGCAGGGCAATTAATACTGTGACCTAGGAGAGTAAAATCTACCTTGAAATAGCCAAATGTATAAGCACTACTAAATCAAGGCCTTTATTTTCCTGCCTTTGTCTTTCCAATGTTTAGTTTCACAGTAAATGAAAGGGGTTATTTGAAGTGAGGGAGAGAAGAAGACAGGTCTGTGACCTCTAGATAGACCGTGGAGATCAAAGGCAGTCTCCATATGTGTTAGATATTATCTTTTTGAGGCAAGTGGGCATGATGTTTTGTGATGCAGCAGTGTGGAAACACACAAATAACCTGGTTAGTGACCGCTGAGAGAAGAATGATTGACATTGTGTTGGAAAAGCAGTAGTAAAACCATGAAAAAGAGATTTAGTTTTAGTTTACAGAAGGGTCCTTCAAAGCTCTGAAGTGCTCAAAAACTGGTTTAATAGAAAATTCCTAAGCGTACATAAATATCATAATTTATATGTTGAAATGAATTGATTGCTACAACTAACAACATTTGAAAGCCAATGTCCTCTATAAATCTGTTAGTTTAAGGTATCTATCAAACTACAATTTCAGCACATAGATCTTTTCGTCAGTTCATTTTCATCCTTTGAAATATATGCACAATTTAGACTGCATCTACTTGAGGGCAGTTTACTTCTTGCATTACAAAATGAACACTGTCAGTAGAAAATGACAGAACTACAGGAAAAAAACATGATTTTGTGGTTGGAACAGTGGATCAATGCAGCAAAGCAACTATTCCATTGCTGTCAGCACAGAAAAACATTCTAGTGTGGGCATCATTTTAGGCACATGTGTCCCACTGCATAGAGACATCAATATAGTGTAGTAAGGGCTTTACCTAGATGAGGTTAGAGCTCAATCAAATGACCAACATATTTAATCTGTGCCTGTTGACTTTTCCTCTCTGTGTAGGGGCACATAGTAGTATTATTCCCATGAAAATTTTTTGTCTTCCAAGTCCACACTGAACAAGTGAAGTAAAAGTGAAAAGGATTACTGCAAAGGATATTCTATTAGACTAAAAACTCTGACAATTGCTCAGGAAGCCATGCTGCAAAAGAAAACTTCTTTGTTTTTGTTCTGATTGCCAAGTATGTTAAGAGGGGAATGTTGTCAAATAGCTGAATATCATCAAAATCAGCTTAAGAAGCCTTAATGCCTCCCTGTCTGCACAATGTCAGTCACCAGTCTGCGCTTTTGAAGTTCCCCAGTTCAAGAGCAAACATAACCAAAGGTGAATATGGTTACAGCCCCAAAGTTGAACTTGACCTTTAAGTAACTCTTTCACTTTTCCCCACTCTCCTTTCCAATTTATCATTCACTTTGCAAAGCTGGAAAATGCATTGTATCTTTTTTCTTTCAATATGATTTTTGTTGGTGTTATTCTCAACTTTCATTTTAATCTTCATGTCATTTTTCTTTAAAATATATACTTTTTAATCCAGAACACCAGACATATTGATTTGATTATCTAGTTTATTATATTTTTGGTATATCCAGGCTGTCCAAGCACCTGCAAATTCCTTTTTTGTAATCACAGAGAATTCTGAAGTTTCTTTTAAGAATGTATTACTATAGCTGGAAAGTGTATTTCTTTTTAATATCTCTAAAAATGAACACTGAGGTCCTCTTAATAATTTAGGGTGAGATGGAAAATAGAGAATGCCGAAACCATGAATTATGTGGAATGCAACACACATTCTTTAGCAAATCCAAATATAACAGAGAACAGTTCATACTCTTTTTACACTAAGAAAAGTCAAAAAAAACCTTGTCTTCTTTGTTGACTTGAGTTTTAGGAGGCTGCTGCATCCCTGGTTTGCAGTGTTCAGCCAAATTTTTTCTGTAGGACATGCCTGCAGAATATGCTTGGCCATACATCAACTCTGTTTTCTGTTCCTGTTATACCTTTGGCCAAGGTCAGGTCCTTTTACAAGCAAAAACCACATGCCTGTACAGAAATGCCTAGCCCACAGAGAGGATGTGTGTTCCCTCCTTAAAGACTGTGTGGATGGAAAATAATGGAGGTAACCACACAGAAACTCAGCCTGTAGTCAGTCACTCACTTGCAAAAGAGCAGTAGCGTTTAACGGTTACCGCATCTCATCGGTTTATCATAATCCTTCACCTGAGATGATTACATCTCCCTCTTCATCTGTGTCAGCACAGAGTCAGAAAGATCAGGTTAATTCACTACTGAGAGAGATTTGAGCTGACTGATGTTGTTTGCACTGAAACAGAGCCAGGCTGTACTTGGCCTTTGCTGGAAAAGTGTTAGTCAATGACTAAAGGATGCAAAAGGGCACCTTTAGCACTGAATTTTGCCTTGTCAAATCTTATTTTCATGAGAATTGACAGTGGCTATTTTGAAAAATGACAGGGCTTGAATTATTCCTCGAGAGACCAGGAGTGTCTCCTGAGAGACTTTCAAATACAAATAGGTATTGGCAAATCAGGCCTTGGTACTGGTCCAAAGTTTAAATAGTGGTGGAGATATGACCACAGTTGCATCCTCTGTCTTGAAAAAACTGGGCAGAATATTGTGAAGGAGAATGGCCACATACTGCAGCATCAAGTGTTTTAACTAATGCATGGGAAACCATAATTCTGCCAAATATTCATTAGAGGCACAGATACTTCAATTTGTATTGTTCAACAGCATTGTCCTCTGTGAGATGCATCAATGAGTTCCCAAGGGAGGGAGCTGAACAAGCTCTTAGCATCCACAAGGATAACTGTCACAATATAGAAAACTTTGAGCTGAAAAACTGGAGTAAACAATATTCTCCTCAGTGAGGAAAAAAACCAAACCTCTTTATACATATATATATATGTATACTATACCCACATCAGTATTGAGGTTCATTCTGTGTAATATATTTCTAGGAAATAGACACAATATGGAATTATTTTCATTAAATGCCACATAAGGACTATTTTACCTTCTGTGAAAATATTTACAGTATACCCATTCAAACTTTACAAGCAGCAATAAATAGCTCACAGAACAACAAAGTGTGAACAAACACATCAGCTGGTCTTTAGACTCATGATGAAATAGACTCTGCAGAGTTAGTTACACAGGAAAGACTACAATAAAAATATTTTAAAAGTCCCTAGATACTATAAAGTTTCTTTTTTTCCAGCAAAAGCAGCTGCTGATTTTTCTGATTTTTTAACCAGGACCATGATACTTCAAATTCATTATTAAAATCAGTCCTGCACTTAACAACAAAATTGATATGCAGCCTACTATCAAGACAGTCAATAATCCATTTGCAGAGAACATTCTCTTGGCACATGCAAAGATTCTCCTTTCTCCATCATGTTACAGTTTTACAGAATGACAGCCATGCTCCAAACCTTCATTAAAACACTTTTATTTAAACATCTCCAAGTATCCTGTTTGTTGCTGCATATTCAGGACAAAGTCTTTTGTGTTGATATAAATCCTGGATAACTACACTGAAATTTAGATTCTTTCAGATTTATGATTGGGTAAGTGAATCTTTAATATCAAGCCTGTATTAACTCTAGGAAGATGTCATTGATAGTTGAGCTTATTAGCAAATGATGTTTGGATTGAGACAGAAAAACAGGTACTAAGTTTTTCCACCTTAATGCAGCACACAGCTAAACGTTATCAAAGACTTATGCAGAAATGGTGAATGGAAAATCAATGCTAGTCAGCAGTTTAAGAAAAGACAGAGGTATGAATGAGCTTTATGTTCTACAGCTTGAAAGTGCGAAGGAAAATACTAGGGTGGAGAAATAAAAGAAATTATGAGAATGTGTCTCAAATTTCCACATTGCCATTTGAAAGATTGCTTAATAATTTGGTGTTGTCATCCCTTTCATATTGTTCACATTTTAGTCCTTCCTCCAGTGTTTTTGTACTCATATTTATTTTAGGAAGATTATGCATGTCAAGTCTGAGAGACAACATGTCCCAGCCTGTCTCTAAGCCAAACTGCTATGTGGAGTTGTGGCCTTAGCAGTCTAACAGTGACAAGGAAGACCTTCTGGCCCAGGTTTGGTAGCCCTGTAAGCCCTGAGGAGAGGAGGGAGTATGAAGCTGTTGCACTTAGCACAGGCAGTAGCCCACATGTTTGCAGTGAGATTGCAAACCAACTCTGAGCTGACAGTGCCCCTGTCCCCGTTCTACAGTCCATACCATTGCTAGCAAAGGTCATTCACTCTTGCTTTGTAGCTCACTAGAGATTTAAGTAGATAAATATAATTCCTGCTATATAAACAAATGAACATAAACAAAGTATTTAAAAGATGACAACACATTCCTGCAAATAATCCTTATGTCTGTAATACACTACACCTCCTCCACCCCACTGCAGTTTCCTCATGTCTCTGTTTTCTAATCCTCTGGTCACTCTGGAAAACCTTTTTCTCTATGCTGTAGGTGAGTGTTAATATTTGGGTGGATTTTTTTTATAATTGTGTCGGTGTTGGTAATAGTTTACTCTCTTCAGAGAAATTGTTATTTATCAAAGCAGATTTGATGGTCTTCTCTCTGCATCCAAAGTAGTTTATAAACAAGGTAAACATGCTCACAAGGTAAACATGCCCAGACATCAGGATATAAAGAGGTAGAAATCGTTCTAGCTGCAATAAACTCGTGTAAATAGCTTCCCCCTCTGAGTCTTCTTTCACAGATGCTCTCCTATGAAAACACTGCAGTTTGGCAAACCTGCATTCTTCGACAGGCCCTTAATTAACAGACAGTTAGGCATGTCCTTTCCCAAAGCCTGGAATGCAGTATTATGGGCCTGCCACACAAAGTCATCACATAACTTAATGAGCCATTGGCACTTTAATTTTATAACACACTTCCCCAATTAAGGTCTCTAGACCCCAGACTTAAACAGCTGTCCACAGCTGTTGGAAAGTGATTTATCATTGTCAGTCTTTGCAGCCAAAACATTCGAAGGTGCAAGTTTTCAATATCACTCAGCAGAAAAACATTTGTCTGTTTTCATCCATTTTAATGCTGTTTCAATAAACCTTTTATCAATTTATATAGTTTTTGTATGTATACCATAATATGCAAATTGATGTTATTTCTGCCCTTCTCTTCATGTGTACCCAAGTGTGTCAGGGAATACAGAAAGGCATAACATCTAACAGTGTTTTTTTTGTTTCTGTTTCTAAATGTGGACCAAAAAGCTCCAAACTTTCATTATGGTTGGTCATACAAAGGCATGCACTCTTGAACACATGTTATGAGCAAACATTTAGACTCCAAACATATACAAATGAAAGTGTTCTTTAAAGTGCTTTCCTTTCCTTTTTGAGGCAATCTTCCAGTCATGTAATACTGTATTATAAAATAGGCTGTAGAGCTTCCTGAAGAACAAACCTAACAAATGGACTTAAGTATTCCAACAGGCAGGATTCACTACTGAAATATTCAAAGAGGTGGGCATTCTGGGTGTTTGATTAGACAAACATTCAACTCTTCTCACCCATTTCAATACTGTTGCAATGACATTATGAACATTAACCTCACTTTTCATATGTATCTTACCTTTTAAACTTTAGACACTGTATATTTTTTTCTACATTCTTGTATACTATCATATAATTGGTCATATTGATTTGGTGTACAATACCCCACATCAGGGTGAAATAGAAGGTATTTTGGTTGGAGTAGGAGATAAGTGAAAGAGGCTACTTTATCTGGCTACCAGAGTTTAACACAAATAGAAAAATCTCTAGTGTTTATTTTAGCAGGCATCTTTATTGGAGCCAGTATTGATTTTTCCATAACTTCACTTAATCCTCCCAATACAGGTACCAATATATTGATAGTCTGGTGAAGAGTCACACTGTCACTGCATTCTAGTTATGTGACTTTTCTTAAATGAATTCTTTATTGTCTTCAAATTCAGAAACAACAGAACAAATATCCCTGTGGAAGTAGGCAGCACTCACCCTCAGCACTGCCACCACAGTTGAAAGCATATCAGTAAGGCTTAAGCAGTGTGTGGGGCTGGAAGTAATGGAAAACTTTTTCCAGTTTTGAATGTTGCATGGCAATAAAAAGCATGGAGAACTGACAACTGGACAGATTTTAAGATCTGCAGAGAGAAAAAGGACTTCTTCCTTACCCATCCCTAATATTTGTCAGTCATTCAGTGGCCTGTGTTGAGTCAGTGGGTGGTCTGGTCTCACTAATTAGCTAGGCATTTACCAGTGCCATACTACAGAGGATACCCATAAATGAAAAGTTTGGATCCAACTCATTTACAGTAGAAGTATTTCTCAAATAGTAGCTGAAGACATTATTTATACACTTATATTCCTAATATATGGTCAACAAATTGGTCTTTCAAGTATAGGATGAGAAGTAATAGAGTTTTTCCAAAGAAAGACACATTTAATTCATACAGAGTTGGTGGCACCAAAAAGAGAGACTTGACAGAGTCAAGATGCCTACTAGCAAAATGCCACAAAAAAAGGAAAATCAGCAATAACAGTTTTTTCTTTTCCTGAAAAAAAGAAACATATTGAATTGCTCAAACAGAACCAAAATATTCAGGTCCCACCAGCCTGAACTGTCACAGAGGCATTTCTTGCCTTTGGAGGCGGGACAACCTTGGAAGGTGGGGAGGAACTGTCTTATTCCTCACCCACTTTTCAACTAAGAAGGCTGGAGAGAGGTGTAAATTTCTTTCTCTCTGATATCTTTAGGAGGATGTTTTGAATTTCAGATGATAAAATTAATTTATAGAAGGGATTTCAATAATAGATTAAGATCTTGCAAGTTCAAGAATGGATCATTTAACCCATGTGTGATTGCAAAGGATCTCTGTTGATACTCTTTAAAATGAGGGCAGAAACATGAATTTTCCCTTCATTTGCATTTGCTTATATACTCTCTATCTGCTAATTTGTAGGTGCATGCCAGGGCTATGGGAATAATGCACTAGTTAAAACTAATGTGGAACTCAGCTGTAGCTTTTAAACAACATTGTCTGTTTGAAGCACATCAGGTTTGTTTACTACTCTCCAGAGTGCCTTCCTGATGCCAAAAATTGAGCACACCAAGAAAAATGACCAGTCAGAAGTTTTAAAAGAAGCAATCTCAGATGTAACATTTTTTGTGTTCAATTACTGGTAAATACCAAAAAAAGGAATATTTTAATAACTAGATGGAACAAATGTACATAAAAGAAGTCTGTCAACATTTCCTAAGTACAACAATGCAGATTCAACTTTCAGCTCAAGAAATCCCCAACTAGTAAATTGCCAGAAGCTGTAAGAGAGGCACCAGTATCATGAGAAGTAACTTTCTGTGGTGGTGCCATTCCTTAGCATTCAGTTCTGGACCATTTCCAGAAAGTTAGAGGACCCAGTAGCCAAAGCCATTAGTAAATTTAGCATATCTTTGATGTGATCCACACAGACATTAAGTTCCCACAGACTATCTAGGAAAACAAAGATACTCATTACTTCAAATGCTCAGCACATATCCATAAGGTTTTTAGTAAGCTTGTTTCCTCATATTTCAAGCCCTGCTTTGCACAAAATAATTGCCAATAAAACTATCTCAAAACGACATAACTTCCTACATAGGTGTAAAACTCATCTGCAGAGAGAACAGAATTCCTTTCAAGACTACAAAATATGGCCCTGTACTGTTCTACTTATCTCCAATGCAGGTTCCTTCAATCTTATCACCATTAACAACAGAGAGACGGTTTTGTGCACAATGAAGCAAATAAAACCATATCCAAAAAAATGCTCTGTGCCTAAATGTCTCTTCCTGGGAGAAAGTTGAAAAGGCAAAGCAAACAATATCAGCCAGTCAAGGCACACACACGTTTCTGGGAACCACTTCACTGGAACGGCCTGAACAGTGAACTTCATTACATTCAGAGTTGTGCTCCAAGTAGAGAAAAAGTCCTGGTTTGAGCAAGGTTTGTTGTGCTGCTTCCAGGAAAGGACTATCCAAGGCAAGGCAGGGTGCAGAAGCTGGAGGGAGAAAACCTTATTTCTAAAAGGAAGGAGATTTGTTCTGGAAGAAGGTTTCAATAGACAACACTGAACAACATTGAATGGCATAAGGAAATTGTGATCTCATATGGCAGGAGCAGATGCAGGTCTTCTAGTAAAATGAGCATTGCTTTAAACATATCTCTGCCAGTTTGGACACAAATCCAGGAGGATACAACCCAAAAAGGGCATATCTCTCTCCTTATCTCTCTCTCTCTCTCTCTCTCTCTCTCTCTGTCTCCCCCCCATGCCTACTAGGCAGCAGGTCCAGGCAGGCCCTCCCCCACAGGTTTGGGAAAACAATTTCTCGAATGAAAGTGAAAAAACCTGTTTATTTAACAAAGAGAGTTCCCCTTCCCCCAGGCACAGGGCAGAAAGGGATACTGAACCCCCCTCCCGTTCCAGAGGTGGAGGTTGGTGGGTTTCCCTCAGTTCTTTCACATGTCCTCTAGGTCTAAGGCCTAAGCAGAGCTGAGTCTCATCAGGTCTGGGGCAGAGTCCCACCGAGCGTCCTGGACATGGTGAGCTGGTCTCGGATGGAGAAATGAGCCAAAAACAGTCCAAAAAGGAATAGAAGCTGCTGAAGCAGATCTCAGTCCCTCTCCAGCCAACAGCCAAAAGGTTGAGAGCAAACTCTCCTCTCTGCTAACCAGCAGAAAAGTCTCAAGCCAGACAAATATCTGTAAACATTCTGGCTGCAAGGTCAAGTGAGCCACTTTGAAGAGTCCTCCTGGCTGCAGTTGAAAGGTACAAAAAATCTTCAAGCAGATGATGGGGAATACAGGATTGTCACAGAATCACCCCAGGACAGTATCTTAGGCTAGCCCAAAAACTGTCAGAGTGAGGGTAAGACTCTATTGAATTTGGTGCCTTTTTAGTATGCTTCACTGCACAGTTACCATGAAACGTATGGATGTTGGTAGACAAAGCTAAAAGAAATCTGCTATTTTTTTCAGTTTTAAGAAGAATCGTTCCAACAAAATTTTCCTCAGCTGTAGAATTAAGAAGAATCATAGCAACATTTTATCATACATACTTCCTTGCATGTAAAATTTAACATAATCCACCGAGAGTAGCAGACTAATATCAAAATTTAATTTTCAGTTCTACTCTGTGTTTTATGAAATGTTTTTCCTTTTTCTTCTTTAGTCAGCTGGCACCTCTGAATGACATTTTCCCACTGAACTATTTTTAGCTGAAGTAAAATCAATATTAGTTTGAAAAACTGAGAAAGGAAAAAAAGACTTCAGCATTTTTAGTTAGCAGATGTTGGAGAGATAGGGGGATAAGTTTTTTGCTAACATAGTATTTCTCAAGGATAACCAATGATTCAATAACACATTGTTCTAAAGCATATTTTGCTGAGGAATTTACAGTATCTTTATCACACCTATTTAAGTTACATGTGGCTGAGGTGAGACACTGCAGCCAGGAAGTATGGTGTCCTACTCCCTGTACAGGAGGAAACTTGCCGTAGACCTGCATTCAGTTTTCTACAGCTGTGACCTGGTCCTGCCAGGACAGAGGGATTGAAAACTCTCAACTGTGACTGAGTGGATGAATGAGTAATGCAGGAACACAGTTATCACCTTTGCCTTGAGCCAGAGGTGATCACACAGGTAAATACTCTTGCAGCACAGCCTCATAGTGTATGGGCTCTTACATCTCTTTATTCTGATACATCATTTGCATCTTATGCTACCTCAGATTTAATTTCTTGCATTCTCTTTTTCACTTGAGAAGAAAGATATTATATGATTCTATGATTCTGTAATAGAATCCAAAGATTTTTGTTCACATCCAAAGAGTATGCAAAATCCAGTATCCTTACAGACAATAGACAAAGAGCAAAGCAAAGGGGTTTTTTTCAGAGAACTCTGTACCTCTTTGAGCCAGGACCTAACTAAAAAACTCCTTCTTCAAATGTTTCCTTTGTCAGCTATTTACAGGACTTGTTCCAGCTTTCTTTCCTGGCCTTATAAGTTTTTCTTCTCTTTGTCACACACAAAATATCACCCAATTAACATACAGTCATGCTCACTATATCCTTGGTCTTTGACTCAAAATTCAGTAAAACATTAGTTTGCACCCTTGGCTGCACTTTTATGTAGCCTGTAATTTTAGTTGGGTTTTTTAAATTGTTTTCTCATTAATTAAGGGATTTTGACTGTTTCTTCAATGAGAGATGCACTGTTTGCCTGCTTGAAGAGAAGAATTTCCTTCAGCCTCTGCTCTTTACCTTGATATGATAGAAAAGATTTCTATGCCTACCTTTTTCAGAGAAAGACAGAAAAAGACAAGAAAGGATTTTATTTTCCTCACAGGGGCCTAGAAGTTACTTTTGTACCTGTAGCAAGGTCTCCTGGGCCAGGGCCCCAACCCTTGCACAGCCCACCTTGCACCATGCTGCAGTTACTTCCATATGATTAATTGTTCAATACAAAAAAAGTATTTTCATAGTGATATTGCAATTTTTTGCACATTGGCAAAAAAGTATGGAAGAGGATGCTGCAGTAGTCAGCCTGTGACAGGTAATGTATTTTAATTAGGAATTCATTAAACAGCATTTCTGTCTACTGAGTCTAGGTTGGGATGTCTCAAAATTTCTTACAGATTGATGCAAAGGGGAAAAAAATAAAAAGACATTTTGAATACATGTGAATTGGCTAAAATTTAGGAACGATATATCAAATCCATTACAGATTTAATAAAAGACTTCTTTGTTGGCCCTCAAATTAATTAATATTTAATTAAGCTCAGTCAAATTAATTATTTAAGCATGTAAAAATTGCAACATGTGAGACTCAGCCTTTCTTGATTTGTAAAGTGGTGTGTAGAAGCCTCTGAGAAACTTCATGCCCTTGAGTATAAAAGGACTGTATTCTTCTGCTCAAATACTCACTCACATGAACAATTGTGGCATCTGAGATTTTCCTTGTAGATTTTGGCTCTTTGTGAACATCCATAAACTGGGATTCCAATAATGCAAACACTTGCATATCTGAGTTAACACAGTGCATATGAATAATCTAATTGAACTCACATGCACAAAATTATTCACATATGTTTATAGGATCGTGGCCAAAGGAATATTGATTTCTATGACATATATTTATTCATTTCACTTCATTTAAGAAGAGCCTAAGCCACAAATTGCTGGCTTAATGCTGCATCTTCTCAAAGTGCAGGAGTGCTCTGAACAAAATCTTGGTCCCAAACCCCTTCTTGTACAATTAACAATTTATATATTTCATTTTGTTGTCTATTCTTTTTTTTTTAATTCATCAGGACGTAATTGTCTGACTCCAACTAGTAAACAATACCCAAATTATTCATCTCATCTCCCTATGGTTAAAGAAAACAAATGTGTACACCCTAGTATAATAGGAAGCTCAATTTAGTAACTTACTACCTTAATGTAATGACCCTTTTCCTCTGAGAACTGGCTTTGACTCCAACCTAAACTAAGGCAGAGGAAACTCATTTTGACTGTAATGGCTACATGTATAATGAGATTAGGCTGACAGAATCCTGTTCTCTCCTTGCAGCCCAAAGGTATTCAATTCAAAACCTCCCTCTTTGCTTGGAATGGGAAGGTGCTAACATTGGACCTGCTGGTCACTTACCAGTATACTCAAAACACATTTTCTCTTTTTTTCCATCAAACTGACTTCTGCAATGAAAAATACTGTACAAAAAGTGTTATCTAATGCTAAATCTCTAGATAAAGTTGTCTCCTTAACCAATAAACTCTGTTAAGCCTTCTAAGAAACCACAAAGAACATGCTGTTTTATGGTATATGAAATTAGGGCCATAATCTTTCATTTCCTGGCATTCATAGATGCTTAATTAACTTATTAATTTGGCAATTTCTACCCACCCCAGCTAGCATGAACATAAGAGAAAGAGAAGAGATTTTCAGTTTAATGTTGGAGAGTGTATGTAAAATTTTAAGCTTCTGCAAACTATTTTAGCAAAGAGAGTTGCAGAGATGCAGGTATGTAGCACAGCAGCCAGACATTGGGCTGAGACACAGGGTGGAACCTTTTACTCTTTCCCTGTGTAATCTTTTCTCCAACTCTAAGGAGCAAGGAGCTTCAAGACAAGAAGGGCCCATTTTGGTGCTTAATTCTACTTCTTTCACTTAATTATTTTTGCACCAGAAACATCCTAGTTTCAGTTGCAGCCTCACTTTGTGAAACACATCTTACCCTCAATTAAAACTTCAGTATTGATAAATCAGCCGTGCTTTGAGATTGTTTCAATTGCTCCACTTCAAAAACACTCGTCTCTCTGACTCTAATTGTAGAAAACATTGTGCCTTCTCTGTGGGATTAAATAGCTCTCTGTAGAGCAAGTCTTTTTCACATCAATTTTTCTAAATTGTTGACAACAATTGTCTGTAAAGACCTGTGATCCAGGAGAGCAGTCAGTGCACCATCACATTTCCTAGGGACAACAGCATACTTTCACATGGTATCACTGGAAATAAGGATTTTTCAATTTCAGAACCAGCTGTTTTAGCAGATTTTCATCACATGTCTTTTAGTATTTAACTAGGACCTTTCTGTAAATGATTTTACATTATATAAAGAATGATCATCAGAAAAACATGAGTCTTTCTGCATGAAAATGACTTTGTTATTTTGGTGGAAAGCAGAGCATGACTATTATCTTAAAACAATAACCACATATTTTCCGAAGAATTACAGTACAAAAAAAATTAAACTTCCCTAATTTCTTTCAGGAAGAGACATGCACAATGGTTGCCTAATCAGTCAGTCCCTGTGTGAAACAAATAGGAGTATTGTTCAACACAGAAATTCTCCAAGCACTAAATCCATCAGACGGAGCTTATTGTTCACAGGTTCAGATTTAACATGTCGTGAATCTCTTATACTTCCTGACATTCTTGTTTCTGATCTCCTGTGATCAGTGCTGCTTCTTAACACGGCCTGTGGTGCACCACAGACACCATTACAAACCTGCTGTTAAATCAATCACTGGGTGGCACCCAAGAGCCAGCTAAGAGATGTATTGAATTGCAGACACTCTCTAATACACATATTTTAACAATTTCCTCCGTCTTCAGTGAAATTATGCTAATATTTTAGTTGAGTTTCCTTAAGTCTGGAACTCAAATTAAGTCTGTCTGTTTCGTTTTTATGATAGTGCTTGAAATCACTTGCAGACAAGGGGTTGTTGGACCATGAGATTTATAGTGGCAATGCCACAAAGGTGAAACACATCCTGAGGAAGAGGAAAGCAATCTGTATAGCCAGTGTTTTCACTGCAGTAAAGTTTATAGCAGTATTAAGGGAATAGTTACAAATCAGTTTGATGGTGTTGATTTCATTGAGAATAAGTATATTTACACTTGCAAGCTTTCTCTTAATAATTTTCAGTGTGTTTTACACAATGGGGTTAGTGAAGGTTGAATGTGAGCATATTTCGGGAGTGACAAAATCTGTTTTTCTTTTTCCCACCCATCCTTCTACTTTACTTCAGAAAAATGGTTTTATAAGAGCTCCTCAGGGGCTGAGTCAAGGTTCAGCTATTTTACTGAGGCTCGCTGATGTTTCTGAAGATGCTGCAGAATCTTTTCTGTTCAGATGCTTTTGGTTATGATGTAGACACATGTGGGAAGTACAATAAAGTGTATGAGTACCAAAAGTCATCCACTTCCTCTATTGGCTCCTTACCACCATTTAATTACCTGGAGAGTTGGGGATAGAGTATATGATTTCCAAATATAAAGCTTTCTAAATGATGCAGGTTACAATAATTTTTCTTCCCTGCTGGCAATTGAACTGTTCACACCTCATTGTGCCTCTGTAACATGCAATCTTGTCACCTGCAGAATATCTCTAAATTAAGTCACTTTGGGGCAAGGGGGAACCCTTAACACATAAATATGTAACAGATGTGCAAGTGTACTTGGGGACAATTATATTAGGTAGGGACAATAAATCAGACATCTTCTTCAGATAATATTCCAGTTAAGAGATAATATTTCTTGAAGGACACTTGGGTCTGAAAACCCTTTCCAGAGTACATGAAGAGCTAGCAGCAGCAAAACCAGAATCAGGGAGGAAAAAAAAAAGAAAAGGTAGACTGGGGGGGGTTAAATTACTATTTCTAGCAATGGCAAGAGAAGGGTACATAAAGGGGAATTATGCAACAGCAGCTGCACCCAATGTGAAGGGGCAGCTGGGGAGTACCCATTACAGGGGAGGGGATGCTGGTCAGCAGGCAGAAAAGGGCAGTAAAAAACATCTATCAGATACCCATTTCAAAGGTATATTATCTAAAAATGCATCAGATGGTAAGGGCTGTGTGCCCTGGACTGCAATGAACCTAAGCCCATTCTCTCTCCTGTTCTCTTCAAATCTGTCCAGGGCTGTTCTGCAGCCAAGAATTTTACACTGTCAGCCCTTTGCAAAATTGGCTGTTGTGTTGTCCTTGCACATCATGTTCAAAGTCTGTCCTCAGCACAGCCCACAGTCCTGAGCAACACAGACATTACACTCAGTGCTTCCCAACAACCACCTACCCCCACTGGCTTTCCCTTCACTTCTCCTTCTGCTTCCTTCACATAAACCCAATTTTTGTGCCTTTCCTTTCCTAACTAAAACAGGCTTCCAATTAATGTTTGCCTTTAGGATGGTGTACCCTCCACAGTGTGGAGCAAGGCAAGGTCACAGACCTCACTTCCTTCCTTAAACTAAGTAAGTGCAATTGTATGGGCCACACAAAGATGACTGTCCTTGTTCCTCCCTGCCTTTGTTCATCCATGCAAAAGATGCCTACAACCCAACACTGAAATGGTAAGGCAAACACTAAATACACATCTGAAATTATGACAAAATCATCTTTGACACTCATGAGAGCTCTGCTTTAAGATATAGCCACCAAATGCTTAATTTCTGTCCCCAAATAATGTGTAAGAAAAAGTTAACATGCCTGCTCATGCACGCCTACTGTTTGGAGTATATTAAATAGAATATCAATAGCCAGAGAAATGAGAATTCTCTAGAGACAAAGAGGTTAAGTCTTTTCATATACCAAATTAAGCTCCTATATAATTCTTAAGCTTTATAATTTCAAGGGGTAGGGAAATGGTCTAGTTTTAGAAATTAAAATACTTTAAGTTAAATCCTTGCAGTGATTTTCTTTATAATGAGAAAATATTGTACTTTTATGGATAGCAATGAATAGTTATGGTAGTTGCCTTTTTCCTCTCATTTTAAAGAACAATAGGTCTATTCAAGAAATGTGGTTTTGTTCTTTTTATTGAGTAATTTAAATATTCTAGTTTCCAGTTTCATTATTTTAATGTTTGCTCATTCCTTAGAGTAGAAAATTAATACAAAACAACTTAGGACATTATTTTCTTTTAAGAGTAGAGCAATCATAATGTAATGTCTTTATATTGAAGAGATTTCTTCCTGTTCCAATTCTTGGAAAAATATCATTCATAATAATGAGAAATATAATGCCAACGTCTGTAGAGTTTCTGTGCCTCTGTGCAATGCACACTCAAGGTTGGTTTTTGATTGGCAAAACTCGACAGAAACAAGAAAAAACATGTTAGTTCATTCCTAGAAAAAAATGTTTAAACCACAGGGATGTGGATGTCGAGGTGCACGCTCATCTGAGGAAGAGTAACTTTGCTCTTATCACTATAGAACTGTGTATCTCTGGGTTAGGGTTTATTTCTGATCCATACCCTCCTGAATGACACCAGAGCTGGTGCAGGCTCAGAAGTGAATTAGAATAAGAAGTGAATTAGAATAGGAATGGCAAAGCCTGAGTGTGCCCTATCAGCTCTCCATCATTTCTGTGTTCTGGAACAAGGTTGTGCTGGTGTGCAGGTCATCTCTCCCTTCCCATCCAAATCCTGAGCACATCCCTGTGTCCGTATTGGTCCCAACTAAACACCAGCTGGCAGATCTTGTCCTTCCACCAAAAGTTCCCAGGAGGCCACACAGCTATACAAAAACTGTTCTTGCATTTTCTGCACACTGACATATTGCAAACAATTCATTTTTAGATTAGTGATACTTCAGTGCAAAACTATAATTTCAGATCAATTGATGGACTACACCGTTCATCTAAGAGGCCAATTAACACTAGAGGTTCAAAAATATGAGGGACTCATTGTCCTTTCAAATGCTTGACTTGGGTACTTAAATGCCACTTATCAAGGTATGGTAATACCTGATTCACTCCTATGTGGACTTTCCAGGTATGAGTTAAATACAAATATATTTTTCTACATCATTAACTTGAAATCTGACTCTGGTCTGAGTTCAAGAGTGCACACTGCCAGATCACAGTAGGACTGTACCCTAACACGAGTATCCCAATGTAGCAGTTCTCTGCAGCTGAGAAACTGGCCTATTTCCCCCAAATTCACACTTGCAATGTGACAGTGAAGGGTGAATCATCTGTACATGACAAAAATAGATGTCCTTTATGTTGTTGTTTTAATCAAATTTTAATTAGCCATTGGCCAAAAGTTATTGTCATTTCTGATTCTAGGTTCTTTATTTGACATGATGGTTATGATAAAGATTGAGGATAAAAATTAACAAAATGCAAGGATTATTTTCTCAAAAACTTACAAGAAGATTTGATCCTGGCTTTAACATAGGAATTACTATAGGAATTACTGAAAGCAATAGTTTTGCTTCTTTTTTTCTTGGACTGCAGGACTTCACTTTCCTCCTTTGCTTACTGTTAGGGAACCACATCACTCGTGAGCCCTGTGTGGAGTCAGAGCACACTGTGCCTTGAGGAAGAAACAGAACAGGAAATCTGTCTGGAGAGGGCTCTTCCCCTTAATACAACAGCTGAATCTGCCCAATGTGTTTGTTAAACCTCAGTCAGATCTGGTCATTTAAGAGGTTGTACCTTACTATGATAACAGGTCCAATGGCACATTGCCATGGTTGAACCCCATTCAGCAGCCCAGACCCACAAACTCACTCACTCCCCCACCAACAGGGTCAGGGAGAGAATCACAGGAGTAAAAGCTAGAAAACTCATGGATTGAAATAAAGATTGTTTAAATAGAAGCAAAAGGTGCCTTTACAAAGGAAAGAAAACCAAAGAAATAATTCACTGCTTCCCAGGGGCACTCAGGTGTTCAGCCATCTCCAGGAGAGCAGGGGTGGCTCATGTGCAACTGTTACTTGGGAAGACAAACCCCATCACTCTAAAAGTACTCCCTTTCTCCTTCTGTCCCCAGCCTCATGTACTGAGAATGTTGTCTGGAATATCTGTTCAGTTGGTTGGAGTAACCTGGCCTAGATGTGTCTCCCCCCCAGTTCCCACGTACCCCCAGCCTACTTGTTAGCATGGCAGTATGAACAGAAGAAAAGGCCTTGGGTCTGTGTGAGCACTGCTCAGCAACAGAAAAAAATCTCTGTATTATCATCAGTGTGTTCAGCACAAATCCAAACACAGCCCCATACCAACCACTCTGAAGAGAATGAACTCTACTCCAGCCATTTAGAGAATGGCACACATACTAAAATTCTCCTCTGAAAACTATATGATTCTGAGTGAAATCACTCATTAACTCTATATAATCCTCCTCTTTGACCTAATAACTTTGTCTGCTCATGTTTTTTCTCCACTGCTTCCCCCAGCTTTCTTTTCCTTGTCCTGTTCCCTGACTTCCACTAATATAATCGAAGAATCCTTCATCCATCACTCTTTTTTCAGCAATAAGTGACTCATTTCTTCAGTGAAATGACCCATTTCTAACATTCAGTTCTTCTGTTTGTCTTACAGATGTCCTTCAGTGATACCAGATTTCTTAGCAACCAAAACAAACTGCATCTGCCTCTGTAGTTCCAGTTTTCACCACATTTAATTGAACCCTCAGACCTTCTTTCCTCTCCACCTCTGTGTTCATTCTACACTAGATATAACAATAGCATCAATCTTTTCCTATTTGATGTAGGCAGATGTTTTTCTATCCCATTTCTGTCTATTAGAAGAGTCTGGACGAGGCATAAGTTTCTTTTCTCCTTAGGAGGCCTAATCCATAAACTCACCATCCAGCTCCATGCCAAGAAGTCATATGTCCTATGCTTTTTGGCTAAACTGCAGTCATTCTGCCATCTGCTAGCATATACATATCTAGCACTAGGCCAATTATGTGGAGACATTCCAAGGCTACCATGATATTTTCAATATAAGATTGGAAATACCTCATTTCTTACTAAGCCAAAACAACAAACCAATAGTACTCAGTTAGTAGCCACCAAAGAAAATGTTGGGCCTCTTCTAAATGAGCTGAGTAGAACACCTGTCTTCTGAGTGTCTACTTCTCACCTTAGAGCTGCTCTTACCTCAATGTTCTTGTTCAGACTGGAAGCATTTTAAACCTCTGCTCCTGGGCATCAAAATTCTTTTTTGTTGATTTACATCATCTGCATGTACCTAGCAAGCTAGAATTTTTTTCTGAGGCTTTAAAAGGAACCACATGCTTCATTTTATCTGCCAGTCAGGTTCAATAAAGTTAAGGAAAATGGTTTAACACTCCGTGGCTTCTGTAGAGACAACCATTTGCTCCTTTATTTAAGTTGCAGTTTCTACTGGACACTCCCTATCAAGATCATATCTAACCTTAATGCTTTATTTGTATGGCAGTTGTAATAGGCTTTCAAAATTAGCCAGACAGCCAAAAAGTCATTCAAGCTGTCTCTTTGATTATTATAATTTTCTTCTCTCTAGCCTTGACAGATAACCCATAGTACCATCACAGCTTTTTGGGATCCCTTGTTGTGATAATCTGCTTAATTAATCCCTTTGAGTACATAAACTCTTCTGTGGGGTTACTCACTTCTATTTTATATATGAGAAAAGAATACTTACCTTCACTTTCAAAGCCATCATACCCTCCTTCCAGCCTACTTACTCATCTCTTTTGCCACTAAATTGAGTCCTTCAGCAGTAGGCAATTGAAATCTCATCAGTCAGGTACAATTTTAGCAAATAATTCTATGCTTTCTTCTAGAAACAGCAAAATTTTACCTCCATCTTCCCATAAAGATACCTTGGAGTCTTTCCTCAAAGCCTTTCTTTTCTGGGATGGCTCCCAGCAGTGGATCATGTAGCTGGACCTCATTTATTGTTGTCTTGCAGTTGGACTGTGGGCTCTTTAGGGCAGGGAGAAAGATGGGGAGTCTTCAAATAATGTATCATAGTCATTGTTCCTGACTGCTTTGATAACACAAATACTTATTCAAAATAGCAGCTGCAATAGCAGCAAAGAGTTGCAGCTGTCTAATTTATCTAAAACACTAAAGGATTTTTCAGTAGGGCTTTTCCAGTTGTGAAATTCATCCTGAGTCACCACATCATGAGTCTCTTACTGTTCTGATCATACAACAAAAACAATTGATCACCTGGATTTCAGAAAGCCAGATATGTTGATAGGATGGCTTTACTGTCAGGTGATTTTACAGGTTATGGACAATCAGTCTTTTTTGCATATTTTTATCTTAAATGTTTGATATATTCATAAATGGCTCAACCTTGACTAGATCAGGCATTTTTCACTTTCATAGAAAACATTAATGATTGAAATAGAAATAAAAACTTTTTTTCCACTAAGATAAGATGAATATCCTATATGATGCCTCGAATATTTCAGGAAAACTCAGAAGAAAAATGTACACTGAAGAATAAATGCTCTACACATAAAGGGGTACTTGTTTTGGATGTTGGCAATCAATCTGTATTATTAGTTATCCATTGTTGTATAGACATTTCCATAGTAAGTTTTGCACAAAATCATGCACACAGAAATACCAGATAATTAATTTCTACTGAAATTTAAAATTCATTTTTGCATCTCTCCCCATGGTGTAGATATTGTAATGTTCTTTCCTCATTGCTGGAGATTTTCATTTTACATTAAAAGAAAAATCTAAGGGTTTTTTCCCCCCAATATTCTTGAAATGTGATATTTCTGATGTCACTTTAGTGTTCATAGAATCTACTGGGGAAAAAATAAAGTAATTGAAGTAGTTCAAAGTCAGTGTGAACTTTCTGAGAGCTAGCAGTGCTCTCCTCTGGCTGACCACTCCTCAACTGTTTTCTTCTCACTGAAGAGCTCAGGCCCATCCCTGTATGATCTTAATCCCTTGGTGGATGCTGCAAGGGAAGGTGGTCCTGAAGTCCCTCAAAATTCTTGAAAGCTGTGACTCCCCTCACCCATCCCTCCCACAGGACCCACAGGCCCTCACTGACTCTGCATGTGAGAGTGACTGGAAGCAGGGATTCTCCAATATTCATCTGAGGAAGAAATGAACAAAAATTCCAAGCTGGTTTTTTCAATAAAGATGGATTAAAAGCCACAAGCTGGTAAGTTTATAAGGTATCACCCTGCTTACATCCCACAACACCTCCAAACCTACCACTTTTTCCAACTCCAAGGAGAAAGAATTGCTTCCTAAAAATGAATTTGTCTTTGCTCAAAGCTAATATGTCACCTGCTGCCGACATCCTCCAGGGATTTGTCATGCAACAAGCTCAGGGAAACAACTGTGACTGCTGTTTACACAGACTGAGCAGACAGATCCAGCCTCTTCCTCACAGCTGCATCTGTTGCTGTGGACAAGAGGATTCACAGTCGATTTGGATCTGTCAAATTTACAGGACAACTTATTGTGTGAAGAGAAATACTGAACACATACATTATGAATTAATAGTTTCTTATTGTTTAGGCAGAAGACTGCTGCCTGACAGAACTTTGAGTCAGTAAGTTATATTTTACATTGCTTCTCTTCTCATTTTGGAAACCAAGAAGTTTGAATAGTTACAATTGAAGCAACAATGTGATGAAAAGTATTATCCACTTTAGATCTACTTAAATTTGTCACATTCAGTAAACACAGTGCAGAAAGAACAGATAGGAAATTTAAATGGCTTTGCAGTAAATTTATATTAGTCCAAACTGCTTTTTCAAATGAGGTCAGTAGGGTGCATTTTCCACTTAAGAGAGTCCTCCAGACTTAACAGAAGATGTTAGGCACATGTTGGATTTTTCAAAGAAATAAAAAACACAGTTGGCAGGCAATTTAAACAAATACTAGGTTGTCAGTTAATCCTTATAACTTCTTGGCAGATATTTATTGTAAATTAGGGTTCACATTGTTTAGACCTGATTTGATATTAATGTTTTTAATATCGAAGTAGCACTGCAACACAGACTGAAGTGTATACGTAGTACTTATCTACTTAAGCATCTGTCAGTTTTGGGGTAGGAAATATTCCACTACTTCCATTCTGCTGTGAACTGTGGGTGGTCAAACAAAAGACTTGGTGGTATTAATGCATTTAAAATTAAACTGTGGCTAACAATCACTAATAAACATGCAAAGTCAAGATACTCACCCTCACACTGGTATAAATTTGGAATAGCTCCACAGGTTTAAGTGCATGACTCAAACTCACAGCACTAGAAAGGGAAATTAAATGCAGTCCTGGTCTTATCATAAGTAAATGAAGAATCTCTTGCTTACCTTCTCCATCCCACGAAGCATTCCTAAATAATACCTCCTGGGATCTTAAAAATGAAAATTTAAGCAGTCTACTCTTCTGTCATAGCTGGACCGTGTGCTCTGACCGCCCTCTCCTCTATGGCTTTGGAGGGCTGCTGCAGTAAGAACAATTCCTTTAAGCAATGGAAATACCAAAACAGAGAATCAGGCAGAGGTGACCACCTGTGATGTGTCAGAGTGCAAGGACAGTAGCCAAAGTAGGTGTTGCAGGAGGAAGAAATGCAGGGGCCATGTTCTTCCTCTCCGTGTGTTTTTAGACATGCCCTGTAAGAGTGGTGAGAAGTGAGGATGAAGAGTGCTGCTGGGGCAGAGGGCTGCAGGAGAGGAGGGGGAAAAGCACAAGGGTATGTCCTGGGGCTGCCTGCAGGGGTTTCCAGCCCCTGAACACCCAAAGAATATCTCACAGTGCACGGATTTAAAAGTAAGGAATTTTAGCATGCGCAGCTCAATAGTTCAGTGAGTTGTCCTCAGTTCAGAAGCTTTCCTCTGGGGCTCTGCAGGTCTTCCTTTTATAGGGACAGCTGCTAATTGCTGCCTCTTCTCTGTCTTCCTACCCTTTATACATGAAGAGTTTTCTAACCATATTTAATCCCATCTTGTGTTAAACAGAGGAGTGAAAAGTTATGTGAATTGTGCTTCCACAGGAATTCACACAGTGAGGGAGTGATCAGTGCTGCATAGCTGTCTTTTCATGCTTTATTAATAGATATTTATATTCCATAAATACCATCTCATACTCTGCCCCTTTCCTACAATGCCACCACTTTACTGGGAAACCTAAAGCCCCATTGGTCCTTTAACTCCCTTTTTACTCTGAATCCAAAGTAAATAGCATTGCATTGAGAAAGATTGTTTGAAAGATTAGATTACTCAATTAGAGGGATTTATTCTACCTTACCAACTTCCTTATAAACATTTTCATTTGAATTTTCAAGGGCAGGAGTCCATTCTCATAACAGGCATGGGCCAGGCTCCACATACCATCTGACATTTTTTCATGTGGTTTTTTCCTAATCAAAATTGAAAGCTTCTTTTATCAAGTCACATGTTCACATCAGCATGGACGGAGGCCACCATGGAAAGCTCAGAAAACCAAGGTCTCTGTCAACACATTTAGACAAAGTCCTCAATGATGTCAGCTGATGCTCTGCACAAATGGGAAGAGTGGATGCTGCTGTTACCCAGGGAGGTGATAGGTAAGTATTGCCACTCAAAGGCTAAGATACAAGAACAGTGACATCACAGAGTCACTAAATTTCTTCCTGGGAGACAACCATCATGTCCTGGGAACAGCAGTGTTCAAAGCTCTATAGCTCTGACCCACACAGGACTGTGCATCCAGAGTTCCCTACACTGGTTAAGTCTCCTAATGATGTTAGAAGAGGTTTCTTTATAGGTTTTGCAGATTGATAGATTTCAAGGACAAAAGGAATCCAACTTCCCACGCAGTGTGGGCTACCAGCCTCCTCTGACATAATTAACTGGAGCGAGTGGAAGGTACAATCTCTGTTTGCACAATTAGGACTCAATAAACAATAAAGTGCAATACTTACAGCAGATAGTACAGGAAACCAGGAGGTCTGAGGCCTATCCCACTCCTCCTGCTGTGACTCTCCTAAATGCCCACCATGTTCAGTGCCTTGGCTCTCCCTGCCACAGGACACTGCAGTGTTCCCCTCTATTACAGGACCCTTGCACACATGCAAATTGCACTTCAGACTTCAGAAAGAAGATGCCAGGGAGGCACAGAGCACTCATTTCCCAATGATGTGCTTTTCAGCCACATTCAACAGGCTTCCAGGGGAAAACTGGAACCTCTGGAAGAAACAGTGTACTCTGATTTAAATTATGGCACTTTCCAGTCACTTGCATATAGCTGCAATGTAGAGTAGCCAGTTATAGTAATGGATATTTTTCCCATTCAAATAAAGATTGTGCATTTAGATTGCCTTTTACCTTTTTATTTCTCTTATTCCTTTGCCAATAACACATCCACTGACCTTTTTTTTTTTAACAATGTACATCATATCAAGCCTGCAGAACCTTGGAAAGGACTGAGTAATATTTTACAGTGCCAAAATATTAGTGAAGGTGTCAATGTGAGTTTCTAGTGTGAAATGTGCTGTCTTTTGCCCAGAAGTTTCCACCCTCATAAGAATTAGCTACAGAAGAGGCTTTATGAAAAGTACAAATATTCTATTATTTTGTGACAAAGGGACTGAATAGATCCAAGCAAGGAAATATCATGAATAACCACATTTTTCTGTGGTTCTCTAGAAAAAATGGCAAGAATCAGCAGGAGCGCTGTGTATTCCAGGGTCCTGCCTAATCCAGAAGTCTGAAACTTCATGGATTTGTTGTAGTGCATCTGAGAAAGAAAAGACAGAGAGAGACAGACAGAAAAGACACACAAGAAAAAAAAATGGAAAATAAAAAAAAATCCTTTTGCATTGCTAACCAGCCCAATAGTTAAATAATTTGCCTTTGCATCCCCAAAATCCTTTTTGTCTTATCAATCAAAAATAAATATTATTTGAGTTCACACTTGGCATCGACACCGTACTGCTGCTCCAGTATTAACTGTCCTGGGTCTGCTAAGAAGAGATTTTGATTAGAAAGGTTTGTAGTAGATTTCTTAGCCCCTGAAATACTGTTGTGTAATGGCCATGTTACTTAAAGTTGAAAGGGAAAGCAGTTGACAGCATATCAACACAGCACAGGGAAAAAAAGATATATGGTTCCCAAGGGAGCACCCATATAACTAAAGGTGAGCATGTATATAACATTTGCATAGTCAGAAGATTACAGAGGGAAAACAATTATTTTAAAGTTAAGATAAGCCACCTACTCAAGGTTAAACTTACCTGCCACAAGGGAAAAAAACCTGTATGCTATTTTTGGGATAGGATTTTTATTCATGACAGCATGTCCATTTTTGCTTATTGACCAAAAATACTTTTTTAAAATTGCAGTTGGTTTTGTATTTTATGTTCATGACCAATTTCAAAAATTCATTCTTATACCCACCTTCCTCTCAGAAACAGAATACTTTGTCTGGTTTTTGTACCAAAAGTCCACTTGAGCCCAGAACTCAGTCTTTAACAGCGTTGGCTACAATAGGGAAGAGTGTATAATATGAGTATCAGGAAGTAATCTATCCCTTAGTACATTTTCATAATTTACTGGGAATAACAGCCTAAGAGTTTTCTGAGTCTGCATTTAAACGTGAGCAATAGTATCTGGGCCCATCCTCTAGGAACTTGTCTAGTCCCTTTGTGAACCAGTTCAGGGCTTTGGCCTTCTCAATGTTCTGTCCTAATGAGTTTCATAATTTAACTATGGTTTAGTTCAAAACATTCCTCCTTTGATTTTCTTGAAATGCAGTGCCTAATAATTGCATTGAGTGCATAGTTATTATAGAAAATAATCATCCTCTGTTTCCTTCTCAATACTATTTGTTAATCTTACAGACCTCTATCAGACTCTCCCATCATATTTTATGGGAATTCAGAGACAACTCTTTTCCCAGAAGAAGCTCCTACCCTACTTTGCCTCTCACTTCAAGGAAGTTGGTGTATGTTCCTTACCACTCTTGCTGAGTTCAATGGAGTGCCAGAATGCAGAGGGTATCCAAAAGATGGGAACATCAAGCTTTGGCATAACTGTGTTTCTTGTTTCTTATTCTTTCTCCACAGTTGTTAATATTATATAGCTTTAAGACCACTCCTGGACACTAAGCTGGCCAATTCATCTAGCAAATGATGACTCCCAAACTTCTCTCTTGACTGGTCAGATCTATGCTGAGCTTTTTTATGGGATCATTCAGGTTGTCTTGTTTGGATACAGACATCTTTGAAATGCTTTGGGTTTTTTATCAGCCTTGCTATCAAGAATGAAAGATTGAGGAGTTATCACTCTAGGAACTGGGACAACAACCCAGAAAGGGAAGATGAGAAATAGCCTTTGTCTCAAACAAAGAGAGTATAGGATAGTTACCTGACTGATCTGCTCTTTTTGAGGCCTTAGATGAAACACCATTTTGAAAATACTGTAAGGTATCAGAATGGGCTGCAATGACACATCTGTCCCAGCCTCTCTGACGTGCCATGATATTGCCAAGTATGTGTGCCAAGACACACCATACTTTTTCCCTGCAATGAATGCATTCTTGGGCTAGCATAGTCAAAGCTGTTGATCTTTGGGACACAATATAAGCCTGCTTTATTCCTCAGTCATTTGTGGTTTTCTAAGGAGCTGAGAGCAGTTAGAATGGTAGGAATGAGGAGTATTAGTGGGTTGCCTGCTGTATTTTGTAATGTAGATCTTAGGTTACTTCAAACTGTATTTTTGTTATTTTTTTCCTATTCATAGGGGTGATATTTGAAAATGTCTAGATCACTTGGAACCTCACGGAGGCAATTCTTTCAGTCTAGAACAGTAGAAATAAACAAATAAACATAATCTAGCCTGCTGCTTCCCTCCTTTGTTTGACACCTATGGTTGGAGTCAGGAGGCACCACACCAGTGCCTGGTCGTGCTGACCATCCTGATGCTACCAGAGCAGAAAGTTGTTTCAGGGCCTGAGCCAGCAGAACTGGCATCAGGCACCATTTACAATCTCTGCTCTACCACATCCCTGAGGGGTTCCTGACAGAGTCCAAAAATGCAGTACTTTAGTAATACATCATCATGGTGATGAATGTAAAGTCTTTCTTCACTTGAACAATTCCCTATTATCTAAAAGCTCCATGTTAAAAAGAAATATTTGTCTTGAAGGAAAAACATTTTACTGTTCCTCATCTGTTTTTACAAATCCACACTTAGTCTGGCAAAGATATCCACTGTCATTTTAAATGAAAACTGACTGAATGTTACATCAGTTTAAAATTAACTCATATTGCAGTTAGAATTTATTGTAAGGCAGCTGGTTTTTATTCCTATTTTTTGAAGAGAACATATGGATTATGACAGAACCTATTAAATATCTCTGGAGTGTATCTGGGAAGCTGTGTCATTTTACTCTGAGCTCCATCATTGAATTTCTGTCTGAACATCTTAGTCTCCTGTAGGCTCCCATCAAGTTACAAGAAGATAGAAACCAGAAGAGTGTTTTGTAAGCATGCCTGAAAATAAAACTGGGTGAATGGCAGTTTTCTTCCTGAGGCTTTGTCTTACTTGCACAGTTGACATTTGAAATTAGTCCAGGCTGTTCCTTTTCTTGCCCCAGTTAAAACAGATGAAATGTGCTCACTTGAACGTGTGAACTGGGGATCATCAACTTTTCGCCTCAAATCTGCATTATCTGGTATGATGGATAACCTGTTACACAGCAGTATCTTTTGTAGAGATTAATGGCCTGGTTTACCAATGCTTTTATTAGCTTATTTGCTATTCCTAAACTTTATGGCAAATATATTCCTGTCACTTTGTTCATTTTATTGTGTTATGGTAGCAGTGTTTTCATACTCAGCAAAGCAAGAGAGCATTAAGACAGCACACAGCTGTCAGCCCATGCCTGCAACGCCCTCCAGCAGTTTCAGTCAGAGGGTGGGTGAAAATAACTTAGTGGAAGCTGCATGGGCCATTTCTAGGCAGGCAATTACCTGGGAATTTGTGGAGGAAACTGTGGTTAATGCCCCTCCTCTCCTGATAAGTGTATGGGATCTTTAGCAACCACAATGGTCAAGATTTCAGGGTTTAGTTTAATTATGGGGAGATGCTCTGTACCATTAACACAGAGGGGAAAGAAAAGGCAGAGTTTGGTGTGTAGAGTGTGTGTGTGTGTTTTAAATGCCATTTGATAGCCTTTAAAAGCTCTGTGCTGGAGCAGTTCAGATGCTTTCTTGTTTAGAAAACATATGAAGCAGAAATTCTGTTGAAAGAAACTTTGCTAGAATACATTAAGATCTTTCATTTGTTGGCAGCTGACATGAATCTCACTGGTGTTTACAAAGAAGAAAATGTAATGTTTCATTTTATTAAATTGCAGAATTAGTCTTACTTGTTGCACTGTTGCAAACTTCTGAAGTGTTTCACTCTGCTTTGTTTTAAAGTATGCCTTGTGTCACTACCTGGTAATTAAGGCACTGATTCTGTAAACAATGTCCCTGTGAGCTGCCGCTGCCTTCCCTGTCTGTACATTTTAAACACAACATCTGCTGACACTAAAGGCAAATATTCATTATTATGAACTGTATGGGGTTTGACTTATAAGAATTTATAGAATCCTTTGTGTATGAGAGAAAAAGGCAGAGTTTGACCATTATGTTCAAAGCTATTTTCAAAATTGGCAGTAAAAACTATTTTCAGACTTAACAACAGGAGCCCTTTTATTTTATGTTTCCGACAATAAATACAATATTTCTGAAGAAAAGGCATTTTTCCAGCAAAACAAATCAATTCATCTTAAGAAAATAGATAATTAAAGAAGTACAAAGCAATCAGAAGGAAATTAGATTATTTGAACAAATGAAGATTCTCTTAAGGTGAAGCATTAGTGAAAAATTTCTTCATGCTTACCTATCAACCACCACTTTTAACACTAATCACACATTTGTGACTTGAACTGGAGACATAAATCAGACTACTGCTGACAAATCCAATTAGTTCTGTGATCACAGAAAAGCAGCATATCTTCCTGGCAAAATTTGAACTTGCAAACAAGAAGGGAGAGAACCAGCATGTCTGGAAACTTTTGCAAATACACAACATGCTGCTGCAGATCTACAGAGTAGGAATGATTCTTAAATTTGCACGAAGAATAGCTGTAGAAAAAGCTTTTCAAGGGGAAAAAAAAGAACTATTGTAGGAATGATAGTCTAGGAAACTGGTGTTCTAAAAAGGCATAAGGCTCCAGTGTATTAACCAATCCATAGTCAGTGAAATTTATGTGGTGGGATGAAGTCTGTAAATTGCACTATTCACTTTTAAGGTTATACAGTTCAGAGCACTGTTCATATTGTTTCAATATTTAACTGTGGTGAAAATAACTTTTCTTTGTTTTATCTACATAGGAAACTTATTTTCCATGGAGATTCCAAAAGTCAGTTTTATCCTTAAAATATTTCCTACTGTTCACCTTTTTTCTCCAATATAAGTGATTCAGTGGTTTGAATAAAGGCCCAACAGACTGAGTTTCACCAGCAGTCGGTGATCCCCTCCCCACATGACCAGGAGATGGAAAAGGGTCAAAACATCTATAATTATAAATCGTATAGCCTCCCTGGAGAGGCAAGGGAACCACTGCATGAGATTCAAAAGGGTAAAGAAGTGCTTCACTTTGCATTTTGCAGTACTACAAACACATTCTGTGTTGTCCACCGTAGAACATCTGCTCTGCCACCACCTTCAGTAACAGACCAATTTCCTCTCAAATCAGTCCCACTGTAGTGGAAAGACAAAGACTCTTTGCAGCCAAAAATAACAACAAAAAAAAAGAGAAGGCAATATATTTCAGGACTTATGCTTTAAATAAATTCAAAAGAGCTAAAATATTTTAGTAGAACATCATCAAGTAATCTAATCACTGAATGCATCTCCAGTCCAAGATCACTTGGGCTTCTTGCAGTCAGCTCACCCTGTTCCCTCTTCCATGAGCAGAGCATTCTCCACTGAGTGAGGGTGAAGGAAACTTCAGGAAAACAAGGGGGAACCATATCACTGCTGTCTTGAACTGCCTTTGGACTAGTGGGAAATAGAGTTTTGAAAATTTCCTTTGTTTCACCCAAATATATCGTCCAGTCATAGTCTTGTCCATTCTTTGCCACTTGTCTTTCATGAGCCTTCCAATTTATGGGAATGTAAAGAGAGAAATAGAAGAAGATTGGATGGATATCCATTACAATATGAACGAAGGAGCATTTTATTTCCCTGGTAAAAGTAAAGTCATTCACATAGAATCATGGAATGGTATGGATTGTCAAGGACCTTAAAGATCATCTAGTTTCAACTCCTTACCATGGGTAGGGACATTTTTCACTAGACCAGGTTGCTTAGAGCTCCGTTCAGCCTGGTCTTGAACACTTCCAGGGATGGGGCATCCACAGTTTAAACCTAATTTAAACCTACTGTCTTCCACTTTGAAGCCATCCCACACTTGGCCTGTCACTGCAGCCTTGTAAAAAGGCCCCCTCCACCTTGCTTGTAGTCTCCCTTTCAGGTACTGGAAGGCCCCATTTAGGTCACCCCGAAGCCTTTTCTTCTCCAGACTG
>VZRX01003269.1:45401-122744 GCA_013398075.1 Notiomystis cincta | reverse complement strand
TTTATTTTATTTTATTTATTTTTCCAAGATTTTCAACCACCTTTACATTATAGCTATGGTAGTTTTGTTAAACATTTGTAAAATCAACAGTTAACAGCACATTACACTGCACTGAAGCCTGTCAAATGTTGGAGTCCATCACAATAAATCTCATGTCACATTTCATTAAACTGTGTCATCTAGGGACTAAAGTGTAAAGTGAATGTCAACTTGTCATCTATGGTACTACTTCCTAAGGGAAGCAGTGGAAGCCCAATTGTTAGAATAATTTAAGATAAGGCTGGGGAAAACACTAGAAAATTACACTGTGAGGAACTGTCTCACTTTTTCAGGAAGGAAGAAATAATAGGGGGTTTTTCTGTCTTCAACTTCTGCTAACCTGAAAGACATGGCATAGTAGATTTTGTTGTGTTTGTATATCATGCACTGCTTGGTTTTGTTGAGTTTGTGTATCATGCACTGCTTTATAGACCTGTATTGTCCAGTAGAGATATTATTACCCATTACACAATTTATGGTTCTAACCAGATCAACTTTTGCTGTTCTAAAAAGGAATTATTATCAAATGCTAAAAGTGAGTCACAGATGTTTGTCTTATTTCTCTTATTGCTGTGTTGTTTTCTTAACTTTTGGACCTTAGTTATAAATAGCAAACCAATAAAAAGACAAAAAAGGAAGAGAGAAAAGTATCAGGTACTTTCAAATTTATGAAGAAATATTTTTTTCTGCAATGATCTTTCATTGACATTCAAATTAAATATAGACATCTCAATGCAAATGCTAGGACCCAAAGTGCTTGAGATGGAGAACAAAACTGGGTCAAAATGCAACCCATAGAGTCCCTTCAGCTTGATTTTCTTGGGCACTCTACTTACAGAAATGGAGCAGGAAGAATTATTGTGCTACTGCTGGATATTTTTAAGTTTACCATCAAAAAGATTTTTCTCCCTTTATTCCTGAGATATAAAGATTTAACTGTGCTTAAGCAACAGAGAAGTTCCAGTCCAGGCTTCTTGGATAGCTCTGGTAGACAATCCAACACTGGAATGCCAGGAAATGGAGTAAAATGAAAGAGCCAATGAGCCTGCATCTATTCCAATCAGAACCTCAAGCCAGGCAGTATAATATATACAATGTGTACTACACATTCATACAGCTGAGATGTTCTATCCCACTAAAAGTGAACAAAAGCTTCATCCAAAATGTTGAAGACACTGATTTGGGTGTAGCACTTACTAACCCCAAACATGAGTATTCTGCTGGGGATGCAAACTTTGGCATACTCCCAAACTAATATAGTTAAAAAATAAGAACAATGTCAATCTGCATGGTGATATCGAACCTGAGAAGGAAAGACAATGAAAACCAAATACAGATACATGTGGAAAAATATTTTGGAAACCAGAGAAAACAAATACCTTCCTTTTTCCAGTCCATGCATTGTCACACATCCAAGAGAAATACTGTAATATACAACAGGATTTGTACTACAAAAAGACAGGTAAGACTTTTGTCGCATTCTAATTTTAAATGAGATGCCAGCTTTCCTCCCACTGTTCCTCAGTTGTAGGAGGTGAGTTGTGTAGTTCTTGCCAGTCATTAGTCATAGGCAGCAATTTTTTTGTTACTGCTATTCAATTTGGCTGTTTTGATAGGGTGGTGTTGGAACTTAAGAGTAATTCATAGAGGAATGACTAAATTTTATTTGAAATTAATTGTAATGTTGGCTGAAAAGTTATTAAGGAGTGGTGTTTGGCATAGATATGAATAAAGACTGGTGCAGGGGAATTATATAAATAATTTGACACATATATGGATAGATTACATGTTGAAGCTAGAAATAGGTGCTGCTTTTGCACATAGGAGTAATTAGAGCTTCCAGAGGGTCCCTTTCTATTTGTTTCCTTTTCAGTAAGGGCATGAAAAACTCACAAAGAAATTTTTGTCTTCTCTTTCTGCATCAGGAAGATGCTAAGTGAACAGAGATAGTTTAAACTTTAAAGAACTGTGAGGCAGGGAACTGTGCTGCAGACACAGGAATGAGTGCAGGATGAAAGAAAGTGTCAAAAGTTTATTGACCTTTGCAATTGCCAGGAACAATATTTTGGGAACAGTTGCAATAAGTAAACCCATACCTCATATTGATTCAACCAAGGCTCAGAGGTAGAATTCACACTCAAGTCCCTGAGGTGCAAAACATACAATCTCCTAAAACAAATGCAGCTACCTTACATTAAGAAAATAATAGTTCTATGACTAGAGCACACTATCTAATGCTATTTACTTAATCAAAAAGAAATATTCCTCCTCCTGTCAATACCTATTTCAGAATGTAATGAAAAGGTTAATATGTCTGATCATGTTTTCCTATTGCACAATATTTTCTGGTAAGTGACTGACTCCTCAGAAGCTTGATGTGATTAGATTAACACAAGATTTCATTCAGAAGTGAGAAAAAGTGTAGAATGATTTAGCATTATCCAGTTAACCTCTAAGATGAAGGTTGATTAGGATTGCTATTTAGGTACATACATGGTATTCATAATTACTGAGCATGTCTATATGAGAATAATTTAAGATTGTAGCCAAGGAAAAATAAAGAAATAAAAATACCTACAAAATACAGCATTTGTTGAAAAAAGGGCATGTTGCATTTGAATTAAAAGGAAAGAGCTGATAGGGAACAAGTTCACAAAAGCATAACCTGCCTGGGGATTCTATGGAAATTGATTAAGCTCTGTAGGGAGCGAAATACATTTTTGACCCGTAAAACAGAATTTCTGCCTCACATTCAGGTGTGAGTAAACAAGTTTCATGCTGGGGAAAAAAAAAAAATAAAATAAAAAGCAGTCACAGCCAACTGTTTTTTGCAAGTTAGCAGCTAAAAGTTAGGAAGCTAAATTTATTTTAGTTATTGTCACATTTTCCTGCAGATTCAGCATGTATGTATTTCTACAGGGAAAAAAAAACCAAACAAAATTACTATGAATTGGCAGTGAATTGGCCCAAAATAAAGCAGAAGCAAAAACTGACCAGCTCCACGTTAGCCAACAATAAGATTCCATTCTCAAAAGGCCAGGTTTGTTTTGTTGTCAAGTCAAAAAGTAAAAAGATAAATTAATAAACATTGCATAGTGTTTGATTATTACCAGAAAAGCAAATCCTGATATTCACTTGCAATGACTAATTGCTCAACACTGAAGCCAGTGTTATTGAATTTAATGGAATTTCTCTGGAACTTAATGGAGTGCTTTGATTTGCTGACATCCATATCTTTGTTATGTCTCTACTCTCACCAAAAACCTCCCTACACATCAAAGCTTATCTGGTTCACTTCTTTTCTTGATGTCAAGACCCAAATTTGTCAAGTCGCTGTAAACAAAGCCATTTGCCTAAAGTTATTTGTAACTCCTGTTAAATGTACTGTTCCTCTTAAGCTGTTTGTTATGAAAGACCTATCATACCACAATTTCAATGTGCAGTTAGAAGAATATAAAATTTATCCAAGATCCTAGGCAACTTCTATTTGAAAGCAACTTATTTAATCTCTTTAAAGAGTTTATTTGATTGTTGTTTTCCCCAGAAAAATGCCAAATCTAGTTTAATATGCCTATTCATATCCTCACAGTGCATTAAACCATCTTTATATTGCCTTTTAGTAGGGAAAAAACCCAGTACATTTAGATATGAAAGGATTTATGACATTCCAGATAGGTGAGAATTTAAGCATATTGCTTACTTTCAACACAGGACTCATCCTATTAATTTCAACCTCTCTGGAAGACTCCTGGAAAATGTTAATGTGGTGTCAATTGTAAAGATGTAGTTGCCTTTGTTCCTTATCTTTTGAAATCATCTAAATTATTTCATCTAAATACATCTATCTGTTAGCAACTTTTAGCTCTTAGTGCTGATTGTTATTGCTAATGAATACAATTGCTTTCAATTTTTTTATAGCAGTAAATTATAAGAGTTGGTATTATTAGTAATTATCATTATGTCCATAATGGGGAGTGAGGCCTTTTAAGTTTAATAGAATTGTCATCTGCTATCCACAGACAGATAGAAAAGTGATTGAATAAAAACTGTGTGTAGAGTTCCCAGTTCAACAGCCTGTCCTGTCTCTGACTGCACATTCCCTGACAGGTCTTTGCAGTGATATTCCTAGGAAACCACCACACCAGTGGTGAAAGATGTCAGGTGGTTACAACACCTTCCACTTACAGGATTACTAGACATTGAGATCAATCACTCTTGTTAGCAAAAGCTCACTCTCCAAAGCAAAGTTTAGGAATGTATACACTGTGGTTTAACCCCAGCCTACAGTTCAGCCACACATGGCTCTACACTCACTCACCCTGTCTCAGTGGGATGGGGAAGAGAATCATTAGGGTAAAACCAAAAATGCATGGGTTCTGACAAAGGTAATAGGTAAAATAAAGGATGTGCATACCCCCAAAGCAAGATAAGAAATTAATTCACCACTTGCCATGGCCAGGCAGGTGTTCAACCATCCCCAGGAGAACAGGGTTCCATCATGTGTATCAAAGACTTGGGAAAACAAACTCCATCACTCTGAGCAGGCCCCCTCCTTCTTCTTTCCCCNCACATGGCTCTACACTCACTCACCCTGTCTCAGTGGGATGGGGAAGAGAATCATTAGGGTAAAACCAAAAATGCATGGGTTCTGACAAAGGTAATAGGTAAAATAAAGGATGTGCATACCCCCAAAGCAAGATAAGAAATTAATTCACCACTTGCCATGGCCAGGCAGGTGTTCAACCATCCCCAGGAGAACAGGGTTCCATCATGTGTATCAAAGACTTGGGAAAACAAACTCCATCACTCTGAGCAGGCCCCCTCCTTCTTCTTTCCCCAGCTCCATATTTTGAGCATGGCACCATACAGTATGGAATATCCACTGGGGCAGTTGGAGTCAGCTGTCCTGGCTGTGTCCCCTCCCAGCTGTTTGTGCACCCCCAGCCTTCTCTCTGACAGGGTGAGCTGAGAAGCAGAAGAGGCCTCGATGCTGAGTGAGCCCTGCTCAGCATAAATAAAAACATCCCTGTGCTGTCAACACATTTTCCACTACAAATCCAGAACACAGTCCCATATCTACTGTGAAGAAAATTAACTCTATCCCAGCCAAATAATTATATTTTATCCCAGGTAGTAAAGCCAACAATAGGTGATAGTAATAGTGTTAAAAGTATACCTTTTTTATTGCAGTTGGAAGAAAATGTTTANAAAAAAAAAAATAAAATAAAAAGCAGTCACAGCCAACTGTTTTTTGCAAGTTAGCAGCTAAAAGTTAGGAAGCTAAATTTATTTTAGTTATTGTCACATTTTCCTGCAGATTCAGCATGTATGTATTTCTACAGGGAAAAAAAAACCAAACAAAATTACTATGAATTGGCAGTGAATTGGCCCAAAATAAAGCAGAAGCAAAAACTGACCAGCTCCACGTTAGCCAACAATAAGATTCCATTCTCAAAAGGCCAGGTTTGTTTTGTTGTCAAGTCAAAAAGTAAAAAGATAAATTAATAAACATTGCATAGTGTTTGATTATTACCAGAAAAGCAAATCCTGATATTCACTTGCAATGACTAATTGCTCAACACTGAAGCCAGTGTTATTGAATTTAATGGAATTTCTCTGGAACTTAATGGAGTGCTTTGATTTGCTGACATCCATATCTTTGTTATGTCTCTACTCTCACCAAAAACCTCCCTACACATCAAAGCTTATCTGGTTCACTTCTTTTCTTGATGTCAAGACCCAAATTTGTCAAGTCGCTGTAAACAAAGCCATTTGCCTAAAGTTATTTGTAACTCCTGTTAAATGTACTGTTCCTCTTAAGCTGTTTGTTATGAAAGACCTATCATACCACAATTTCAATGTGCAGTTAGAAGAATATAAAATTTATCCAAGATCCTAGGCAACTTCTATTTGAAAGCAACTTATTTAATCTCTTTAAAGAGTTTATTTGATTGTTGTTTTCCCCAGAAAAATGCCAAATCTAGTTTAATATGCCTATTCATATCCTCACAGTGCATTAAACCATCTTTATATTGCCTTTTAGTAGGGAAAAAACCCAGTACATTTAGATATGAAAGGATTTATGACATTCCAGATAGGTGAGAATTTAAGCATATTGCTTACTTTCAACACAGGACTCATCCTATTAATTTCAACCTCTCTGGAAGACTCCTGGAAAATGTTAATGTGGTGTCAATTGTAAAGATGTAGTTGCCTTTGTTCCTTATCTTTTGAAATCATCTAAATTATTTCATCTAAATACATCTATCTGTTAGCAACTTTTAGCTCTTAGTGCTGATTGTTATTGCTAATGAATACAATTGCTTTCAATTTTTTTATAGCAGTAAATTATAAGAGTTGGTATTATTAGTAATTATCATTATGTCCATAATGGGGAGTGAGGCCTTTTAAGTTTAATAGAATTGTCATCTGCTATCCACAGACAGATAGAAAAGTGATTGAATAAAAACTGTGTGTAGAGTTCCCAGTTCAACAGCCTGTCCTGTCTCTGACTGCACATTCCCTGACAGGTCTTTGCAGTGATATTCCTAGGAAACCACCACACCAGTGGTGAAAGATGTCAGGTGGTTACAACACCTTCCACTTACAGGATTACTAGACATTGAGATCAATCACTCTTGTTAGCAAAAGCTCACTCTCCAAAGCAAAGTTTAGGAATGTATACACTGTGGTTTAACCCCAGCCTACAGTTCAGCCACACATGGCTCTACACTCACTCACCCTGTCTCAGTGGGATGGGGAAGAGAATCATTAGGGTAAAACCAAAAATGCATGGGTTCTGACAAAGGTAATAGGTAAAATAAAGGATGTGCATACCCCCAAAGCAAGATAAGAAATTAATTCACCACTTGCCATGGCCAGGCAGGTGTTCAACCATCCCCAGGAGAACAGGGTTCCATCATGTGTATCAAAGACTTGGGAAAACAAACTCCATCACTCTGAGCAGGCCCCCTCCTTCTTCTTTCCCCAGCTCCATATTTTGAGCATGGCACCATACAGTATGGAATATCCACTGGGGCAGTTGGAGTCAGCTGTCCTGGCTGTGTCCCCTCCCAGCTGTTTGTGCACCCCCAGCCTTCTCTCTGACAGGGTGAGCTGAGAAGCAGAAGAGGCCTCGATGCTGAGTGAGCCCTGCTCAGCATAAATAAAAACATCCCTGTGCTGTCAACACATTTTCCACTACAAATCCAGAACACAGTCCCATATCTACTGTGAAGAAAATTAACTCTATCCCAGCCAAATAATTATATTTTATCCCAGGTAGTAAAGCCAACAATAGGTGATAGTAATAGTGTTAAAAGTATACCTTTTTTATTGCAGTTGGAAGAAAATGTTTACTGAAAGAGGTAAGAGGTATGAAGAACCAGAAAGGAGTAGAACACAATCAACAGAAGTGTCTGTGTATGGTGAGATTTAAATGGATACTCTTTGAAATATAAGTTAAAAAAGTAATTAGGGAGGCTGAGTTTATGTTTTGCATTAAATTATATTTTGTTGCCTAACACAATACTATTGTATTTTTAGTAGCTTTGTGCTCCCCTTTAAAATGCTTTTACAGATACTGTTGTCCAATATAGCCTGCTAAGGAAACCTTAGTTTATGCCTTATTATTCTCTACTCCAAATCATTTAATTGTAACATGCATACAAATGTAACATTAGTACAAACTAGTGAAGGCATATATTTTTATTTGCTGTCCAAACAAATTCCAGCTTTTTTGTTTGTTGTAAGGGGATTATTTTTTTTCTTTTAAAAATCTTAGAATCATAGATTAGAATCAGAAATATATTGGTTTTGCATGGCCTGGTTTTGGTAGCGGGGGAGCCACAGAGGTGGCCCCTGTGAGAAGCTGCTGGAAGCTTCCACCATGTCCAGCAGAGCCAATGGCTGATGGCTCTGGAGATGGACATGGGGATGGCTCTGGAGATGGACATGGGGATGGCTCTGGAGATGGACATGCTGCTGGCCAGGACTGGGCCAGTGAGAGAGGCCGGGAACGCCTCTGTGATGGCAGATTTAAGGAGGAAATCAAAACTAAGTCACGGGGTTTTGTTTCTGGTTAGAGAAGAGGAGGAGGTGAGAACATGTGAGGGAAAACAACATGGAGACACCAAGGTCAGTGGAGAAGGAGGGGCAGGAGGTGCTCCAGGTGCCAGAGCTGAGATTCCTCTGCAGGCTGTGGTGAGACCATGGTGAAGCAGCTGTGCCCCTGCAGCCCCTGGGGATCCACAGGGAGCGCAGAGATCCACCCACAGCCCCTGGGGATCCACAGGGAGTGCAGAGATCCACCCACAGCNTCACATTTCAGCAGTTTTGGGAGGGCTGTGTGCCCCTGGGGGAGTTCACATTTCAGCAGTTTTGGGAGGACTCTGTGCCCCTGGGGGAGTTCACATTTCAGCAGTTTTGGGAGGGCTCTGTGCCCCTGGGGGAGCTCACGGAGCTGCAGGTGCGGTTTGGCTGCAGCTCCTGAGCGTGGCCCCACGCTGGAGAAGTTCCCACAGAAGTGTCTCCCGTGGGAGGGACCCCACAGCCTCACAGGAGATGGACTCCTCTCCTAGAGTTGTGGGAGAAAAATCTCAGTGATGGACTGACCATAACCCCTTTTCTATGTCTATCTGCACTGTTGATGGGAGGGAGGAAGGGAAGGAAGGAGGGTTGGGGGAAGAAAGGTGTTTTTAAGGGCTAATTTTACTTCTCATTATCCTCCTCTGACTCTGTTGGTAATAAACTCACTTTGTACCTTTAAGCTGAGCCTGTTTTGCCCTTGGAGTGTGTTCTCTCGGTCCTTATCTCAACTCATGAACCATTTGTTAAATTTCCCTCTTCTCTGCCCAGCTGTGGCATGGGAATGTGAGGGAGCAACTTTCGTGGGTGCCTGGTATTTGGCCAGTGTCAAACCACAACAATGCAATAGAACCATGGCTTGGGTTGGAAGGGACCTTAAAGATCATCTAGTTCCAATCCTCCTGCCATGAGCAGGGACACTTGTCACTAGACCAGGTGTGGTCTAAAATAAAACAGTGCTTTTTTTCTTTTTAAAAGATCCTTTTTCCTGCCCCAGAATGACAAAGCTGTAAAAATGTGCAATTTTGAAGGGTGGAACATCTATCAAAGTGTGACTGAGCATTATTTTCATTATATCTATTAGGTATAATGCCACTGTCATTTTGCATCAATGGAATGATTTTTCATATGTGGAAGAGATATTAGTACAGCTTTGGTATATGTCTAAAAGTGCAGCCAGCCCTCATTTATTTTCTGGAATACAGTCTGAGTTTTGAAGAAAAAGACAAAAAAATAAGGCACCGTAATTACTTGTATATACATCTATAATAAACTACTATGTTCACCAGTGTTATATTGAATACAAGGATGCAACCTTAATTCTGCAGATTTATCATGTTAACTCTTGTCCTTTTTGGTAGGAATGGTCATCTTAAAATCTTGAGTGCATTTTAAATTCCATTATCTTTGAGAGATAGAAAAATCCTAGTGCCTTTATTTTACAAGAGAGGCCAAGTCATGTTTTAAAATATATTTAGGCAGAATAAGATGCAAAGAGAGGCATGTTGAGATTTTTTGGAAGCATTTTAATTCAATATTTTTAACCTTAGCAATATAAAGGTAAGGATGAGTGGTCTGTACATGCCTAATTTTAACAGTAAAATATACATTTTTAATTCTGAACTAGTCACTTGTACAGTCAAACCAGACAAATAGGCATGTGCAGATGGTAATTCATTTAAACTACCTTCCATTTGCATTTTTGAGAAATTGTCTTTTGGTGATACTTCATTATTAATGAAAGTAGCCCTCAGGACTAGATCAGATTTGGAGATAGTGAACACCCAAGTATCAATCTGGATGTCCTTCTAAATAATAACTTCTCTTCCTTTTCAGACAGTGAGAGCAACAGAACTCTGCAGATGACAATTAATCCCACATAATTGTTTTAAAAGAAGCTTCTGTCGCTCTTTGGTCTCTGTATAGCAAGGCTGGATAATTAGCTTAAGCTAAGTACTAATTTTTTAATGGCTAAAATTAGGGTATATTAAGTCTATCTAGAGCTACTAATATATAAAACATTTTCAGGGTCAGGGCTTAATTATCCTGATATAGAAACAGCAAAACTCACACTTCTGCACTGTCGAAGGCTTGATAATAAGATGTGTTCCTTTGAAATTCTTTTCTACTAATAATAAATATCAAATGGGCCCTACTTTTTTCTGCCTGACAAGGTTCCACTCTATTACTTGCTGTAAAACTGCTGAAGAAAACCAGGATTCTTCCAACCAATATGCTTGAAATGACATTGTTAAGTTCATGATGAAGTTTTAAAATAAATTGTTCAATTAAAAAAGAAAAGAAAAGAAAAAAAAAAAGAAACCATCTCTCAGGGATGTCAGTGAGAATCTCTGGTCTTTCTTTGAAGATAAAACTACTTGGCTGGCTCATAAATAATGTATGGCCTCTGCAGTGAAAACTGAAAAGTTACCAGTTCCTTCAGGAACGCAGTGCAATAGTCAGTGATTTAGTATATTAGATCATGTTTTCAACCTTGGAAACGGAAATGTTTCTCCTTATTGGTAGGTAAAAACACTGAATATGTGCATCTCATTTGGTTTTTAGAACAGTGCCTCTAAGGATTAGCATCTCTCCTGAGGTGACAGAATTTAGAGTTTTACACTTGACTCTTGAGAATGTGGCAGAAAAACATGCAAAAGCTTTAAGAATAGAAATAACTACTTTCAGTACTACACCTTTTTCCTCTTCAGATCTTTTCAAAGGCTCACATTAAAAGACTTGTATTGAGGGATACTATAGAACAGGTTTGAATCAATTGTTGCATTTGTTTCCTGCTTTTCACCTGTCAAGGAAAAATTACTGTTGGACTCTTTCTCAAACTGTCAAACTTTATATTTGTAAATGAGCTCTTTAAAATGAAGACAAAACTAATTTTGCTATTTATAAATCACCTTTATTTCTTCTGTGAATCTGTCTAAATTCTTTTCTGTCTAATATCTAGTGTCTCTAATCTAACTTTCTTTTTATTGCTCTAAAGCTATCAGTGTTATTTTCATGTGAAGGTGCATAGGTTTTATATCATGAGAAGTAAGTACTCATATCTACTCACCTCCTGTGTGCCACTCATTTTAAAGTCTGTTACAGAATCTCGGCTTTGTCTTTTCAAGGTTATGGAGTCCCAGTCTATTGACTCATTCATCACTCCAAAGCTATTCCATTATTCTGGCCACTCTTGTTGCCCTTGTCTTTCTGATTCTATTGTACTTTTTAGGTAGACGGTCCAGATAGATTTTGAAATCAAGCAAGAAACAAGTAGACAATAGGTTCATATAAAACTCAATATTTTCTTTATCCTTCCAAGTCAATGTTGACATTTAGTTCACTCTTTTGGTCATTATGGAATACTAACACTATGTTTTGATACACTTTATGCAAACACGCCACTATTGCCTATAAATCAAACAAAACCTGCTATGTTGTTTTCTATAAATTACAGACTACCAGCTGTGTGGAATGAGCTAAACTCAACCACAGTGTATTTGTGTATATGTGTATATGTATTTATATGTGTGTGTATATATATGCGTGTATACATATGTATATATAATGTGTATCTTTGTGTGTATGTATATAGATGTATACACACACACATATGTGTGTGTGTGTTTGTGTGTGTGTGTGTGTATTTGATGTTATTATCCCAGCTTGTTTTTACAGCTAATTAACAAAGCAGACATTCAAGAGATATGATTGATCTCACCTGCTTAGTTGTAGATTTCATGGCATGGTGACAAGAATCCTGCCCAGGCTATATCCATTTCTCCCTGTGTAAGTGTGTCTGGAGAGTGTGCCTGGACAATCAGTTCTGCAGTAGAAATCTCTTGTAGTTAAACACATCTTATCACAAGTCTCACTGTAAAGTTCAGCACCAGACATGGACTTTGGATTTTTGCTTTGGCATTGTTTTTCTCCTGAAGTTTCTGGTTTGCTTCTTCTGGACCTCGAACCTAGACTTCATTGAATTTCTGCAAAGGTCGACAAAAATGTTGATTTCTGTTATTAACAATCCAGCAAAATTTCATATTATTTTGCTGGGAAAGTAAATTGGTAGTATATACATATGTTTGTTTGTTTATCAATAAGTTCCAAGAAAAAGCAGAAAAGTGCTAGAATACTGGCAGTGACTCAATAAAAAAATATTTAAAATTTTCTTTGTCATTTATAACACAATATGATCACATAAAGTAGGAAAAACATGATAAAAAAGATTCTCGGAGAAAAATAATTAAGCTAAGCAAAATTTCAAATGATAAAGCTCACTTTCTTCCATGATAAGGATGATATCTTGTACTCATGATGAAAATCAGTTTTATCTGTCCATAAATATGATACAGCTTACAATTTACAATGCTCATGAGCAATAAGACACAGCAAAGTGTTAACCTTGGACCTAAAATGCTATTCAGGTAGGTCCATATGAAGTAGAGAAAAATGTCAAATATTTTAATTAAAATGTATTGGGTAACCTATCTCTATGGAACATAAACACATTTGACAACTTTGATTAAGGCTTTTCTGTATGAAAATGCCAACTTTCTGTTTCCTTTACTCTTCATGTGTGCTGCATTTGGAGGTCAAACAAGAGAATTTAGCACTTGAGTGAAATCATCACAGTTGCACTGTCATCTGGAAAGATGTGACAAAGTGCAATGACATTTACAAACCTTTTGATTGCTGAGGATGATTAGATGCTCTGGTCAGGAAGAGGAACGTGTGTTGTTTCTTTGTAGGAACTGTAAAACAATCAGTCATCAGATCCCATGAGCTTCGTAGAAATGAGTATAATAAAAATGAAGTATCTAATCTAGAAATATCAGAAACAAAGCCCAAGGCATTAACTTGCTTTGGTTGCTTTTTCAATACTTAGAACCATAAACAGAGCCTGGAATAATAAAGTGATTATGAAACTGTAAAGTATGCATTAATTTTCTACAAATTTGGTGAATCAAATGCCACTCAAAGGAGATCAAGCCTCATGGATTCATGATAAAACTGTTTCAAGTTTAGCTGCTTGTATGAGATTTATCTGTCCCCAACTTGGCCAGTTAAGGCAGCAGCTCAGCACCTCCTGGGTGCTCCTCTCTATGTTCACTGTAGATCCCTATTTACCTGTTCTGGTCACTGGTCAAACATGAATTATTAAAGAGGTATTAGATAAACAGCAATGTGCACAAACTTTCTCTGAATCACTGTCAAGTTCCCAGTGTATATCCTCGAAACATTTTGCATGCTTGTGGGAAAGTTATTTTTAAAAGTATTTGTGCCTTTGGAACAAAGGCCATACCTGGCTGTGCTGGCACCTTGGAATTTTCTGCTTGTTTATCTGCAAGGAATACATTATCTCATAGTTGACCTGAAAATTTCAAAGTGTATGAGGCTCATCTCAAACTGCAAAATAGAGAAGACATATTCCTCCTACCTCAGCCCCTTAAAATGTGAAATTAATTAATGTAACACATGACAACAGAAATAGTATTTACATTAAAATATAGGGTATATTACTTCAAACAAAACAATAATACACTTGTATGTGTTTCTCCCTCTGATGAAAGATTTACAAGTGTCAAACATAGTCCTAACTACATAAATAGAGCCTAGTACATAAGATAGAATGAATGCACTACAGATATTTTTTAGCTTTCCTTATTTTTTTTTTTTTTTTCAAAAGATTACAAGCTGCTTTTATGTTACGGGATTAGGTGGTATCATCTGCCTCCTACAGGAAGTTATTGTTATTTTACACTCATGGACATCTTACAGCAGCAGCTCTGCAATTACATGGTGATTAGTGAGTTGTCCACTTTTAAAAGAACTAGGTTTGCAGAAAGCAAGGCACCAATTGCACCTCTGTCAAGATGTTTTGTGCAGATGGTATAATGTTTGCTACAAAGTATAAATAAGTAGGAGACTGGTTATAATTAATAAAAAATTGGACTAAAGTCCTTAGGGTATTAAAAGAAAATATGATGCAACTCTTCTTTTGGAAAGACAAAAAAATAGAAGAAAGCTCTACAGCAACTGAATATAATTGAAACCTCTGAAAGCAATGTACATTTCAGTCTTTCTACATTTTTCCACTTGGATCTTTTATTTTGTAATGTCTACAAAGTTAATAATTCCAGAAGTTCAAAGCTGTTTCATTACAATTCAAGTACAAAGGGTGAGATAATCTGCTGTAATTTTACCAATTTCTTTGAAAGAGATCTCTCTCAGGAGACATTAACTGCACCAGTATAAAAGAAGAGAATTATAATAGTGATAACAGAAGCATTACTTTCCTTTATTTGTATCACAGAATGGATTATTTTACCCTAGATGATCTCTCCAACCCAGAAGGACTTTCCTCCACATTATTTCCCTGGTTTTCAGGCTCCAGGCCCTCAGCCCTGTTGTTTAAGGGCACTGGGGAGGTGAGGTAGCTCATGAGGGGTTTCACCAGCCACCCTGAGCAGAAACCCATTTCCACTGCCCCCCATGTCAGAGGTCCTCTCCTCCTGCCTGAGTGCTGGGTGGATGCTGAGCTGCTGAGTGGATGGAGGGGCCATTTTTCTAAGGCATGGTAGAGTGAGGCTTCAGAAGCTTGAGGGAAAGAATGCAGATAAGGCAGTAAAACAGGAAATTTCAAATATATTGGGTTAAGATTGATAGCTCAGTGATGTACATCAGAAATAGAACTCTGAATAGTCTATATATAATTTACAGGCTTGGTTGAGTTTTATTTTGTTCTAATTAATAAATTTTCAAAAGAATATAGACATTAAGATGACATTCTCTTATTTCTCTGCTTGAAAAAACAATTCTTTCAGTGACCATTTGGAACCTCCTTGTCTTTTTTGAACTTTCCCGCTTAATGAGATCTTCTTTGTAATGCCTTAAAATAATCTCTTCATGTCAATCTTTATGGCTGACTTGGACAAACTAGGTGCTGTTAGTGACTGAGCCATAAAGGCCCATCTCATATAAAGCCAGAATTGCTTATCTTAAGTTTGTATTCAGACCATTTAAACACCAGCTGCTCACTGCTACAGGCGATATATAGTTTATTTCTCTTTCAATCACAATCCCTAGTACTTCTTAGGACAGCAGTCTGAGGAATGATGGCCATTAATACAAATAAATTTAAAGAAAAGATTAGCCCAGAAAATTTCCATGCTTGTGCCAGAAAACATTGGCAAGGCCCTGTGATTTAAAATACCTCCTTGACAGCTTTGATTATAATTAAATCATAGACATATGGGAGGCAAATAACTGAATGTCATTTAAGCAAAGAGAAACTTTAGAACCAAAGAAACAGGGAAGTGCTTCCTTAATTGAATATCACTTTCCTTCTTTCTCCCCTGTTCTTTGCATTTGTAACTGATTCAGCAAAGTAACCAAGAATTTATTGCTGTATTTTTTTCTGATGTGAAAAATAAAGATTCTGACTGTTTAAAAAAGGATTTGTATTTTCTTCATAGTCTGGAATTATAGTAAATTATATTTTATGTGAATATAGTCAGGTTATCCAAGAAAATAGAACCTGCTTGGAACCAGACTGGAATATCTTCTGGACCAACTGCTTGATCAGCAGTTTCTTGAGAACAATCTACCAGTTACAGATGCACATAACAGCAAGGATATGGTCTGATTGCCTTTGTGTATAAAGTGTCATTATTGATTCCATTCTGAGGAGATTTAAAGTGTGTAGCAATGAGCAAGACAGCTGTGTTGATGACTATAAAGATTAAAAGGAAAGAATCAATATCTGTTTTTAAAACAGATGTGTCTAAATAATCTGCTATTTTTATTTTCTAGATTACCTTTTATCATGCTGTACATGAACCAAATGTGAGCCTCAGGTGCATAATTTTGCCCCAGTGAGATTTTTCCAGTATTTTGAAATGCACTGGTTAACTCTAAATTCTATTTATCAACAGCTTAAATAGTTAATTCAGCTAAACGGCACCTTAAAATGTTCAAATCTCTTTTTACAAGTATTTAACAATTAAAACTCAATCCCTGAACTTTCCAAACACAGAAAATTACTAGTATATTTATGCTACATATTTATTTTAAATACATAATGCTTGTAATTTCCTGCAAAAATATTTGAACTATTATTTGGACTAATCAGCATGTTTTCTTAAATGTCACACATCTGTAGTTCTGAATGGTAATTTATATGAAAAATTTAATGCTATGATAACAGAACAAGAAGGATCAGCTGAAACTTAAAATATGGGGGGAAATGTAATTTTATCTTAAAATTAAGGGTAGGGATAAGATTAGTGCTCAAAGAGTGACAAAGCCTACATCTACAGGGACACTGCAACTGCAAAAGAAATGCCAATTGTAGCATGAAGTGAGATGAACTGTCTAGGGAAAGTAGAGAGAACAGTGCAACTTTATTAGTGGTAAGTAGTTTAAATATTAGAACAAATATTAAGAGTGGGCATGTCCTAGGAAAAGAAGTTTCATTCAGATTAAGAAGGTAATTTTGGGGCTGCATTCTTTCTTTACCACCACTGTAGTTTAAAAGCTGATATTTAGATTTTTTAGATCACTTTTATTTTAAATGCCTTACTTAAAGTATGCTTAGAATTTTTTTCTCATGTCCATTCATTGGTATTTGTGAAGCTAAGAACCAGATCTTCTGTGTTTTGTGTGGGAGGTGAAATTGATGGATTAGGGAGTGTTTAAATGAGACAAATCTCTTACCATGATTTAGCTTTGCAATAACTACTGCAGACTTTTACCCCTATGTTAAAAAATGGATCAATAACCTTGAAGGGAGAGTGGAGCAAGAGCCAGACACATTGGCAGTGTGAGCCCCTGACAAGTTTAAAACCACTCTCTATCTCAGTACAGAACACTGGCACATATATCCATATACTGCTGTATTATTATCACCAGTCCAGTGCTCACCACCATTCTTTCAAGGTGTCCTTCAGTGTGTGGCCAAACTTATGAGATCCCACAGAACCATAGCTAATTAGTTTATTTATCCAAAAAATATTTAACTTGTGCTTTGCAATCTTCTTCACTCTTACTGTTGTCTGAAAATTGGGGTTTTTTAAACTCACTGCATCAGATTATTCTAATCCTGTTTTCTTACAGAAGACCCAGTACTGCCCCTTGTATTTTCCTGTGCTTGGCATTTACTTTCTCTGTACTACCCACATAATTTCTATCATTGTGCATGTCCAGATAAATCATCTAATAATCTCATATTGGCCCAAAAATAACTGAGGTAATACACATTACAGTGTACAGTCTTTCTGATTTTTTTTTGTTTGTTTGCTTGATGTTTTCCCTTTTTAATCTTGTACTGAAAGAAGTCAAAATTAGAGCATGACAAATAAAAAAAGATGTTATATGAAACTATAAACATAGGTAACTAAATATAAGGAAATTATTCACCTGTTTTTGGTGCAACTCTTCTACTGGTAGGAATTAACCATAAACATTTCTCTTTGCAATTTTGAAGTTTGGTATTCTGATGATTTAATAATGTTAAGGCTGGACTTAAATCATACAATGCAAATCAGGAAAAAAACACCCTGGAGGTTGGCTCCCTTGCTTCCCTTCTGAGAAAAGCTGGTAACTGGGACTCAGACATTTATTATCAGGCATCTGCTTCATTTAGTGGTTTCTTTGGTCGTTAGATTGACTTCATTGACTCTTCCTTTGGGGTCTGCCAGACTGCCACTTCAATCAAATATATGCTCCAAAAGGAACATATGCAGTGAAAAAACAAAAGACAAAGTAACCCATTATTTCTGAGAATAAATTTTCATGACACATCATTAAAAGATTATTATTTTGAGTATGTAAATAAATAATTAATCCATACTGGAAGGTCTTGAAACTTTTAAACTGAGTGGATTATTTTTTAATTTTTTTCTATTCCAAATGAATATTTCTACAGAAAATTATTTCTGAAGAGCCTTCCACATTTTTTCACTTTATTGCAAGCAGGAAATAAGTATGTGAATTTCTAATACTTGAATTTGTTTCTGATGTATTTTTAAGATTTAGGAGTAGGAGGAATCTTCATGAATATATAATTAAACTGCCCAAGTATTAGTATAAATGGGCTATTCATTTATTCACAGATAAAGATGATTACAGGTCAGAAGTTATCATTTAACCCAATGGTTATCCAGCTTGACATTGTGATTAATGGGGTTTACACAAAGGGGTGGTTAATTGCTGCTTCTGATAAATCCTATTATGTTCACTTGTCACTAGCCAAGTATTGAAATAAATGGGAGATGATGTACAATTCAGATAAGGTATTTGTGATCAAAGAAACCTAGCTGAAGAAGGAAAAGCAAATACCTCTTGAGTTCATATACCCTGACCCATCTATTATAAGAAGAGTTATGTAGTCTGCATATATGTTACAACTAAATAAAATTATAACATTTATGAAGGATAAGAGAAAAAACAATATTTAAAAGAGTTTTTAAAAAATGCACTCCTTTAGTTTTCTATGTTCTAAAGTAAGGATATGGGCTACTGAAGAGGAAGAGATAAATGTCATTCATACAAATAAGTTTCTTGAGGACTTTCTTGATTACTTTCAGGGTATAAATTATTTTTGTGTTGATTGCTATCCAGAGTAGAGAAGAAGTGACCTACCCTTAATAGCTATTACTCTTTGCAGCCTAGTAATCAACTCTATGGCATTTAGCAACTTTTAGTGAATCAGATAAATAAAATGGACTAAGATACAAAAAGAAATAACAGGAATTAAAGACAAACTTTTGGTTTTGCGAAGATTCAGATTAGTTAGTAAAAAAATTTAAAAGCTTGTTCCTACTACAGTTTTCAAACTAGAGGGTGGTGCTCTCTCCTTCTAAAGGTTAGGAGGTGGTAGCAGCTGTTGAAATGGGGTTTACTCTTATTCTGTCAAAACTGTTTCCTCCCTGATATAGATTATTCTCATTTTCTCTTCTGCCTCATGATAGTCATGGTGCATTTTATACAGCAAATATTTATCATTACTCAGTCCTTGTATTATCTAAAAAATTTTACAGTGTTATATGTAAGTGTCTCAAAGCCTGATTCAAGATATGGGTATTGAGTAGGACCATATTGCTTTCTTAATAGGCTGAGTTTAATCTGTCCAAATAATCTGATTTTACTAGTAAATTACATCTAAAAACATGTCAAAAAGAAATACCGTTACTTACATGATTCAAAACTAAATTTGGGTCAACAGGGCTCTTTAAAGATCCTGATAGATTAATGTGCTATCCCTGTTTTTGTAATCCTGGCATAAACAATAAAATTACCAGGATTTCTGTACAGCTCTTGCTATGCAGTTGCAAGGAGGTTATTGCTCAGACCAAAGGAGGCTGTATTTTTTACATATTTTCCTTTTCTGTTGTGTGCTGATAAGCCATGGCTGAAAATTACTGCAGGAAAGAAAAGTCTGTGTAGGATAGTCAAATACAGGATCAATTTCACACCAGTATTAACATTTTGTGAAAAGGAAAACTAAATGGTTCTGGAAATATATTTTCAGTAAAGATATCATTCATATCATTGCAGAAGGTCTTGACAGTATAGTATGTTTCATATAATTCTGAATTTGTATTTTCACATTATTAACTACATATTAACACATTCCTCCATGGGCAAAACCTACAGGTGGTAAGTCAGTTTGGATGTAGTTACAAAAATCACATTTGGGATGGAAAATACTGGCACTAAAAGGACAAACAGCCACAGGGCTGCTTCACCTGTTTCACGTTCAGGCAACATTAAGTTCTCACATAAACTTCACAGAAGTCTGCAGCCTGGGAGTATGCTTCCTGATGGATGTAAAAAGAGTGTCCCAGCTTCCACAAAACAAGAGGGAAGGAAGGGGCAAATGTTCCTTGAAGAAAAACAAAAAAAAAGAAAGGAAAATGCTATTAGTGTGTGATCATGGAATCACAGATTGATAGAATGCCTTGGGTTGGAAAGCATCTTAAATGCCATCTAATCAACCCCCCTGCTGTGGGCAGGGACACCTTTCCCTGGACCAGGGACTCACAGCCCATCCAGCCTGGCCTTGAACACCTCCAGAGACAGATGGGGCCCAAAGGTGTCCTGGGGTGCACTGGGCCCAGCATCACCAAGGTCAAGGGAGGGCATTGTCCTGTTCTTCCTCAGTGTGATGAGCTCAGGCTATCAGGGAAATTATTTCTGTCTTAAAAAAGGCTCTGTGTCCTGTGAATTTTACTAAGGTTTGAAAAAGTATGAACTTATCTACTTAAAAAGAAAAATTGTTTCTAAAAGGAATCACTCACATCAGTCTGTTTGTCACAGTAGAGACAAAAATCTTGAGTTTGCATTGTATACCTCTTCAGTAAAATATAATTCCTTTTGCAATTTTAGACTACTTATATATGTATTATATACACATTATATATATATATGTGCTTTGTTTATTATTAGAGTAATTTTGCTTTTAATACAATTATGTGTACCCTTGCTTTGCTTCTTTACTCTTCTAGCAGGTTTTCATCTCTACTCTGTGTGCAGTTATTACATGAATAATGCAGAAGCAATTTTTTTAGTATGATATCTTGACAAAAATGAGTTTGTTCAACTGTAGTAACAACACAGTGCTGGCAGTCAGTAATTTCATGAGAGACATTTATTGCTACCAGGGGAAAGAGAAGTGGATAATCAGTACCCTAAGGGAAATATATTAGTGCTATAATTCAATTCCTAAGTGACCTGGCAATTAATAACCAATAATGATGAGGGCCAAAGAGCAAAAGAATAAGATATGCTGTAAATTATTTCATGTGTGAGAAAGGGCACAGTTCTCAGGCATCTTATAGGCCAACAGAGAATTCTTTAATAGTCCTATGCCTGTAGGTGTATTCTGCTATATGAAAAAAAAATAGTCTTCATCCTCTAATGATGATAAAATGATTACAAAAATAATGTTAAATAATTTTTCATGGCCAAAGTATGCAAAGCTCAGCAGTTTAAGCAAGGTAGGGTTCACTAACACCTACATTTGCAAAAATTATGGTGTGCCTTAGGGGGAGAAGTATGAAACAAGATAGATAATCATGCAATTTAATACACAGTAAAGGAAAAAGACAAGAAATAATCTCTTTCAAGATAAGTACAGAATAATACAGTGCAACAGCAAATTATTAAGAAGGGAAAAAACCTGAGCTAATATTGGGAAAACAGATATTCCTACAAACTGTGCTTTATTGGTATTCTTGGATTTTCATTTTTTTCCTCTTGCTTTTGAGCTTAGTCTTAAATATGTACTCATAAGATATAAAATTGTCTCATTACTGGGCACATCTTGACACTTAAATATTCATGTAAAACCAAATATCAATATAGTCAAACTGCTTGTCCACTGGAAAACAGAAAAAATAAATATAGAAAAATATCTTGAAAAGCCACAGCCACAAACATCTACACAGAACCATATAGGTTGGAAAAGACCTTTATTATCAAGTCCAGTTGCAGATCTAGCAGTGTTGTGGGTGAAGACTTTCTAAAAAATATAGAAATGTTTACTTTTGATAGTGCAAAACCATCTTTTTAAAAGTATTGTTTTTTCCATAAGAATGTATAAAAATATATTTAAATAAATTGTATATAGAAATAGTAGAGTATAAAATAAACCTCAGCTTCACAATGTCAAAAGAAAAAGAAATTACCTTAAAAATATGAATCATTTAAGTAATGCTGATATGAAGCAAGCAAGAACACGAAACACTCTGAAAAAAATTCCCACACATTTGAAATCAAGGAATTTTTTGAAGTTGTGATTATACAGAACCAAGAAAATTAATTGGGAAAATTATGGATTTATGCAGATATTTAGCAGAAATTCCAAGCAACATAAATACCAAGAAACAGAGTTCACCTATACTAAGGAAACATTTCTTTGCTGGCAACATTTTTAGACAGTGCAGTTCAATTTCTCTGTACAGCTAAATTGTTTAAAAAGCCAATGGCATAAATTTGGTTTAAATCACTTCCTACCCTTCAGAGCACTTCCTTGGCAGGGACTGAAATTCAGTATAGGGCAAAGATAGCTCCATTACAGAGTCTGGGAGTAACCCTTGTACTCTGCTTTCAAAGACAGCTGAAGACTCCTGCTTCCTAGTGCAGATTCAGCCAATAAGTTTATTCTGAGGACTTACATAAAAATGAAGATGAAATTTTCCATCTTTTCCCAAAAGAATTATTTCACTTCAAAAACTTATTTTTGCTTGAAAATTTGCATGAAGGGCTGTCCTATTGGTTCCTCCCTGATAATTAAATAAGCAGTTTTATTGAATACTAAAAAGATTTTTACTTCAAGTATATTTTTATGATGACCAAATGTTTTTGTGGTGTTTTAGAACTTTGATCTGAATAGGTCAAATGATTTTAATGTAAATTGTGTGCATTTTTTCTTTACTCCCTGTTGTGGTTTAATCCCAGCCAGCAGCAAATTGAGCTTCTCTCTCACTGCCAAGCTAGCAGGATCAGGGAGAGAATCAGAAGAGTAAAAGCTAGAAAACCTGTGGGTTGAGATACAGACAGTTTAATAGGGAGAGAAAAAGCTGTGCACACAAGCAAAGCAAAACAAGGAATTAGTTTACTGCTTCTCCAGGTCTGGCAGCTGTTCAGGGCTCCATCACACATAACAGTGACTTGGGAAGAAAACTCCAAACCCTCCAAACATTCCCCCCCCGCCTCCTTCTTCCCCCCACTCTATATACTGAGCATGATGTCACTTGGTCTGGAATATCCCTTAGGTCAACTGGAGTCTCCTGTCCCAGCTCTGTCTCCTCCCAGCTTCCCATGCCCTCCTAGCCCCCTTGCTAAAGTGGCAGTAATAAATTAGAAAAGCAGTACTGGTCAGCAATAAAAAAAACCTCTCTATATTATCAGCACTGTTTCCAGGATAAATCCAAAGCACAGCCCTGTACCAGCCACTGTGAAGAAAATTAACTCTACCCCAGCCTACGATCTCAAGACCACAATTTGGAACTTTGTCAATCTGAACAATGTTTTGAACATGAGCAAGGCTTGAGTTTTATCATAATTAGTTTTACTGTTTAGAAAAGTGGTGGCTATTCTCAATTAGCATTTTATTTCTGCCCTTCTACTTTAATCATGTACCTCTAAATTTCTGCAGTGACAAGTATATGGAAGAAAACTAAAATACTTGGAATTGCTTAATCTTCTTTTACATTCACAATAATACAATTAAATTGTTCATGCTGCTTTTCAGATGTTGGATGTTAGAAGGTGTTTTACAAGGTAATGAATTAAATGTTGGTAGTGCTGTGCCCTGTAGGCAAATAGAGCTTCTATTATGTTGCAACAATTGTTCACACACAGATGTAGAATTGCAACCTGATTTTATATTGAGAGCATGAATGGAGAGGACAATGAGGTTATTCTCTACTCATTTTATGCAGTTCCAAAAGCTCTAAAAAACTTTACCTAAATAGACAAAGACATACAAGGCAAAAAGAACAGCTATAGATGAAGAAATTAGCAATGGCAATATGTTGCTGATTTAAACCACTAGAAGTAGTTAACCTAAAGCCTTTGTTGGCATTGTGATTTGTCAATATGCAAAAATTGTATAGTCACAGAGAAAAACAATTATCAACATTATTCACAGTTTCTTTTCAAATTACCATATCCAAATTTATCAGAAATATAAAGAAACTATTGTAAGCAGAGTGTATAAATTAAGTGCTGATGTAGAGCTGAATAAATAATTTATTCAGTTATTCTGGCCCCCTTTGGCCAGATTTCTCATGCTAATTTCATCTGATCCTTTTCTGACTATGTCTCAGTTTGATATTTTTTTTCATTCTTCTGTGAGTTGAAATATTGCTCCTGCTATATCACCTCATTGAGAAGTGATTTACATAAGAAGCTAAACATGTTATTTTTTGGTAAACAGGAGATTTGAGTCCAGATTTAAAGGGAAGGCCCTGCAGAAAGGAGAAGCAGTGATTAATTGAAGTTGCCTCCAACCAGTCTGCTACAGAAAGGCATTTTAAATTATGTTTATCTACCTGATTCTTTCTTCTTCCTCACGTAATAATTTTGAACTAGTCAGCCACTCACGGGCTAGCTTTACAGCCTAAGTTTTACAGTCTTTGCAATATCATTTTACCTCACTCCTGCTCAAAATGGGGTCAACTCAATCTGGGTGTTCAGGAGAATTTTCTTTTCAGTTTTGAAAATCTCCACAGATGGAGACACCAAAACTTCACCAGAAGACTGTTTCAGTGTTTAATCACCCACCCAGGAAAACATTTTTCTTAATTTGGGGTAATGAAGGTCACTGGAGAAGACAGGAGATAATGGACAATCTACAGAAAGCCTTTTATTATACAGAAAAATGAGTATAAGGGATAATTAAAAAGTGAAGTAGTGATGGGGATGCCTAGAGTCTTGAGATGAAAGTGTCAATACTACAGTAAAGTGGTATTTAGTATGAAAATATTAAACAAGAAGAAATTAACCCTTAATTCTTAACGCTCCTGACCAACACAGAAAAGGAATTTCTTCCTCAAAGTCGATTGAAATAAAAAATTATGCTTAGGAAATTCTCAAGATATTGTTACAAAGTGGAATAATTTGGATTTTTTTGGTCTTCTTTATTTATATACTCAGATAGTGTCAGTATCAAAGTTTCCATTTCTGGTGTGATAGGGTTGACTTTATGATTTCTGCAGGTGGATCTCTGCATTCTCTGTGGGTCCCCATGGGCTGCAGGGGCACAGCTTCTCCACCATGGGCTGCACCACAGCTGAGGGACATCTCTGCTCTGGCACCTGGAGCACCTCCTGCCCCTCCTTCTGCACTGACCTGGGTCTGCAGGGCTGTTGCTTTCACACATTCTCACTCCTCTCTCCAAGGGTCCTTCTGCAGCAGGTTTTCCTCCCTAGCTCTGTTATCTCAGAGGTGCTACCACTGCTGGTGGTGGCTCGTCCTTGGCCAGCTGTGGGTCTGTCCTGGAGCTGCCTGAGATGGGAGAAGCTCCAGGCAGCTTTTCACAGAAGCCACCCCTGGAGCCTCCAGAGACTTGCCATGCAAACATAAAAAATTAGTTTTGAGAAAAAATGACTGGCTTTTGCCAAAATCTTACTAGATTAATGCAGGAACTGAGACAATAAAGGTTACAATGGAAAAGGACATCCAAAGGATAGAGAATCTGCTCATTACAGAAGAAAATAATATTTCTATAATTGTGACTTATCACTGCCATCAGATTATACAAATAATTTGCAATTAATTAATTTAGTATTAAATACATTAATCCAATTATAGTTCCAATAATTGGATAATAATAACAACCTAAATGTTAAATAGTTATTCTGAAAAATGTAGAGGAAGACAAAACAATGAAACATCAGAACAGTTATTCTTGTAAGGTCCAGAAGTGATCTGTACCTATACAGTAATGTGATATATTTCTCAATAATTACTTTGCAGCTTTTGATCACCAGACTGTATTGCTAGCTAGCCATGGGGATTGAACTTGAATGGAGAAAATTGAAACCCCATGCACTGAGTGAGTATAATAGAGTACTCTGTGTGTAAATTATATTTATTTGGCTGCAGCCAGCAAGATAAAATGCTTAATCTAAAAAACTAATAATCACAAAACAGAAATTCATCACTATAACTCATTTCTGTGGTACATGTTACAAATTAAAAACTAACACTAAAGAAAACTATATATAAAGGATCCTAGAGGCCCTTAAAGTATTCAAAATGGACCATAATTTAAAAGCTGAACTGTGGTAATATTACTTTATTAATAGGTTGAGCTCATAAGTTGTGACTGTGCAGATAAATTAACTTTTTTTAAAAAAATCAGAAGCAAATAATAGAAATATATTTTTAATGGTGCTATTGAAATTCAGTTATTTTCATTCAGTTGTTTGCCTTCCTCAAGAGGTTTCCTCAAGAAGAGGTTTCACAACACAATTAAACAATCATTAGTCATCTTTAATTGATGTAGGTGTTTATCCTGCTTTCACTGAAATTAGAAACAGAATTTTATATGCTTAATAGTAAAAGTAAAACAGTAAAAGTATTGTTCCCATTGGAGGGAAACATGCTGGATTTAAAATAAGATACATATTTTAAAATGCAAAGATTGTACCTTTTGAAACCATACAATAGAATCATAGAATCTTTTAGGTTGGAGAAGATCTCAGAGGTCACTGAGTCCACCTGCTAACCCAGCACAGCCAGGTCCACCACTTAACCACGTCCCCGGGTGCCACAGCAGTGTCTTTTGAATATCTCCAGAGATGGTGGCTAAACCGCTTTCCTCAGCCACCTGTTCCAATATCTGAACAACCTCTCTGTGAATAAAATTTTCCTAATATGCAGTCTAACTTCCCCTGGCACAGTTTAAGGTTGTGTCCTCTTGCTGTGTCACGTTTTGCCTGGGAGAAGAGGCCAGCCCCACCTGGCTTCACCCTCCTTCCAGGGAGTTCTGGAGGGTGAGAGCTTCCTTTTCCTGACTTCTGCTCCAGACCCTTCCCCAGCTCCATTGCCCTGCTCTGGTCAAGCACCAGCAACTCAATGTATTTCTTGTAGTGAAGGGCCCAAAATTGGTCACAGGATTTGAGGTGCAGCTCACCAGTGCCAGGTACAGGGGGACAATCCCTGCCCTCGTTCTGCTGGCCACACTATTTCTCACACAAACCTGGATTCCACTGGCCTTCTTGGCTATTTGGCCATGTGCTGGCTCATGTTCAGCTGGTATATCTTTTACTGAGTGAAAAAAAATCTATAAAGAGGAAAATGACTGTTCAGTCTAAAATTAAATAGTCACTTATACAGACTCTCATACTGATGGATAAAATAATCTTTATTTTCTGAATTAAACTAGAGTGGTCAAAGACTACATTATATTTGAAGACTACTTTCCTAGATCAAATTTATTTTTCTTGGGCATGCTCCTGCAGACAAAGTGTAAGACACTTTGTGCAGAGTATATACAATTATATTATTGTCTGGTTGTCATCAATAGAAGATATACTATCATGTTCCTGATGAAAGTTAGAACATATATCAATTAATTGATTTATTTGTTAGGCTAGCTTACAAATTTTTCCCCTCTGGCAAGCATTGGCACCTATATAACTGGCCCAAAAATAATAAATTACAATATATCACTTTTCAAATTAGGTTTTCTTTAGGAAATCTTATGTACTGAAAATGTTGTCAACTTGTTTAATGTGGTCCTTGGCCCTCAAAATTAGGATATCTACAAAGTAGAATGGTATAAACACAATCTTCAAAGATACTTTGAACTTTCCTTTCTCCTTGAAAGTGAAAAAAAAATTATTTTACACTAAGTGAGTAATTTCCTACTATATTAACTATGAAAATAAATGGTAATAGGGGACAGAGTGAGACCATGAAAAGAAAAAAGCTGCAAATTTAATAGTTCTACTTGTCAGTGTCAGTTAGGCCAAATCTTAGAAATATTTCCACTGTTGATATTAAGCAGGAATTATCATGTTAAATTTGATTCTATAAATCATGAATCAGGAATATTGAAGTCTTTAATAATCACAGTCTGCAATTCCTTTGTTATAGAGCATCTAAACTCAAAGAGGATCTTGTGGATGTTAATAAGCAGAAGAGTACCACAGGTTTCGTGAATTAAATATAATTTACAGGTGACTGGGAAGACTCACAATTAATTGATGGTCAAGATGAACTTTAAAAGAATTAAGAGCTGTGTTATGTCTATTACATCTGACAGATTCTGATCTGGATGAGAAAAAAACTGTAACTCTTACCTTTGGCTGCATTAATAACATTTAAATATGCAATTAAAACATCCATAAGCATTTATCAGTTTTCAGATACATATGTACTCAGTAAAATATAAACCAAGATACTTTCACATGGTGGGAGACAATATAATCTTAAATGATCATGGACTCAGATATTTTATGCCAGTAATGATCCATAAATCAGTCCTCAGAAAATCTGTTTCCAGTTGTCATGCTAGAATTAGCTTAAAAATTATCATATCTCTAAAGGGTGGGAATGAAGCTCTCAATCCTACTCATGTTTTTTACATTAAGCAGTTTTTGGATAAAAATACCCAGATTCAATCTAGGAAAGGAATATATCTCATTCTTGATGCTTGTCCTTAAAATTCTTCCTCATTAAAATAATTTTTTTAAAAGCAATTTTCTTCTTTTCTTTAAAACAGAAGAAAATGAATCAGCTTCTTTCATTCATGAATCTCACTATCTACAGTTAGAACACGTTAGCTTTTTGAAAACTATATCCTTGGTCAGAAATTACTTAACTTTAGCTGAATTAAAAAAACAAAAGTAAAAATCTGAGCCTTTCATCTTTACTGGAAACATTTCACATATCCATCTTAAAGAACATATCCATCACATGTTATTATAAATGTGATGAATCTATATGTGTTTAAACATCATTAGAAGCTAACAAAAATTCATGCCTTTTTTATTAGACTCCATAGAGATTTAAGCTAACTCAAAAATAATGCTGTGAGAACTGTTTCAAGAAATGAATATCTGGATGTGAATCCAAGAAGTAACGAGTAGTATGTTGGTTGTAAACATTATTATTTATAATGCACTTATAATATATTCATATATATGTATATTCAAAATACATTCCTCATGAATTTCATCTTACTAGCAAAATATGTTGCATTTCTTTAAAGTGATGGTGGAAATACTGTAGATCATTACCAAGGACATTAGAGTTTTCTGTGTTCATCATGTATATATATATGAATGCTATTTAGTGAGCTGGAAATGCCAATAGATTATTTGTTTGATTATTATTTACTGAAATGGTGAATTTCTCCACTGAAAGAGCCCAGTTATAACCAACTGATCATATTCAGCATCTGCTCCCAAACAAGTTGTTGAGCTAGGAAGGCTTACACTTAAAATGCTACATCAGAATAGAAGACTTTTATACAAGGATTGTAATAATCATAATTTAGAGTAGAGATCAAAGTCTATATTTTGTGATCAGAGAAGATACTTAGACAGCTCTTGTCATGCAATGAAAGTCAGGTAAAAGCAGCAATAAGAAAATGGAGTTTCAATCATTTGTCTAAAATTAATCATAATACAGATAGTTGCATTACTAAATTTTGATTCAAATTTGGTCTTTATGGAAATTTGCTGTAAAAGATGGTGCTTTATAAATTTCTCCTTTTGTGTTTTATGTATAATTTGAAAAGACAGTATAAAATAGGGGTTTTTTCTCATTACTAGATGTAACAAATTATGAACCACAAATGTGTTTTAAATCAGAAAACTAATTTATAGAATTTTTTCCAGTTCCCCTAAATAAGACAGAAAACCAAGTCATCAAAATTGTTCTACATGAAAATTACCTTTCTACTTCTATGTATATTTACATGTGACTGTATTGAATAGAGGCATTGATTTTTCAAGAAATATATATATTATCATTTACAACTCACTTGATATAAGTCAAATGCAAAGGGTTTTTTAATATCTGTTCAGTACTATCTATTATTTATATCTTAATCCTGTTATTGATGTTTTGTCTATCAGAATGTAGGTAGATGAGGCAGACTTCAATATAGCTGAAGTATTCTGCTGGAAGTGCTTAGGCCAAGTGAAAATTCTTGCTGGCCCAGATATTTTCAGTCATATGAGCAAAAAATTGGGGCAAATGAAGGTTTGGAAAACTGCAGGGAGATTTGTTGCAGGAGGTCAGTTTATTACATGAAAATATCCATTCTATTACATGAACATTTCAATCAATGTCTAGACCTCATAGTTTCAGGAACAAACCAAACAGAATTTATTTCTAAATACATTGGAAAAAATAAAATCTGGCTTTATTCCACTGTTAAGACTGCCAGATTTTTTGAATAGACAAGAGTGATACTCTCAGGATTTGAAATTTACTTCAGGTAGTGGTCATGGAGGAATATTGTATAAGTTAACAACAGAGAAATGTAATTCTCATAAAGTGATTTAATTAAAAAAACACAATTAAAAATTAATACTGCTAAGAACAGTAATTGCTTTGCTAAAATGGGAGTGACTATGCCAAGGAAATTAAGTAATGTTAATAAGGAAGTAATTACTGAAGAACTGTGATAAACTTACTGAGATCTAGGCAGTGTTCCTGAAAATCTTTTCAGACTGAATGACTGACTTGACTGATTCTGTACTTTATATTTTTGCTTTATTTAAACTGTATGATGAATATTTTAATTTTCGAGGATTTTAATTCCCTTCTTATTTTCTTACTATAACTGCTTCATACTGAAATGGGTCAAGTGAAGCTATTTAAAAACCTTTTTTCAAAATAAAGTTTACACAAAGGATCTGATTTTTAGTCAGTCTTAATTCAAAATACCTAGAAAAAAACCCTTGAAATTTTATTTATTATCAATACCTAGAAAAAAAACCCTTGAAATTTCATTTATTATCAATAGACACTCCTGAAATATTTAAATTTTGATATCACTGTTAAAAATAAATTTTAAAAACTTTATTCCATATCTAATATTTTAATTTTTTCTTGGCAGAATAGTCCTTGATTATTTTCTAGGGTGAAAAATTAACCAAAAAGGTAATCATTGTTTAAGATAAAAGATTCTGAACAGAGAGATTAATATGCTTAAGCAATTGTTTGATATTTTTCTAACAGGAGTCATAAAGAATTTCAATCCATTTCTATTGAAAAAAAATTGTATTAACTCAAAACTTAATTTTCACCACATAATATCTTTGACTGCAAAGCTTTTCCAAGCCTTACCTACCTGAGAATTTACCTGCTGCATCATAACTGCTGCTGATCCACCAACTACTTGCAAGGACTGTTGCTGTTGCTCTCTTGAAAAGGGATTCAGGCTCCTCGATACATTAACACTTTCACACAGACACAGCCCCAAAACTGCCCTCATTTAACCCCTCACTTCAAACTTTTTCCTACTCTTTGTTGCTGCTTCCACTTACAGCACACATGCCTTTATAACAGTCCCAGAAAAGCTGGACACGTTTTATAGTTATAAGAAAAGGACATTTTTCTGTCTTGATGTAGAGAGAATATTGACCTCTTCTATTTCCTTGTTTATTTTAAAAAATAAAATAAGCTAGGGAGCTTTCCAGCTCAGCTAAGAATACAGAAGGCATATCACAGTCAAAAACTGGAAGAAGGGGGAGAGGTGGCTGGAGAAATAAGAAGGATCTTGGCAGTCCTTGAAATGGATTCACAATGGGAAAGCACTTATTAAGGCACATCAGAATAACTCCTTTTTTTCATAGCCAGGCAATATCAACCCTCTTTGCTGAGCTCATAAGGCTGTTGTAGACTCAAATGATTAATACCATTTTTCATAAAACCCTCTAGTACAAAATGCCAACATAACTGCAAACTCAGTCCCATTTCTGCTTCCTAACCACTTTTGGCACTCCATCCTTTTGCAGCCCACACATCAGTACTTCTACAAGAGGGGTCACTGTGTGTCCACAGCCCCAAATTACCTCTCTTGTTAGGACAGTGGAAGCCCAAGAGTTGTGCTCTTGACTGATGTCAGTTCATCAATATGGCACCTGCTATTTGCAAATGCAAAACAGTAACTACTAACTAACCAGCATCTCTTCATCCTCTGCATTACTTTAAACCATAAATTGTTTCAAATTAATTTGTTCTGTTTTTCTATCCATTTTGCACTGTGCCTTTTGTTTTTAATAGAGCCTTAGATGCTTCACTGCTCACTGTGGAAGTGTAATCATATTTTTTGGCCCTTCAGAGTAAGTTAATATCAATGATAAAAAAAAAAACAGAGCTGTAGAAAAATCCTCCAGAGCTGCCAAATACAGTTTTTGGATCCCAAAGCCTGCAGGCTTGGGATTTAAAATACAGCTGAATCTGGATTCCCAGCTTCAGGCCAGTGGCTGCCAGAGGCTGCACTGTGATAGTTCAGTGATATCAGGGGAAAGAAGGAAATGGGGAAAAAAAATTATAGGTACTTATTTTAATGAGTTGCATCTGCTATCTATGAAATTTCCCAGTGCAGGAAAAGAGCTGTCAAAAATTTACATAAAATTTTCAGCCAGAATATGCCTTACAATTTTTCACTTCTGGTTCACATAGATTAGTGAACTAGACTCAGCTGGCACAGGTAGTAGGAATGGCTTTACTTGATCTTCTGCTGCTGTTCTTTCTTTATATGCCCCTTTTGCTTTTGCAAATGCCAAACAAGATTGTGACTAAGTAAAGTAAAGTGATTTAAGTCCATTCCTCCATGAAAAACTTATTCCCTGGCCATCTGGCAACTCCTTAGGTGGTAACTAAAGATGTTCTGGTGATAGATGAGGTTGCATTTGTGAACTTTATGAGCCATGGTAATAAGAATCTCTAAGTGTTCTGCCAAGTAACAGTGGCACAAAGGTTCCATTAATCTTGTCTACACCAGCACCACAGTTATGCACAGCTGCTTCCCTGTCGTGCTCCAGGAGGGTGGTGTGAGTTGGGCCACCAAGTATTTTGCTAGGCCATCTGACAGTGGTGGGAGCTATCCATAGACACAAAAAATATCCTATAAAATGGTAGAATACCATCCCTTTTGGTTGCTGAAACATAACTGTTGGGGAGTCTGGGTAGGTATTTGCACATACCATCCTCCTTTATCCTGTACCCTCTGTAGGCACATGGACACAAAACATTTTGGGTATCTTTTAGAGAAGTCATATTGAAGTATATATTAACCAAGAGCAGGTTTGGCTTTTTCATTTTTAAATCCACAGTACACATTGCTCTGTACACTTTAAGGTTAGACCTGTCTGGGAGTCTCTTTCAGCCTTTAAAAGATCCAGCTGTAGTTATGCTGTGCCTGACTTGGGGAGGACACTCATATGCACATTTTGCTCATATATGACAACATCTGTCCAGAGTAGGGCAAGAATGTGCAAAAACTCCAGTCTTCTTACTGATTCCTAGCAAATCCAGTAGGATGATTGTCTGTATGTTCATTGTCTTCGAGGGGAGTACTGAGCTGATAATTGTTGTATTTATATTTTCCCTAAATAGCAAAGTCTGACTTTAGGGCATATTATTAAGTCTGAGGAAATTTAAATGAAGATGTTAAAAGTTTGGTATAAGTGAGCTATGAGACCCTCAGGACCTTCACAGTATGTTCTCAGAAAACTAATTCTATACAGCATTAAATTGCTCCACCATCCTTGAGGACTTGTACTCTTTTTATTTCAAATAAGCTAATTCCCCACCATTGTTTGAACATATATACTTACAACAGCACTGTGGTTCAGCACACCTCTCTCATTAACAAAAATGAGCATAATTTTTTCTTCATTCTCCATTAAAAACCTCAGGATCTGTGTTAAAATATTAAAATGGATTTTTATTACATTTTTTAATCTAAAATAAATTTGAGGCATATAAATGACTGCCTCTTTTTATTTCTTTTTTTAGAATATGGCATCCTTCCAAGCTTTCTTTGCTGGATATAATATTTTCAAGGATTGTTTTGTTTTAAAAAGAAATGCATAGCGTTGATCTGAGAACAGCACTTTAAAAATTAGTTAATTTACCGGTTTTTTTTCCAATATTAATTGAATTTTTAAAAGTCAGAATTATTTTTAAAAGTATTTTGATATTTACATATGAATATTAAAATGATGAAAATTATTTTTGAACATTAATGTGAAAAACAAGTTATTCTAATGATAACTTCAGTACTTCAAAGAAGTAAGCATGTGCATTGCAAGCACAATTTGTAACCCTTTCCAAGGTGTAGATAATTTTAAAAAAACTTTCCTTAATATTTGACCTGAAAAAGTGTTGTACATGACATGAAGGAGCCATCTTCTTTGGGAGTTATGAAACTGAAGCTCGAACAGGGATACATGCAATATTTATTAACTTTGTCTTTTAACTAGAGGTGTTACTTGTTACTTTGGATCTACATTGTGAGTAAAACTTTAAAAATCTGAGGCCACTGTGTGATTTCAGATAATTTAGAGTATTCCTAGCTTAAGTTTACTGATACTAATGCTCCATCAAGCAGCAATTGCAGTTCATTCACAGGAAGGCTGGAATTCAGTCACGTCTTTCTCTCTGTATATTCTTTAAGTACATCGAATGCCCCAAATATGTATTACTTTAGGAAGAAAAAAATACTTATCACTGTCCTTTTTCATAACTCTGGAAGTAATGTCTTATATGTCATTTGGATATTCACAAAGACACATTCAGAACATGTAAATTTATTTCTTTTCTCATCTTCTAGAAATATATTTATTTTGGTAGCAATGGACAACTGTGTTTGCTTTAGTGCAGTGTTAGAAATACAACTGCAACATTTCCATTTTAAACACATCAGACACATCATTTTATGTCCTGTTGTTGTTTGGCTGGGAAAGGTTATAGATTTTAGCACACAGTTTCTGCCATTATAGAGAACTGATTGTACAACTCTGATACATTATTTGAGTACAGAAAAGCATACTGGGAGTCCTTTCCCCTTGAATTTGGAAGGCACTCTGCTTTCCTGGTCTAAAATTTCAAATTTTGCCCTCCCACTATTTATTATGACCATGAAAGTCAACACATTTCTCTTTTTTTGCCCAGATACATGTTTTCAGGTTACCCATACACTGCATGAATACCTAAGGATGGGGTCACCAGATGGCTCATGTGTAGTGAAACAATAGCGAAGCTCCAGAGGAAATATTCCTGTGGTGGGACTCTGAGAATCCTCTCTCTTCAGTAGAATCAGGACACAAAGATCACATTTTTTATAAATAAAACATCATAATTAAATATTCAGTTAGCATAGTTATTTAATTTGTATTTATTTTTAAAGTACAACCATTGTAATGCATTATAATAATTTATATCACACAGGTTATCATCATGGAATAATCTGTTTACTGATATCAATTGCAATAGGTGAAATAAATGTAGAGTTTTTGTGACCTCCAGTGAATAAGAAATTTCTGTTTATTTTAATATATTTCTCTTGGGATTGACATCTCTTTTCTGGTGTTTTTCTTCCTCCAGCCATGTTAAAAATTACTACCAGTATCCCATTTTCCCGTTGTTCAGAGACAGAGTGGTGATCTACGCATACCTTTCCATTCAGTGCACAGAGTGTCTGACACTATGAAGCTGTTTCAGGGTAAATCTGTTTAACAGAGGTGTCTGTACATCCAGCTTTACTGACAAGCACTCTAAGAACCCTCATCCATTATAATGGCTGTGATGGAGAAGTGTCAAGTTTGAAAGAGCACTTTGACCAAGCAGTTTCTATTCTGAAGAGGGTTGTCAAAATGAGAAGTAGCTCTTCTCTTCTGCCTATCTGCAGTGAAGAGGTTTGGAGACTAGAAATTTCCCACATGAGGCAAGGGAAGGAAAAAGAGATTCTCATCAGAACCTCAAAGAAAGGAGATGTAAGTATTTGGCCAGTCTGTGACCTCCCTGCTTCCCAGTGTTGCTGTTCCACTCCTCCTCTGGCTGTTCCTCTGCTCTACCTGTCATCATTCCTTCCCTTGTGAGAGTCTTCTAGCTGTCTTCTTGGCTGTGTGTGATCCAAAGCCTACTTCTGATACAGCATCACTGCCTAATTTTGGTTCAGATTTCTAAGAAAATGTTTAAGCGATAAACTTCATTTTTAAATTTCTGTACAGGCAGAGTAGGGCCATGCAAGAAAAGGAAGCTGAGACAGGTCAGAATTAAGGCATGCAACCAGGGTAGATAGCCAGCAGCACAGGTTTTTAAGAAGAAAAGCATTAAAATGACAAGTTATACAGGGGGTTATCTCCTCTTTCTCTTATGAGTGAATGTTTTAATGGTCTTACCTTGACTCTCTATAGCTCAAAAATGGCAATGTGGAGTGTCATCAAAGGTCAGCAATGGCAAGAGACTAATGAATCCATGAAATTGAGGCAAAACTTTGATTTCAGTACAAAGTTTGTTAGACAATTATTGATGTAATTTATTTGATGTGTCAATAACAAAATGGTGATCATAGCGTTGCAGTCTACTTGGATAATCACCTGATTCATATTTGCCTAACACTCATCACAAGAGCTTATCATAAAATAAATCATTTTTTAAGCTTCAAATAATATTTTAATTTTCAGGTTCTTATCTTCAAGAGGAATGTGAGGTACTCTATTAAAGCAAATGAATTCTGAAGAAATGTACTATAGCCATACATCTCATTTTTTCTTAACACTGAAATCATCACCAGCAGTGACTTGAGGGCATTGCACTTGATTGGCACTCAGCAAATGTAATTTGCATGTTTGACAAATGTGATAGCTCTGGAATTCTGAGCTCCAGTCGTGATTTTCATACACTGTCTTTGGGCATTTGCCCATTTAGATGTTTTTCATTTTCTGTATGAAGGGAGTTACTGTAAATTTATATATCTCATAGACTTGAGTAATGTTGGCAAAGCACCTTGTAGAAAAAGTAAATTATTTAAGTAATTTTAATGTAATCAAATTAAATTTTAGACAGAGTAACTTGTTCTCCAATCTGGACTTTTTACTGAATAAATCATTGATTTTGGCAGCTGATTCTTGTGAATGCCTCAGTGGGCCATCTAGTTTGTATTTTAACATTTTAGGAGTGTTCTTTCAGACAGGAAATTTGATACAGAACTTTCATTAGCATAAATATAGAATTCGTTATTACAAACAGGCTTTAAATCTAGAAATTCATGTATTGTGGATTTGCAGTATAATGTGTTACAGTGAGCCATTTAACACATGCTTAATAATTTTAGTCTGAATTTCTAAACAGCAAGGGCAAAAACTGTGAAGGGAAAAATGAGAAATAAAAGAATTAAAAAAGCAGTTGGATTGTTAACTCAGCCAAAATTGAAAGATTAAATCTGAGCTCCAGTTGATGTAAATGGGATGCTCTTTAGTTTCTGCCATTACATTTATGAGCAACAAGAAGAGCAGAAAGATATGTGATTATTTTGGCTGTATTTCGGTTAGGTTTGACAGGGTGTCACGCAGGACAGATGGGACCAGGAGCTGGGAGCTGCAGGGACTTCCCAAGGCATCAGGACAGGCTCTTGCAGAGCAGGTTTCACCACCCCAGCAGGGTGCAGGAAGAGGGAACACTGCCCTGCACCTGCTGTTACCACAGAGGGTTTATTTGACTGCCTTTACCAGCAGGGTAAGTGCTGTCTCATGTTCAATCTGTAGCATGTTAGAACTTCCAGGCCCTGTTCTGCAGAGCTGTTTTCTGTCCAGCTGACCCCCAACCTTTGTGTGGATTTATCCTATCCAAGCTTCAGGACTTCCATTTGCATTTACTGAACTCCATAAAGCTCCTGTCAGCCCATTTCCACAATTTGTCAAGACACTGAAGCTCTGCTTTCCAGAATAGCCTCCTTCACCAAACTATTGTCACCTGTCAACAGTGCATTTCATTATCCAGGCCATTACTAAGGCATTAAAGCGTCTTGGTTCCGACCTCAACTCCTGAGGAACAACAAGTAGTGAGGAGCTAAAACCTACCAGTTAGGCTTCATTTAACTGATCACAACTGTGTGAACCCTGCAGTCCTGTCTTCCAGCCAGCTGGAATAGTCTACATATCCTTCTGATATCAGAATTTCTGGTGGGCAGAGTGTATATTTAACAGCATAACTGGTCTGTATGTGCATGACAACAACACTCTGCTTGCAAGATCTACATATTCTGAACTATGAAATTGGCTTACCATTGAAGACATGAGGATAATGTGGTGACAGCATACCAAGTATACACAGTTGTTCAGAAATCTGAATATTTTACATTGGGTTTTGGGGGAAAGAAATTCTAGGTTGCTCCTGGCAAGTTCTTGCTATATCACATCCATTATGTAAAGCTTGGTTCAAATTTGCTAAGACAAATCACAAATATTTCAGCCTTTTATGAGGTTTTCCTCTCTTTTAAGTTCAAAATGAAGAATTTACAAACTTGTGATTTGGGCAACCATTCAGGACTTCAAGCATTTCATCAGATAAACTTCATCTTTAGCAGTGCTAAGAACTGTATCAGTGTAGCCAGGTGATTATGAACCAGCAAGGCACCACTGTGTCAATTAAGACCAACAGTGTTCTGAGCTGCATCAGGGGGAGTATTTCCAGCAGTTCAAGAGAAATGATCCTCTCTTTCTCTCTCTTCATTACTGCTGAGGCCACATCTGCACTGCTAGATCCAGTTCTGGTCTTCCCAATATAAGAAAAACAGGGAATTTACTGAAGCAAGTCCAGGGAAGACTGCAAAAATGATTATGGGACTGAAGCACTTAGCTTAGAACATTGAGAAAGCCTAATCATATTCAAAATGACGTTTAGAGTAACATTAAGAACCCCCTCAAATATGTCATGAAGCCATAAAAGCGGGACAAGCACTTGTTGTGTATTATTAATGGGGTTCTTCAGGTTAAACTAATCACATTCATATACTGTATTATACTATCCAAAGTTCTCAAATTACCCACAAGTAATTTAATATACTTGAATCATATGTCTACAAGCACTGCCAAAATCCATTTCCATTCTTTTCATTGAATAGGAGGTTACAGAGGGCAATATGATAGAAATATACTTTAAAATAAAATCTTCCTTTGGAATGTCAAGTGGGTATGTACCACAGACAACATATTGGCTCTGTGCTTTAAATGATGGATTCAAGAATATGATGCTGCAATAGGGCAAAAGTACTTAGATCACTGAGGAAAGCCTTGATGTCAAAAGGCTTGTACAAACCTTATGAGCACTGACCCACAGCAACAGCAGCTGTCATCAGCTTTTGCTGTATTTTGCAGGATGGAACAGAAGACATTCTTCCACTAGGAACAACTTTCTTGCCACTTTACAGCATATCAAGGGAATATATTAGACATTGTCAGCACCCAGGCAGTCAGGCTGTGTATTTGGCAATATTTCATTAAGTACTAGACATCTAATTAGGGAAAAAGAGTCCATATTGAAAATTTCCTTTAGATGAAAACTATTTTAGTAACTATACAGTTATATATTCTAAAGATTTGCTTCCATGAGATCTACCAAGAAAAAAATGAAGAAAACAGAATATAGAATCTGAGAATTTTTCAGGTTGGAAAGGACCACTTGAGATAATCTGACTCAGTCCCACAGGTCAAGGCATATATTATTGTGACAACCACAGTAATCTCATGTTTCTCCTTGGTTCTGCACACATATAATTCTCTGACAAATTTCTTCATTGTTTTTACTGTGTCTGTCTAGTCCACCAGTATAATCCGCTCATAATCCTCATGGTTCTGTCTCAGGACATGACATTTAATCATCTGCTTAAACCATGCATTTTCATTAAAGGAAAATTCTGTTCTCTATACATTAATAAAAAGGTCTTATACAAGGGACACAAAAGAACAGTAGCATTTTTTATTATCTGCAGTGCAGCTTCTCTTGAAGTGGGACTCATGCTAGAGGAAAATGCATAAAATCAGGTGACTTTGAGTGGATTTCTAATAACAAAGTATAAATGTCTACATTTTAGATAGCCTTTCCAAGGTATCAATTATTTTAACATATGCCAACACTTCCCTGGACAGAAACCACACAGCACTAGTTAGGAATTGTTCCCAATAAATATTTTGGACATGTCAGCAGTTGGTGGATGAAAAGCATGTTTAGGCATGTAAACATGAGCAGAGCTGTATCAGTTAGACACAGAGACAAGGACAAATTCTTGCTCTGCTTCATTTGCTGGTGCACACACTCAGCTCATTTAAAATTGTTCATTTAGTGCCTGTAATATGGAAATAGAACTTCAGGGAAGACTTTCCTTGGCTTTCTTGTTCATTAGGCACATAAGTAATTGCTATTTTTATGTTTCTGATGATAAGAACAAAAAAGATCTGAAAGCAGATATGTTTGAAAGTATTAAGGAAAAGGGGACAGATCATGTCCTTATTACAAACTGTTTATACTATATCAGCTCTCAAGTAATTTTCACAACATGAGAAAAAGCCCAAGGGACTTGAATGCTCTTTCTTAATATTCACAAAGGAGAATTATATATAATTTGCATGATATTTAACCAGCCCAGAGTAGCAAGCGTATAAGTTTTAGATCTGCTAAACTGGGTGAAGTTCTGACATCTGTAAGACTGGTTAGGATTTTACAGATGTTTAAAAAGCCCTTACATTGAAAACTAAAGTACAACTGCATTACAGTAAAAGCTTAAAATCTCATGTTCTAGAAAATAAAAGGTTTCAGAAGGGCTGGATTTTAATTTTTAGTTCTGAGTTAAGTGAATAACACCTTTTGCTCCTTACTCTCGCCCCTTTGACCAATCAGTAAAGGTTAAGGTTTACTCTGCTTGGGTCACATTATCACAGTAAGTCAAGAACTGTTTCCACACTGAGGTCTGAAAAAGGCTTTCTAATACTTTTGCTAAGGCTATACTGCCCCAGAGTAAAGCAGAACTAGAGCTTAGAGAGGGCAGCAGGGGCCTTACAAAGGATCTGAGAAAGAGGAGATGCCACATGATCTACTTGGAAATAGCAGAGGGATTTTAAAAAAATAATATGGATGTAGCATTAATATTTAAGTACTAAAATGCAATTGTAAGCAATTTTGAGTAAGAGCTGAATGAACTGGAAACACTTAGCATTGAAAAGAGCCTTGATAATACTAGTCATAACTAGAACCAATGAATAAAACAAAATACTAAATACTTTTTTCAGAATTTACTGGCATGGCAAATGTAAATATACTGTGGATTTGAAGTTTTTGTTGTTTTGATTTTTTTTTAAGGTATGTGAAGCCTTCTCAGAATAAATCCTAAAACAGGAAGATATGCCCACTCAGCCAACCACAAACAACTTGGCAGAGCCAAGAATGCCACGAGCCAAGAGCCAAGAAGGATTCTAGTCAACTAGATCCTGATGCTGATGATAAAAACCATTAGTGGGATTCTTACTAGCCTGACAGTTAAATCTTGCAGAATGAGAGAGTGTTTAAGCATTGGTATGCAATGCTCAGAAGGAAGAATTAAGCTATGACTGGAAATTTTGGATTGAGAGATTCAGTTTGGAGCTCCTGCTCAGATACTGGTATTTCTAAAGTATATAGAGCTGATAAGTTTTTTAACACACCTGGTTTTGAACCTAAGGATTGCATAAAGTTTGTTTATTATCTTGTACTATAAACAAATTCAACTTTTTTTCCCCAGCAACCAATAATCACAAACTAATTACAATTGCATAAATAATAATGTATTATAGAAATTAGTGTCTCAGATAAAGTAGTTGGAGAAAATTTTAACAGATAGGAAAATTCATCTATTGGGGAATGTCTCATGACATCATGTCATTCATATACATATATATATATGTGTCTCATATATATATAAATCCATAACAAGTATGTTCACAGGCATACTTTATGAAATCATAATAAGAATGACAATGAACCCTTGAGGATTGAGGTGCATTACTGAGAAGAGCTAACATAATATTTAGTAAAGTATTCTGGCCTTTTGGGTTGCATTTTGCAAAGCAGAATTGCAATTCTCCTACCACATGAGGATTAATGAAGTAGATTCAAGGCCACTAAAGAACAAATAGGAGGTGGCAAGGAAAATGTTACATCATAGACAGTTGAGATAAACATTTACAATTGTGTGATCTGCACAATTTGCATAACAGAGTCATATGGGAGGTGGTTGAGACAATTACTGTTTGGGGGTTTTTTCATAGCTTTTAATCTTGAAGAAAAAAGAATTTAAAAATTCAGGCCTTGAAAAAATAGTGTTGTTTCTAAATGCTAAAGAAAAGTTATCAAGGACAACAAGGTAGTAGTTCAAGACAACATAGCCTGGTTTGAGTTTCAAGAAAAAAATAAAGAAAAAAGTTCTAGATTTTATTCATAGAAAATTAAAAGTTTAAATCACAGTTAATGTCAATTAATGAAAATAGGTCTTATTAAAAAAACTGGATTCCCTTCTTTCAAATTAGAAATCTATTTGATAGTGATAACTGCACTGATGGAAACAGCTTCCTAAAGGTATTTGTCACAAAGTCCTGTATATTATTTGGAATAAAGATTAGCAGTACTTGAATAATACAAACATGAAGTGGAATATAAACCTGATGACACATCATGATAGATGAAACACAATTTCTTATGTGAATTTCTACTGATATTCTGTAGGCATGGTAACTTCCAACATTGTTCAATGTTTAATCAATGAACCAGAAGTAAACACAAAATCACTGCGAGTAAAATGTGCAGATGAAAAGACTGAATGAATGATAAATGATGAGGAGATATGAGTCTTGTAGCACTGAGCCAGTTCTAACAAAAAGAAGTTAGTAATCAAATTCTGGATCAGTACTGGGCAAAAAGAGAGAATTGGCTGTCTGAAATGGAGAGTGGTACACAAGACATAAGAAAAATATTTTTTTTTCCCCTGGATATTCTATCAGAGCCCTGAAACACTGCCTGCACTGTTCTTGTCACATTTGTGAGACAATATTAAGGTTTTAGAAATATCAAAAGGGATAAATTAAATGCCAGAAAAGCACACAAGTCTTGTAGGAAATGCTGCAGAAGACTTCACAACACTTTATTTGTTACCTTTGTGGAGGTCAGACTGGAAGATTACTGGGTTAGAGTGACTCAATGCCTTATTTAAACTAGAAACAGCATATATCACTCTTCAAAGTGAGGACAATCCTTTTTAAAGTATATTCATTAGTTTCTTACTCTCTTATGCATATCTTCATGTCAAACCAGGTCACAGGTATTGCCAAAAGAAGTCAATATGGAATCAGTATGGAAGCAGCCTGGAACAGGCAAAATATTAAACAAGATAAAACACCATCCTGTCTCAAAAATCTGTGAATTTCTTGCAAAAATTCACACTGATAGATGCAGATTCTAATAATGAAACTGTGGTTTTGCATGTATGCCTTTAACTCAGAGGCATTTTTTATGCAGTCATTTGGTGGCTGCATAGCACATTTTAATCACTCTTTCTCACATTCCTCCTCATTACTTCATCCTCTGCCTGATTGTGAGGTCAGATACTCTAGAAGCAGCCTCTACAAATTAAATTCCTCTAATTTGTACAGAAATATATGAACAAAAACCCCGTGGCATTTATCCCAGTCTAAGACATCAGCCAAGCTATGCAGAACAGGAGAAGTAATTGCCTTTTCCTAGTAAGATGTCAAACCTTTTAAAACAACAAACACACACAGGAGGTCTATTCATTTTTCCATACAAAGGATATTAGCACAGATAGTTTCCATTAGTACCAATAAAATAAGCATGTAAGCCTTCTACATACTGTATTTATGGGATTATAAGGGTCTTTGATGGTTTTGCCTTCAATGATAGATTTTTCTGTTAGAGTTTTTATTGTTGCTGCACACGGGGGACTTTGGATGTAGCTGTTAAACACAGTAGGGCCCTTTTCCTCATTTTAGATGGTTTGGTTGGGGAATTAGCACAAACCTCATACTGGTGGTTGATTTAGTTGAAATACCAACACAACTTCTGCATTTAAAAGGAGGAATATACTCCCCATAATACCCTACTTTTAAAATAATGCATTAAATTTTGCTCATTTTCTTTTTATTTTGTTCTATCTAGAGGTCAATGAGATCTGTCAGTGGCAGCCTGTTACCCCTTTGCCAGAAAAAAGTCATTTCCTCACTGAGGTTTTATGATTTCCATTTGTTAGCCTGGTGCAGTGTTAGCTAACAAACAGCACAGCTCCACTGACACTAATCAGTGAGGCAATCCAGGTAACTGCTCCAAATAGGGCCATCAGTGCCTCCCTGTCAGCTGGGAACTATCCTTTTAACTTATTTTGAGATATGCTGCTAGAAATTAATCTGTTGCCTTTCTGGCCTTTATCAGACAAGAATATCCACTTTAAAAGAAAGATGGGGTATGATCTCACAACTCTTTGTTAGAAAATATTTTGGCTAGTTTGATGATATCCACCTCTTAACATTTGTCTTTTTCTTTTTCCTTTTTTATTTGCTTTTTTTCTTTTCATCACTCAGCAGTGAGTTAATGCCTTTAGACTGGGAAAGTTAAGCCGATGGGCTCTTCTACAATCTCTAAAGAAAACTGGGTACATTTGTGGGTGATTCACAGTGTGTCTCCAGCTTCAGTGCAAATAATCACCTTGAGAAAATCCTGTTGGGAAGGCTGAATGAACTCAACCTCTCTCCGTGCAAATTAGGTCTGTGAAGCTCTTCCCCTTCTCCCTGGATGGGAGACAGATATCTCAGCTAAGAATTTAGTCATCTCATCCTCTTCACTGAAAAAGTATAGCCTAGCTAAGCTTTTGACTCCTCTGCTGGATGTTTAAAGATACATAGAATCAATTTGGTCTCAAGCACAATAAAGCAGTAAATGACAGATACTGGAGGGTTACTTTTTTCCCATGTTTCAACACTTTATGAATGATAAAGCCATTTGCTTATTAATAATGAATTAGTAATTAATACTTTACCTATGCAAATATCTAAATATATAGAATAGTTGAAGTTCAATAACACACTTTTTTTTGTTATTGGAGCGACATATATATTTTATGTTAAATGTCATCGACAGGTCGGTTTATATCTCACTTTTTATTTGAATGTCATGCTAAAAATAAGGGCAGGTGCTGTCTTTGGACAGGTCTCAGCTGACAGGCTCTTTTGTCTTAACATTTCAACATAATTACCATAACATTACCTGTCTGTATATGTGTCAGCTATCATAGTTTAAAGAAATATAAATGCCAACCAAAACAAAATGTGTACAGGCAGACCATGATCACAATGATGAGGCCAAGAAAATTGAAATTGGTATGTTTGAATGATAATATACAGTACTTCTTCCCAAGGGGTCTTGTAAAGTTAATTAACATTTATATACCCTGGTGGTTTTTTAGCTTTTTTTCCTGTATTTTTGCATCTTTTTTCATTGAATGGGACAATTCATACCTAGAAAAGAAGACATATTGTCTCAATATAGCAAATATTCTTTTCCTAAATAAATAAAGACATTTGGAATCTACTTTCAATATTTTGTTGTTAGGATGCTCTCTGTGCTAGGAGAGCATTTGAACACTTCACTGTGCCCACCTCAGATACTACAACCAAGATGAGTGCACTCTGCTGTATTTCCACTTAAGCTGATTCTTGTCTTGAGACTTAGTGAGTTATATTCTTGACTTACACAATTTAGTTTTAAGAGTAATTAAAAGAGATACAGTTCCAGCATGTTTGTTGTAAATTAATATTTTATATCAATAATTTTATATTTCAAAAGAATGGAAATAAATTAAATATTGACTAAAGTAGTCATTAATAATGAATGCTTTTTTCCTGCTGAGGCAAATATTTTATAATAAAAAATGCAATATGACACAATATTAAGAGTCAATTTACAGCTTCTCTTGAGCAAGTGTAGTGTCCACGAAGTGTCTGTGTGAGAAAAGGAGGAGAGCAAGGATTAAAAAGACGATTTTTCACCATTTCAGCAGTGTATTTGTCTCTAAGATACCAAGAGTGAGTGTTTGAGAAAATAAAATGTCTTTTTGAACTCTACAGAAGACAATTAGTCTAGCATTCCACTCACTCTTGTCCTGGTTCTGTACTGTTTCTACTGACTGCTGCTTGAACATTGCTCCATTTTTCTTTCCCATTTTAGGATCTTTGCCTTTTGTTCCTGCTGCTAAGTGTAGAAGGCTATGTATAAAGAAAGAAAGCAGAGTGGTAGAGATGATATTTCCTTTAAATTTGACTAGTTTCAAAACATGGATTTGTTTTGTGACAATGGCATCAAACTTTAATTGTGACATTGTTTCTAGGTCAACATGGGCATCTAAAATGTTTCACCAAGACAAAAGAAAAGATAGTGGACGTTTTTTCCCTAAACTGATCCAGTATAAACTGGTAGGCACAGGAAAATGTGCTTGATCAGCAGTCATACTCTATTGCAGTGAATACCAACTTCTAACAGTCTTTGATCATAGAAAACCTTGTTATTTCCTCCCAGCAGAATATTCTTCACCATTGCTGTATTTTATAATCAAAACAGCTTAGTGATCAAAGGGAGCCATTTTCATTTCTGACATAGAAGTTTTTACCACTAATGTATGAAAAAGCAGTTACTGTCCAACACATTTTTTCCCTCTGAAAGAGTTCTCTGAGCAGAAAGGAAGGGGTTATTTTTTGTCAAATGCATTTTCTAGGGGCAGTAGCAGCACGTCTATCACTTTTTGCTGAAAGCGTGCAGTTTGCATAACCAAAAATAACTGTGTTCCAAGTACCATATTTCCCATTAGACTCACCTTGCTTGACACCTTCAGTGCCAGATGGAAACACTACTAAATATTTTTCTCACATGTTGCTTGTTCATCACAAATGCTGAGATTTCAGCTCTTCCATCCTAACTTTCTATTTCCATTTCCTTGATAGCCAATACTACATTGCAACCTTTGTAAAGCTGACATCCACCCTGACTGCCTAATGAAAGCTTGTAATACTCTTACAAAAATCCAACAAAGTTAAAACTTGAATTGAAATTAATCACTCAAAGTGGATAAACTGGATGATTTGCAGCAAGGTTTGATTAAAACTAAGATGATACTTTAATGCTAAAGAAAGAGTGGACTGCATGTTAGGAAATTTATATGTAAACTAGAACATAAAACTAAAATTTATCCTCAAGTGAAATGTTTCAAGAATCATTGCACGACTAAGTTAAAGTAAATTATGCAAAGCATAGACTGTAGGGAACAATTTTGCAAATGAATTTTTATCTCTAATTTCCCAAGCTAAGAATATCTATGATACCAGCAAATCCTGTGTGGGGAAAGTGAAAATTCCACTATGTTCTTTTAATGGATCATTATTTTTATCATTCTCTGGAGGACACTTAACAAACAAGGGATTCTACCCTGAAACCATCAAAGAATATTTTAACTGCATAGGATATCTGTCCACAATGGAAGTAAAAAAAAAGTCAGAGCACTGAAAGGCTCTTGTAGGCTATGCTACTGTAAAATTATGGGGTCAGCTGTCCTGGCTGTGTCCCCTTCCAACATCTCAGGTACACCCAGCCCATTCACTGTGGGGAGCATGGGGGCAGTGGGGAACACCTTGATAGGGTACAGGCACTGCTCAGTGACAACTAAAACATTGGTGAGCTGTCTACACTGTTTTGCTCAAAAATCCAAAACATAGCACCATATGAGTTATTATGAAGAAAACTACCTCCATCACAAAAAAATTCCGTATTAGCTACATCCCTTGTCCCATACCATTTGTGACATGCTCAGATCCCACATTATCCAAAACATCCTCATTAGCCCCTCTCTTCCTATCCTTTGATAGACCCACAGATATCATAGAATGGCTTGAGCTAGCAGAGACCACAAAGATCAACCTGTTCCAAATCCCTTGCCATGTGCAGGGACAATTTCCACTAGACCAGGGTGCTCAGAGCCCCTTCCAATCTGGCCTTGAACAGTCCCAGGGATAAGGGATCCACAACCTTTCTGAGCAACTTGTTCCAGGGCCTCACCACCACATCATTCCCTTAGTCTACAACTACCACCCTAAAATGTCCAGAAGATTTCTGTTGAGTTCATTTAGTTCACAATCATCCTTCTTTGGTTCAGGTGCTACAGGACATTGAGATGAATTTGATGACAAAACCCATGGTCTTCCTACCTATCTCCCTTGCTGTTTACTTGAAATATGAGTCTGTCTAGGAGGCCATGGGACCATATTTCCTATTCATCCATTCCTATCTCCTACAGAGAATTTCCCCTGTTTCCTCTGTACAAAAGTAAAGACAGACTTATGAAAATAAAGCATTTATTTTTAATAAAGCTAAACAAAATTTATACCCTTGAGAGCTACATCTCCAACTGGTTGAAGCAGAAAAGTCACATTTGAATATATTAAGCTTGACTTTAAAGAATGTGAGTAGTTCTGCTTTCACTTGCATCTTGATAATTGATTGTTCTGCTGCATTAAGAGCAGATATAATATCCTTCTTTCTACACTTGATCTCAAGCCTAGTATCAGACGAGCTTAAAGTTAACATCAGAGAACAAAAATAGCTTTAGATTAGATGCTTCAAAGCATATATGCCTTCAATATCAGCTTAATTACTTTTCTTATCTGTGGTCAGTGAGTGACTGTCAAATGAATCTGAATCAAGTCTGACCTAAAAGGGAATATATTTAGGACTCACTTATTTCTATGCCATGAAATATCATGATACTCTTGGCACTGAACTAAAGAGATGAAGTGTAACAGATGATCAGAAAGTCAAAGGTATTATAAGAGAAAATCTCATTTTCTTAGCCCAGAAAAACCTATCCCAAAGGGAAACCTGTTGTTTTCTATAAACAAAGCACAGTGTTGAAACATGAGGCCTATCTAACATGTAGCTGGGCAAGTGTGTGTAGTAAATTCTGGCATTGTTGATTTTTAGATCTTGTTCAACATGATCTGCTTTTGTTTTAATTTATTTTGTATACAATTGTCATGGGATGCTGTAGCAGAATATAGACACAGAAAATTGGAAAACACTAAAGATCTGATTGTTCTCCATTTTAAAATATCCAAAATACAGACAAATATTAGAAAATAAATTCTAAAATATTTTTTTTAATCAGCATAAATCAGTTAATTTTTGCTGTTAATTTATATCCATAGATTTTGTGTACGTGAAGCATTGCTGGGGTTTTCCAGAGTCTTTCATTCTTCCAGGGAACGTAATTTGTGAGAGTTCATGTAGTTCTCTGCTAATGAAGATGGTTGAGATAAGCAAGAGCCAGGAGCTAGCTAAATTCCTTGGAATAATCTGTGCTGTAACAAAATTTAAATATTTCAAAGTGTCCCTTTCTCCTAAAGGCATTGAAATTTCTAAATGTTTTGTGGTGATGGCACTGTTTTCCAGGCAACAGCTAGCTTTTTTTCCCTTTGCTTTCTTCCTCTTTCCTGTTCAACACCACACCATTGACCCAAAGATCCACTTTTACTGTGAAGAACACAGAACTCAGCTTAGCCAGAACTTCTCTGCATAGCACACTTGACCTTAGTTGTCCTAATTGCATGCTTGGATGGAGGGTGAGGTAGAGATATAAAACATTCATGTGTTTTTTCTGTCTTTCAGCTTATGAACTGTTTATGACAGGTGATTTGTTGTAGTTGCAGCAGCATCTATTACATGATAAATGCTGCAACCTGTATAGTGAATACAGAATGGAAATGATTAGCTTTTTTTGTTTTCTGACCATCTTCCAGAGAAAAGTCCTGTAATGCATTTTCAGCAGTAAAACATGGAACTTTGTAAATTGCAAAAGGTCTTATAAGAATGGGCAGAGAAAAATTTAAGGACTGCCTTGAATTACACAGTAAGCTTTCAGTTCTGCAATCTATTTTTTACTATTTAAGTAAAGGCAATTGAACCCTCTAGAATAACTCTGGAGCTACAGTGACCCTGAGCATTTGTGGGACTGGGATCTCAAGTGAATCCCCTTCACATTTTTGGCACTAAACTGAATTTACCCTTTTATTCCATAGGAAATTTTGCTTTCACAACATAGGTGCAAAATATAATTGTTTCATTTACTGGAACTTAGTGTTTTCTTGCATATCAAATGTTAATAATAAAGCAGAGGTCCAAACTCCTGTCTTTCTAAATATCACATATGAATTACAACCAATTAATGCCAACAGTGTACAACAGCCTAGACTGAGACCTCAGCTCCCTCCATACACATAACAGCATGTAGAACTTTATAATATTGAGATTACCCTGTGCATTTGTGTCTATTCATGACTAATGAAATTTGAGCTGTGAAATTCACAGGTAGAAACTGTGATTCAGTATTGATCAAAATAGAATCATTAGTTTCCATCACCATCATATTCCATGGGAGATTAGTCCTAGTTTAATGGGCATCAAAGAACAATTGGCACATGAATAAAGCTTTGATGTGCAAAGTTTGCTGTTTAAAGTGCATTTATCTGAACATTAACAATAATGTAAGCATTTCAAAATATGCAATTCATCCATATTTGATTTTTTTTATTAGACTTTATTGGGTAAATGCTTTATCAGCATTATACAGAAAATTATATGCATGGTTTTTTTAGAAAAACTTGTCATATTCACTTCATAATATGATTTATTTTCAAATTTTTTATAAAAATATATGAGAAGCGTAAAGGTAGAATTGTCTACAATTCCAATCCTAGCTGGCATTTCTACTGCAGAGCTTAGTTCTGTACTGCTTTTCTGGATCACTGCTCTTTCCTTTTCCAGCTGCTATCACAGCCAGAGCACAAGTGCCTTAACTCACTGCAAAATTTACAGGAGACCAATCACCTCCCTAAGGACAACCATATTCCAAAGTGACTATGCAGTCATTCACAGGAGTTGGGATTTTTTCCTCCATAAACTCTGCTCTTTGCTTTTAACTATCTCTAAATTTAGGCAGAATCTATGCTAGTTTTATTTTGAGGTTCCTCCAGACTTGTCATTTTCCCCCTACTTCTTTCTCACTCTACAAATTCATAGTTTTATTGCTCAGTTGGGACTGTGTTATAACCTCTGTTTCTGAACCTATTCTGTCAAGAGATTGATTGAATACTGAGGTTCATTTAGAAAATGGACCAGTGGGGTCTACTCTTTATTTCCTCTGAGTGAACAGCTTTTGCTTACTCTATGTCATTGATATAGTTTTATTCCTTCTATTTAACATTTTTTTCTATTATTGTTATAAGATTTTAATAAAAAAAACCCTAAACACTCACAAGCAAGATCCTCAGTGCACAATCTTATGAAATCGTCTCAGGAAGCTGAACAGGACATAAATAAATTTGAACTCTCACAGGAAATGGCGTCTGGTGTAAATGACTGAAATATTATCATATGTTATGCCCCAGAAGAATCAGTGATCTGCCTGAGAAAAAGAATTATCTCAAAATCACCATTTCATTATTTTAAATTAAAAGCTATGTCTAAATGGACCATTGGTACAACAGAAAGTCAGCAAAGGACAAGCACCACAATCTTTGAGTATGAATGCTAAGCAATTATTTTATAAGAAAGTTTAGAGCTAAATTCACAGCTTTTTGGTTATGTTAATATAAAACAAAATCATATTAAATAGTTGTTTGATTTTTATGAAAAATCTGTCTTACAGCCCCATATTTTAGTCAATGTAAATGCATGTATTATTAATGGAATTAAATCCAAAGAAAATTGCATCATATTCAGATCTTTTGCATTCCTTATCTGAACTTTCAAAATAAACATACCTTCAAAATAAACACTGACAATGGTATTTCTCCTTGAAAAGCCTATTCAAACCTTTTTATTTTTTTTAAATGGGGGCTGGAGACAAGAAGTAATATGAAATTTTCAGAAGTGTGAGCCATAAGAGCAAAATAGTTGCTTATTTGGCTGAGAGTTTTCACAGCTGGATTCTCTGGTCTAATCGGAATAAGCTTTTTTTTTTAATATGATGTAAAAACTGGAAGAAATGGTTTGCACTCTGAAGTTCTCATGATAGGCACTCAAATATGAAAGTGTTGACCTTTACTCTGTGCATGCATTTAGAAGTCTCAAATTGCTGTGACTTTCTCTCAGTGTTATCATAATTGAACGCGTTGAAAAATAGTTCTCCTGTTTAAAAGTCATATAAGAGGATTTCTTCCACTAAATAAAACTGACTCATTATAATAAATTTAAAGAGATCAAAATGTCAAGAGTAAGTTTTGACGGCCTTAAATAAGTGAGAGGACAGCAAAAAAAAATGGAAAAGGTTCAGGTCTTAAGTGAGAACAGTCCCAAACAGTCTCTCTTGAATAATAGAGCAGAAAGCTTAAGCTTGTAGCCCTTTCCTTTGTTCCTAGCATTTCCAAAGGATGTTTCATTGTTCTGGTTGAAAACAACATCATGATATGACATGATTATGACCCACTATTATACAGGCACTGCAGCAAATACCATCAATAGAAAGGTTAAATTCTTTTAAAAAAGAAACATTCTCACAGGCTAATAGGCAGAAATTCAGTGAGCTCTCTAAACTATTAGGTCCCATTAAAAAATTGTTTTTCATGGTTAATGTCTTAATTTATACATCATATGTTGTTATACAGTTCAGGATGGTTTACAGTGGATGAAGGGAGGGAAACACAAAGTTCTCCATTCTAAGTGATTCTGACTGTAAGGCAGGTACAAAGTGTATTCACTGGCAGAACATTAGCATGCAAGTATGCAACTGACCTTACATTTGTATCATGCAACAGGAACTACCAGCACAAATAATTTCTCTGCTATCACAGAGACCACAGCATGGCTGACTCAAATGTAAAAGTCTGTCATAAATATCTGCCCTAAGTCATGTGAGCTGCTGCCAACCAGTGGAGGATGCTCAGTTCCTGGTAGGATGAGGCTTATCAATCTCATAGATTACTTATAATGGCAGTGGGGATATGTTAAAAAACCCAACAAACTCCTCTTTGGAGAGCTGTCTACTGGGTTTGTGAGTTTTATTTAATTTGTTTCCTAGCTGGACATATTAAGGAATGGGAATGTTTCACTTTATTATTTTATGAGGGAAGAAATTAACTGGACTCCATACTTCACTTGTTTTTCTCCTCATTCATTCTACTTCGATTTTCTCTTATCTTTTTTCTTTTGATTTTTCCTCATCAAAATTATCTGTGTTTACTTTCAGCTCTGTGTGTGGGACTCCATGCAGTGTCTTCTGTAAGAAAAAAAGAAAAAGAAGTTAATGCCAGCAAAATACCAATAAAAGGCAATTCAGATGGAGGAAAGATATTGAAAATAGTCTACTGCAAGTGTAATAGCATGACTAAAAAACAAGCAAATTTTAAAGTATTATCATACTTAAATATATTGTATTCAAATTTCCATTTTTAAGGGAAGGTAATATCTGTGAAGTTAGTAGAATTAGTTGGATTAATGGAGCTTTGAAGTTTCTCTGGTATATAACATAATAATGAAGTGAAAAAAATACTGTCCAAAGAACACTAGTAGCTTTGTGCTTTACTTTTAATAATTGCTGTGCTGTCTGTTCCAGAAGTCAAATGATAGGGTCACAGAGAGATGCAAGCTGGATGGACTATCAGAATCCAAATGTTTTACAAAAAGTAATAATATAAAAGTAATAACATAAAATAGAGCTTCTTTTATTTGCCATTTGGAAATGCAGGCGCAGATAAATCGAAACTTTCTTTAAACAGGTATCATCTCTTCCTCACTCAGTGTATCTTGATGTCTGAAAGGTGTTTGCTGTGAACAATCTGCCCTCAAACACTTCAACCCTGACTGATTGTAATTATTCTCAAACATCTTCGTAGTAGGACTGACTTCCATCTCTAAGCAGAAGTACAGTAAGGATGAGGTTTGGCTCAGGGAGTGGAAAACAATTTAACATAGAAGATTCAGTATTTTGATGTCACTATCTCTTCAGCAGGTTGTAGGCATGAGATTTCATGAAAGACAATATAGACAAAAGATGGAATCTTACCTTCTGCCATTTTCAAAGTCCTTCTTAAGAAAGCTATACAAGCAAAAATTTAATTATATTTTCTGTTTGAATAAGGCAAATACAGAAAGAAACAGGAGACAGAAAACATTCATAGTCTGAATGTTTAAGAGCATAGCATCCTTAAGAATTAAATTAAAATGTAGAAAGCCAAAGAATTTAAAGCTTTATGATCTTACTGATATGGATGTCATACAACGTGGCAAAAATTTCCTAGGGGGTTATGTTTCTATTAAAGGGAATTCAGGAATTCTAGAAAAATAGCACTCATACAGAAGAAATGCCACATTTAAAAAATGTTTTTAGATGTTCCCTAAAATACCAAAATAGCAGAGGTTCTCATGAAACCTGGGCTTTGCAATTTGTTTTAAATTTTAAACATATTTTCAATTGAAGACACATTATTGCATTTTGTAATGAACTGAATTCATTAATTACACTTGACTCCAGACACAAATATATATTTCCATGTTTGTTAAGTCCAGTGGTAAGGATGCTCTTGCCAGTGCTTTGCTGTGCTGGTTTGGGCTGGGGTGGAGGTAGTTATCTTTGCAGTGGCAGGTATGGGGCTGTATTTTGGATTTGTGCTGAACACAAAGCTGATAATTCAGAGACGTTTTTGTCATTGCTGAGCAGGGCTTGCACAGAGCCAAGACCTTCTCTTCTTTTCTTAGAGCCACAGTGGTGAGGAAGTTGTGGGTGCTTGGGTGGTTGGGAGGAGACACAGCCAGGACAGTGACCCAAACACACCAAAGGGAGGTTCTGTGCCATGTTACATCATGCTCAGTATATAAAGTAGGAGGAAGAAGGAGGAAGGGAGGGTGTTTGGAGTGATGGAGTTTGTCTTCCCAAGTCACCATTAGAGAAATGGGGCCCTGCTCTCCTGGAGATGAGGGCCACCTGCCAGACCTTGGGAAGAAGTGAATTAATTCCTTTTTTGCTTTGCCTGTGTGTCTGGCTTTTCCTTTCCCTATTAAACTGTCTGTACCTCAGCCCATGAGTTTCCCAGCTTTTACTCTTCTGGTTCTCTCCCTGCTTCTGCTCCTGCTCCTGGGAGAGTAACCAAGGGGCTGTGCCGGATTTGGTTTCCATCGTATTCTGAAGAGATTCAGGGAGTGAAACAGACACAACAATTGATCTTGGGAACACAGAACAAGAGAGGAGCTCACAGAAAATACTTACTCAGAAGAATTATTTGATTTCTAAACACTATGCTATAAAAGCTTCTAATTACATTACTTTTTTAAAAAAACAAATTACTCATGAACAAAACATAATAATGATAGCAGAGGTCTTGTTCTACTGTTTATTACAATTGGAACATTGAAAGTTTCCTTTAAAAAGAGGATAATTAAAAAGGAAAACATGGCTTCTGTAAATTGTATTTTCCCCAATCCTGACTATTTTTCTTCTGAAATAAACTTGCTTGGTAAAACACTCAGATTTTAGTTTGGCAGAATTTAATCAAGATGTTTTGGGTCAGTACATCTAAATGATCTGGAATTTAAATTATGGGGCAGCCAAAACCTTCTTTGTGCCTATGAAAGAGAAAATTTCTTATAAATAGACACTGGCTGAGATGAAAGACTGCAGAAGAGTAGAAATGGCAGCAATTTGGTCAGCAATTTCCTTTCTGCATAGCATAAACCATGAAGATGCCACTCTCAGAAGGGTCTGAAAGTAAAAATTAATTTTAGTATAATGCTGAGCTGTCTCCAAGTAAAGCATTTGGACAATTTTGAATCAATAATTTAGTTTTTATTTCAGATCAGGAAGTAGGAAAAAGATGGTTAGAAAGGAGTAAGAAATTTAAAGGCTAAGGAACTTTATACATTATTATTTTGATGTTTTATGAGCTTAATATTATTTCAGTGCTAAAATCAGAATCACTTAGAAACTGAAACACAGATCTGTAAACACTGAAACTGAAATACAGATCTGTATTTTTTTCAAATTTCTTACAGACAGTATCTGAGTAGGTCAGCTTTTATCATACTGTATTGTAAATTTTGAGTTTCTCCATTTGACTTTGTTGTTTTGGCTTCTCTATACCCTTCCAATTATTCCAGTGACTTTAATATCATGACTTTAATATCATGTCAGGTCAGTTTTGTATTCATACTGGGAATAATGATCCCAGTAAAGCTGTAAATGAACTGAAGTAAATTAAGACAACAGCCATGCTGAATTTCTAGCATTATTATGCAGAACATTCCTGTTTCTACTGTGTAGATAATTAATTTCCATATTTCCTCAGTTCTGTGTAACTTCTTGCGTTATCTTGTACAACAGATCTACATAAGTTTTATTAAAATACATTATAAAATTCTTTTATTTCTTCTGACCAGATTCTCAGTTGTTCTGTTTCTCCATTTTGTAACTGCTAGCATTAGCCTTATAAAAAATTCAATTCACATTAAAAAAACAACAAAAAAAACCCCCAACAAAACAAACAAAAAAAGAATAAAAACAAAACCAAAACAAAACCTATCGGTTAGAAGAACTTAATGTTCTTATATTTAAATTCTCTGAATTCAATATATTTTACAGTAATACAGTATCCTAGATGTGCTGTGATATTAGTGATATTGCATCAAGATTAATTTCTTTTTTTTTTTAATTTAGTTTATTTAGGCCAACTTTTCTCACAGTCTCTGAGATGTTAAATTTTGACCTTCTCTTTCATTCTGAAGTGAAAGATCCTAAATCAAAATTCCAGCAGGTATAAATATTTCTTACATTTAGCTCTTCAAGAGGCTATATGCTTTTGAACATAAATCAATGGAATTAATTTAAATGGATTCTAACTTTTATGTATAGAAAATGACAGGCTGATTCTGCACAAGAGGGCATATCTGATACAAGGCATATTTTAAAATTACAGAGGAAACTTACACAGGTGTGTCTGTGTTTATCTGCATGTATGTGTGTAAATATGCACACTTGCACACACAGATATGTAGATGGATGCAAGACTGCCTGCACAACACTTGACAGAAACACAAAATCACTCACTATATTTGTTCACCAAGGTGGTACAGATTAGCCAAGTTCCTGTATTAGATGGAGAATTTAGCCACTGTTAAAGCTTTGGGATTTCAGGGTATATTTGTGCATTCTGGGATCTGTTTTGTGCTGCAGATGCCTGAGTAGATGATGAGAGTGCCATCCTTCCTATAAATTTCAGGTACATTCACGTAAACCCTTTCAGAGTTACACCTATCTTAAGATTGCTTACCTCTGACCAACTCAATGTTTTCAGGAATGAATCATCAGGAAAGAAAAGAACAGAGGTTTAGTAAAGGAATACATTAAATGCAATGAGTTAAGAACAAAGCTGAACAGTTTGTTTGGAAAACTGATATCTTTCATAAAAGTAATATATCAATTGAAAGGTATTTCCTCCATCTCTAAACATCTTCCCTTGTTTATATTTGCAGACCATGGGGAATACAACACCACCAGCAGGATGGAGAGGAATCCTGCACTGCATGAACGTTGTGTGAAAATAAGTTTAAAGTTTAGAAACATCCCATGTCCTAACATGTATGTGTTATCTTACTTTCAGCTGCTCCATGTAAAGCAAATAAAGGTAATTTAGAGTGACAGTTACATACAGCAGTCTTTAGACCAAGAGTTGGTTTTTGAATTCTTTTTCCACTCAGCACACTGCTAAAAGCACTTACTCTCATGTGAAAAGTGTTGTCAAATACTCCTGTCAAAACCTCTTCCATTGTCCCTCCATTGCTGCACTGTTAAGGCATGTTTTTCTCTACTTCTGTCTTATTCAAAGTAGTATGTCAGATCTGCTGCTTTTTCCAATTTATTGTCAATATTTTTCACTTCTCATTGTGTGAAAAGCTGCTGAAAGCTTTTCACCTTCAGTTTTCATTGTCCATATTTTGATACTGATGGTCTCTTTTATGCAATGAAGGTAATGAGAAAAAAATAAATGAGTCAAGACCATAATTCAGAATGTGCTTACATGTGCCTGGAGTTCTTGCCATTAGAGTGACTTTACTAGAAGTTACTTTGGAGATCTGCCAAGGAAAGTGTACCTGTTCTCAACAAGTGTAAATTTTACGTGAAAAAATCATTAAGCAACAAAATGGAGAAAAATTTGTAACTAGCAAGTATTCTTTTTATTGAATGGGAAACAATGCATTAAAGAATTTATATTAATATATTCTGCTAAACTGATATTATTATACTAATCCTAGATGAGTCAATATGTTCAAATATAGCCAGAGCTTTTAATGCTATCCAAGCAATATCTCTAAACAATTTGTTTTGACAGTTCATAGTTATAAATTTTGTTGAAATCAGTACATTTTCACTTTCTGTATTGAGATTGACAAAGTATGATTTTAAGGTATTTCTTTTAATGCATATTTGTCCAAGTCTAGAACAGACCAGTAACCTTCAATTATTAGATATACTCTTTGGATCAAATCTGGCTGGTTCTCATGGATTTCAGGCCACCTTTCTATTTTTCTAGTCATGTTTGTATTACTAGTGTTATGTATGTTAGACTGTTCTATACAGACCAGTTGGCTAGATTTACCTTAGAAGCATAATAAGCATAATAAGCATTTTGAAAAGTATAATAAGCATTTTGTTTTCTTATTTCTCTGAAACCTTTCTATTATCTAAGTTTTTTAATGTTTGAATAACAAGCTGTGAGACACTGCACTGAAATGTTAAGGGTTAATGACTCAAAATATTAGCCATTTAGGAGAGCAGCATGTGCTTTGCTGAGGCCAGGTTTGCACCCCTGAATTGGAGGGTTTGAGACAGATAAGGGTAAAGGACAATAAGAAACAGATCTTATGGAGGAGGGATGATGTTTTTTATGGTGTCAATTTCCTCACTTATCCAAGTGGCTCCCTCTCTGGGGGAGTTATTGAGACATGCACATGTAGGCCTGAAGGGAGCCATCCCTTCTGATGGGGCATAGCTGGAACTACTGTGCTGAAGTGAGAGGCAGCTGTCATGTCCCAGATGGTGTCATAAACCATCATAGACCCTGAAGCACCCTTAGACTCATTTCTGGGACCTTCCACCAAAGAACTGAACACAATCCACAGTGTTGCAATAGACAGTTTAGCACTCCCTTCCTCTCAGGGACATTCTACCTGGACATTCCAACATGAACTTGTGAGTGTATTAACACATTGAACTTTGTGTTTCATAGACTTCCCCCACCCCTGATGGATCAAGATGGCAAACATCATTTTTACCAGATGACTTCAAAACTGCAACAATCAAATCTTGTTGTTGGATCCACATGTGNTCCTTCCTTCCTTCCTTCCTTTCCTCCCCCTTTATATAACAAAAAGCCAGACTAATGTGGGGAAGTCCTCTGAGCCATGGATCATGCCATAATCCTGAAATGACCATGAGAGGTTTATCTACCTACAGCTCATGGTGGCTGGTTTTGAAAGTGATCTCCAATGTATTTTAGCTGCCTTCCATTCTGGTTTACACAGAGGCTAAAAATCTCATTTTGCAACAAAATGTAGATTACACTACAACAGATCTCTGATTTTTCAATTTCCTTTTAAAAATAGTAACAAAAATTTTTAAACAATTATTTCACCAAGTCAGGCAATATTCCCACTAGAAACACACAATTAGACAGTTACAGGGATATATTATAATGTGAAAAGAATATGACTAAATTATGAGCAACCATGCAAAATTAATTCCAGCATTGTGTGGTTTATTTCTAAAAATTTAACTACTTACATTTTTATCGTGGTTTTCAAGTTGATAAACATGGTCAAGAAATGTGCTTTATATAGACAAAGGGAGAGAGAAATAAAAAGAAGAAAACAGGAAGAGGGAGCAACAATGCTATTTTTGTTTGTCTGACAAATGATTGGGTAAAAAGTATCACAGTCTTATATAATCTTTGCAGCAGTTTAAAAGCAACAAGGTGTTTTCTATTATTTGTACAATTCATACTTTTGAAAAAAAATATATGCTACAACCTAGGCAACTCAGACATGCTATAATCTAAGTTGCTGCTAGTGGCACAATGAGCCATCAAAACTTATAGCTTTGCCACCTGATATGAAAATATCTAAATAAATCAAATCCATTCCCAGTTGTACCCTCAGCTCACGAACATATTTTCTTTCCTTATAAGCCTGCCAATATAAGTTATTTGGTGGAACAATTTATCTGAACTGAAAACAGCCTTACCTGCCAGTTGAAAACAACTTTTATTTCCCAATCTATTTATCCAAATTAAACTCAGAATCTGTGACTGTCATGGTAAGCTGATAACTGTACACTGATGTGTATTATGCAGTTTTAAATGTTTGTGTCTTTGTTTGGTATCTGCTTCTGGGAGTTGTACAGCACTTCTGTTTACATTTTAGCTGAGTAATTTTCCAGAATCTTTCCATTCTTACTCATGGTTACACTTTCCTAGCCAGGTGCTTTCAACAATGCAGTTGAATGTCTCAATTATATTTATTGTCATCTGCCCCTTGTATGATTTTATCCAGACACATTTCTGCATCTTCCTTTGCAAATATGGACATTAACAGAAGGCCTAAGATGAACAAGGGTCAGAAATACATTTCATCCACTTTTTTCATTGATGACTTTTAACTGGACTGCATGTTAAAGAGTATAAAGGTCATTTCCCTAACATATTTTTAGGGTTTATTTTCCCCAATGGACCCTTATTTACTTCATTAGTAAGTGATGTATTCCTGCCAGAAGACTAAGAATTCACCTTACATGTAACTGATATTAAAATAAAAATGCATTTGTTTCTGTTTTCCTTTGTGAGCATGAATTTTTAGGTATCATATCTTAAAAATTCTCTGTAACAACAGGAAATTTCCTTTAAAGAGACGTATGGAGACAATCATATATCCACAACAAGTATTATTGGGTTATGTGAGGAGAACCATTAAATATGATCAAGTCAAGGATTTCAGGAAATACTATTTCCCCTCAAGAGCCCAAACTTCCATTTTTCTAAAGAGAAATAGAGCTCTCACATCCTCAGATTAAGGAATAAGCCAAGAATATTTGATTTATCCAGACATAAAGCAGTCCAGGTCCTGCACTCATATAAGGCATTGACAAATTAAAAATCTCTTTCAGAGACATAGATGAATATTTACTTGAAATTGATGCTTTCTCATGTGCTAGGACTAAGAAAGAACTAAACTACCCCAAACAACTTCTTTAAAACATCCCTTTTGGTAAACACTATGTTTCAAACATTTTTTAGGACTTAATATTTTCACTTGTAATAACATGGAGTACCCAGTTTTTTTCTTTTCCATTTTTTTCTGAAGCTGAATGTTTGAGAGATCTACAGAGGAAAAAAAATGGCAGTGATTATACTCAAGAAGCAAATCTTCTGAAAAATCAGGAAAATCCCAAATTATTCGTCTTTTTCATCCAGAAGGCCACTAGTGGTGACTTTCTACATATGTTTTTTTTTTTTTTAATACAAGGGAGAACTGAAAGTGATGACTGGATTGATTTTTTTTTCATAGCAAAAAAGAACAAAACATATTAATAATAAATTAATTATACAGTTATAGCTGGCAACAGTGAAAACACAGCTATAGTGTATCTAGTGTATCATCTATATCAAATACCTGATAGCACTTGAGAGGAATATATATATGTGTGTGTGTGTGTGTGTGTGTGTGTGTATTTATATATATATGTGTGTGTGTGTGTATATATATGTGTGTATATCTCAGTAAATATATATATATATCTCAGTAATATATACTGCCTAAATTCAAACATTTGAAAACAGTCTCTATCCTCACACAACTGTTTGTGAATGAGCCATTAGCACCCTTGCTGTGTATCCCTCTTTGCAGCAGTCACCTGTCAAACAAGTACCCAGCTCTATGTGAAGAGGAGCAAAACATGAGCAGCAACCACAGCAGCAAGAACTTCTGGTTAATTTCCAAAGAGAAAGTTCACATTTTTGAAGTTTGGAGAAAACTGTTTCTTTAAAATCCTAAAGATGTTCTTTTATAGAGAGACAACTATTAACAACATCTGACACTATATATCTGACCTCATTACATTTGTGTTTTCTATCCTAAGGTACCATTTGCCCCCTACCTGATTAGACTTTGATTCTGGAAAAGCAACTTAGGGGACAGAGCTCTTGCAGTCCTCTACAGAAATGTTTCTGTGCATGCTCTGAAAGTACTTTGGACAATTTCAGGAACTAGCAGATAACCGAGAAAATGGACTTGGTGATATTTTTGAAATATGTATCACCTAATCATGTAAAACTGTAGCATAAAGCTGGCTTGATTCAAGTTTGAATCTCCACTATGAACCTCAGAGTTCAGATTAAGATAATGTTGGGAACACAATTTGATAAAAAGAATATTTGTGCAAAATTGTATTTTGATATCTGTGTTTTCATCTTTCCTCTATAACCTTGAGAAACAGAATTTGGCAGAATTATTTTCATGTGAAAGTCAAAAGAATTTATGACATATTTTCAGCCCAAATACTATGACTTGAAGAAATTTCTCAGACATAGGAAAAAAGGTAATGAAATGTCACTGCAAGGTGTAAAAGGCAACATCTTATTATCAATAAAGACACCTACTGGCTTCTCTGACACCAGCCAGTTATCCTATGACTGCATCTCTCATAAGTCATACCCAGGGGAAAGAAAAAAAACACCAGCAAACAACCAAACAAAAAATCCAACTCATATTTACATTTGATTTGAGGGAACAAAGTGGATTTTGGTTCTGTGCAGCACAAACATCCCTACTGACCCACCACCTGCACACAGTCTCTCTTTGTAACAAGATCTGAATTAGTTTTGCAGAATTCTCTGCAGCCCACAGTGGAGAATGGTGGAGAAGATAGCAGGACCATAAAACTGTATGATGGAATATTTCTTCTGTCAAGGAAATTAATTCATTTCAATAGCTGTAAGAGTACAAGAGGTACTATGCAATCCCTTGTGTGTAATGTACTTGTTAGGCACCCTGCTTTGAATTTACCAAACAGGTATGCAAGTGACATTTGTGTCTGTTAAAAGTCACTTTGCCAGCCAAACATTCCTTGTCTGTCTTCTGGTCATTTTTGGAAGTGGTATCAGCTTAGGGAATCTAATCCAGTTGAAGAAGTCTATCTTCAGCATTCTGGACTTGAATGCTGCCTATATTCCCTGAATTTGGAAGTTACAGAGCTTTATTGCAGAGACCTTTACTTTACCCAGAGACTGCCAAAGACAGTCAACACATTTCTTTGGAGTTGTGCTGATTCCTGGAAGACGAAATTGCCTGATTTTTTTCACAGCAGGCATCTTGCTCCCATTGACTTCTCTCTCTTGACATCCCCTCTGGCTTGATGTCTCACTTCTCACTTATATCTTTCCATCGATCCTTCACTATTGGTTGTTGCTTCATCAATGCATTCCCACCTCTGCAGCTGTCCCACAACTCCTAAAGAGTCGTTCCCAGGGCCCAACCAGACCCAAGTCTGTTCTTCCTTAATATCTTTCACTTCCTGCTCAAACCTCCAGGCTGCTCCAGATTTCCACCTAATGCTCACAGGCTTCCTGCAATATCTGTCTCTTCCTTGGAGCTCCCCTGCTCTTTATTGTCAGATGTACTGTCTCTGTCCCACTGAATTTTTTAACTCTAGCAAAAAAAAAAAAAATAAAGGAAGATAAAAGCAGCCTCCTAACCTATCTGAGCAGCATCCTAACATAGCTGTCATTCAACCACAAAAGGAGCAGAAAGATGCCTGAGGCTAGTAGGACAATGTAGCCATATTACATTTCTTTTCTTGAACTTTAATGTTTCACTTCCCACGGGTCACTCGGTAGATTCAAGACTCTGGTTCCAAGACCAAAGTCAGTCAGTTTAAAGAATAGGGAAACTGCATTTTCTGAAATGCAAAAAGGCTTATTTTACAACTATGAGATGAAATTTTTCTTCACATTGCTTTTGAATTGGATTTTCCTGTAGATTTCATTCACATAAATCCTTCAATAATAGCAGCAAAATATATCCAACTGTATCTATTTTCTTCTGTGAGTAGATAACTTTCTTCTTGAAAGAATGTCCTTTTGTTTTGGAAAGCACAATTTAGACTTCTCAGCTATACTGTGCTCTGAACATCTGAATGTTGTTATATCTGAATTTTTACACTGAAGTATAAAATTTTCCTGCTGTATTGTGAAAGAGCTGAATACAGACTAGTGCAGAGTGCTTTAACTTTCAGCCATATAATATACACAAAACTACATTATTTCTACCTCTTCCTTTAATAGAGTTGTGAGGTATAACATGACAAGGTCTCTAAAAGCTGTCTTACTCTGCTTGAACTTAATTATAAGATTTCAGTTTTCATAATTAGCAGACAATGAAAAGCTGTGGCAATTGTCTGGCTGTCAGTTTCTTCAAGGAATGGCAGTGAATCAACCTGCATGGGAAGTTTTTGATCAAGGTCACATAATTTCTTACCTGGAGGAGACCACAAGCTCTGGCTGTGGAAAGGAAACAGAACTATGCTTGAACCCTAGCAGAAAGCTTTTATTTATCTGCAAAATAAGCTGATTTGAAGAACAAACCATGGTAAACCTCCTGTCATGAACCTGTGCACACTGCCTGCTGTGAACTGCAGTTTTCCTGTGTTGGTGTATTCCCCAAACAGGGAAACTGCCTCTGACAGTCTTTTCTTCAGAGCAAAAAAGTGCACTCAAACACACTCCCTAGAAGTTTAAACTGCATCTCTTCTCAAATATTTCTTCATCCATTCTTCTTTCCTAGGAACAGGTTAACAGATAGAAAATGTGAGTTGTTACCCCACTTGCAATCTTCTGAAAGACTTTTGCTGAACATGATGTTATATCTATTATTCTTCTTTGGTTGCTTATTGTCAAAATAACTTACAGCTTTTAAAATTAAGCAAACCTTTGCTTCTTGGTTCGTTAAAGCCACGTTGCTCTTGGCACAGATTTGGAAGCAGCATGGAAATTATATAAGGAATTTGTCCTAGGCAGGACATCTCTGCTGAAATCTGGCAGCAAAGGTTTTCTCTTCCTAGACCAGCCATACTTTATGGATCACAGTTGTTCCCATATTTTTTCAAGGTAAATCTTCTTCTCAGGAGAGAGTGAAGCCAACTCACATTGTCAAAAATACATTTCCTCTTTATTCCATGATCACTCCTAAAAATTCTTATTCTGATATCTTGTTCTGCATTAAATATAATTTATTTTGAATGAAATTATTTTTTCAATTTTATAAATAAACATGTAAATAAATATAAGGATAAATAAATTTATAATATGTAGTATAAGTTGATACATAATGTAGTTTCATATGTAAAATAATACATAATTTTATAATAAAACACATTGTTACCTATACAGTAATGTGTATAGATTTAATATGTTACAAAAGGTTTCTATCAATTTTGTGCTGTTTAAGGACAGAAAAATACAAATATTTAACTATACTTATAAAAACTAATGCATTTCATAAATTCTAAAAAATAGCATGCTTGATCTTTTCCTACTGACTGTTGTGTTCATTTTACTTTAAAAGTAAAAAAAAAAAATATGTTAATTCCATAATAGTTTTACAAACATTCTGTTGTTGATCCTTTCTGTGAAGAATATTAAAATGAGGGCATGTATAACAATGAGAAGCACTAAAATATAAGATCTATAAAAGGTAATCTGAAATGATTTGGCAGTGGCATTTTCATAAAAATAATCTTCAGGTTCTATGTCATCGTGGTTTTCTTTATGATACTTTGCAATGTGAAATTTAAATAAATAATTCCTGTCATTGGGAAAAATTCCACCCTAAGTTTTAAAGATAAGAATGTATGTATGAAGGAGAAATTTACAGAGAGTTACCAAAGGAAAGCAGTGTCTGTGTTCCCCAAACCATCTACAGTCTTACTGCAATATCCATAATTAACTAAACATCCTGCAATATTGTCTGCATATTTCTGAAGATAATTTAACTCAATGTCTGTTGGGAAGTATATTCACTGTTACTGTCTTCAGTGAGCCCATAATTGGTTCAAGGAATGACTGAACATACAGAGACATCCAGCACTAATGTTCATATATGAACATATAGAATGCATGACTAAATCAAGAATAAATATATCTATCCATGCTTGGGTGAAAAAATACAAGGGGAAATATAACTGAACTGAACTTCAATACTAATTAATTTTATTTATCTATGTGTGCATCTATCTGTCTGACAATCATTAGTTTAGCAGGAAATGAGGTCTGATTCCTACTCTAGTGTCAGACCTCTAGGAAATATTCCCTTAACTGTCTTGAAGATTCTGCAATGGTTTTACAATTCATCATTTTATTTTTTTAAATTAATAATATGAAGGCTTATCATTCATATCTGAAAAAAGCTTACCTTTTTTCTCATTGTCTTTATTCTCTGTTAAGATGGTAATTATGGCCAGTGATTACTATTATTACTAACAAAATGACAAGTTACTATAAAAATAACAAAAGCAAACAGTTTTTAGAGAAAGAGAGGAAAGAGAATTTTCAGATTTTAATGATTTTTGTTATAGGCATTTTGGTAAAAGTTAATAAATGTATTATCAGTAAAATTTTATAATTTCTGCTTTTTATCTGTATATTAAGATAAAATTAACAACTCTACATTTCATAAACTAGAGAGAGTGCTTATGACTCTCAAATTTTTTAGGTTTTTACAATTTTTCTGAGTCCATTTTAATTTAGAGAGAAAAATCTCTCTTGTTTGACATGAAAAGAAAAATATTGTGTAGAAGAAGTCGCTGTAAATGATGAGTCATTCTGAATGGAAAATTGGACATTCTTTCTTTTCCCGAGTGGAATGGCAATTTAAAGAAAAACATGGTGCTGGTTTACATCAGATTCATTTAAAAATTAAAAAAAAAAGTTCAAATCTGAAAGTATGGTAATTAAAAAAGAAAATAACTATTTTAGTGTTTCCTAAGTGGATGCTATCATTGCCATGATAATTACAGTCTATTTCCCCCTTTTCTTCACCCTGTAATTTATTAATGTCTGTAACCTAGAACAGATGCAATACTAAAGCAAACTTTCACAAATGGATCTGTTATATGACTGTAAGATTACTGTGATCTCTCTCTTTTCATTTTCCAGAAATAGACCAGCTCCAAAGTCTCCATGGGAAGAGAGGTCAGAGATGGAGAGGCTTTGGCAGCACCTGCCATCCAGGCAGGGTCAGGATGTGCCTCTGTCACATCACTAAAGCACCAGCAAGGCTGTGCAGCCTCACCAGCTTAAGATGTGTTTGATGTACAGAAGAACATTTCTCCTGTAAGTTGTGCTTCTTATACCTCCCTTTTTCGTCTTTCATTTCCTCCCTCTCCTCACCAACCTCTCCAGCATCAGTGAGACTCCTCCCTGCTACTATCCCAGACTATTCCTTATTGACTGGGGGTTTGTACATTCTGTCTTTATTATTACAAATATCATCTCTGTATCTGATCAAAGGTCTGCTGAAAACAGCAAGAGTACTCTCACTACAGCAACTGCAGCTTAAACACATCCCATTTTATACGCTGGATACTTAAAAATATGATCTTTTCCCTCAACTAAATAAACTCCCTTTAACAAGCCTATAGGGGACTTGCCTATACTGTGGCAAGTCTGCTCTGTCAAAAAAATTTGGACTATTTTCATTTCCAAAAATTAGTTTTGGGTGTCTTTGGATGGGACATCTAGAAGCAGACACTGCAGTTACTCCTCAGGCATTAGTTCATGTACTGAAGAACCTTATTTTGTTTGTTTGTTTGTTTTTGTTTGTTTGTTTGTTTTCTTCTTTTTTTCTTTTAATTGAAAGATGGCTGATAGCTGTTTATTTCTGCTTTTGCTTCTTCTTCCTATCAAACTAGGAAACAGCATCTCTCTATGTCTAGAAGATGATATCGAGTTATTTCAAGTTGAGCAAAAGACATCCAGTGAATTTTGGAATAGAATTATAATTAATGGCATTGCCAGTATAAATTTACACCTCTTTTTTTACTCTTTCCTTGTGCTGCATATTTCCCTTTCAGTCTTTTGTGCTACCACTACAACTCGAGGGTGACTAAACAGAGAGAAAATTAACAGTTTTAAAAAAATAAATTAATTGTTCTTTTTCCTACACCTTTAATTGTTCTATTTCAGACTCTTCACTTTGTACTTAATTTAAAATGCTTATGTACCTTGCAAAACCAGGGGCAAAAATTCTAATTCATGTTTGGAACAGGAGGTGGAGGAGGGAATGCATTATGTATTAAATGAAAAAAATGACCCAGAAAAACGGTCAGGAAATGGACTTTTCTGACTACTGAGTTCCAGATATAAATGTATTGTATTTTCTGTAGTACAAAAGTATTTTTCAATCAACACTGGTAAGCCAGGGAGACACAGATCAAGTTTATCAGGTCCATTTTGCACATCCTGTCAATAATTTTCATGTGCAACCAATTCCATCACAAATTATTGCTGTCAGAACAAACAAAAGCATTTTCTCCTTTTAGAGGAATGACTTCACTTGTTCAACTTTATTTTGGGTATCACTCATGCACTGAAATACTTTTTAAATCTCTTCCAATTTATTACTAACATACATAATCATTATATGCTATTAGGTGTGTCATGAATCTCTCAAGAGTAATAAAAAATTTTAAATATTTTTAGGAGTGATACAAACATTTGAACTTTACTCAAACCACCATTTTCCTGTAGTAATCTCTTTTGCATGACAATATGTTATCCTAGTAACTCTATTGCAACTACTCCCTTCCTTTAACCAGAATATTCCTGATGTCTTCTATACTCATGAAAATCAGAGCTTTCTCACTAGAAATGTAAGCAGAAAGCCATGTGTTCACATAGCTTCTCTTTCCTCATTCTTATTAAAATGTGGTGGCACCAATTCCTCAGCTTTTTCTTTTGAAGACCTATTTCTCATGTTAGGTATTTTATTAATCCCTGTATAATTTAGGCATTTTCATAAAATAGATGAAATTGTTATATGTAGTAAGCAAGCTCCTGTGATGATGTTAGTGGTTTTCCTTAACATGGGAGCAAAAAAGCTAAAAAGTTTCCAAATTTATGTTTTTAGAAAGCATTTTTTGTGGTATATTGAATATAAATTGCTTTTAGCACTTCATAAAATCAATGTGTCATGTTTGAAGAACTTAATGACAGAAATGGATTTCAGAAAGGAGGTGATTCTGTTATATTTAATCATGCAAGCACTTTCCCATTAAATTCTGCAAGTTAAATAATTTGGAAATATATACCTGCATTAGAGAACTACTTTTTTTCAGAGACAAAGACTTGATCCTTCAGTAGTCCTAAGAAAACAGCAGACTTCAGTACATTATTTTAAAAATTTAGATGAGTTTAATGTAGGATTTTGGCCCCTAACCTCTACTGGCATCCCATCATTTTCTTGAATAAGTAGTAGAATTCATCAGACACAGAAATAATTGGGTTGAAACATCCAAACACCAGATAAATCTCCAAGTTAATTCTTACACAATTCTCAGAGTGGGAAGTAGTAACTTGAATAACAGTTATTATTAAAAACTTGGTATAAGTATACAGTCCTGCTAAGTTAATAAATTAAGCATTTTTCCATTGGAGGTAAATAGAATTGTGTCATCCAGCCATTGAGCTGCTATAAAGTAATATAAAAATATCTCTTTCCCTGTAATTAGCTTTGAATGAAGAGTGCACTGGCTGTGTTGGAGATGTACAGCTTATATGAAGCAGTTTGACACACATGGGTATTACAAAACCATCATCACAAAGAAGCTCTAGTCCTGCTGTCTTTTCTAGAATAAATCTTTCTATTTTGGGAAAGAGTTTTTAGTTAAATGGAAATCACTAGGGTAATGCCTCTCTGGAATAGAACATCTCCATCTTTGCAAGTTTTCAAACCTTGGCTAGAGAAAACAGACTGACTTCCCTAGTGCTAGTAATAAATTCAGCTAAGAGCCTGGTCTGCAAAACCTCCAGGATTCTCTTCTAACATTTCTATTATTCTTCCTGACTGAACTGCCTGATAAAGACATTCTCACCTGGACAAGGATGTTTCATACTGACAGAGAGCACAATCCAAAGTGCTCCATATATTATTCAGTGGAACTGAAGGTATCACTTTCCAGAAATGTCAGTTTGGATCCTTTGAATGACTTCATTTTAAGAGTGAAGGTTTACTGTGAAGAAAAGTGAAAACCTCCCCTTTCTGGAATTTTTTAAGAAAATTGTATAGCAAAAGGGAAAAGAGAAGTATATGGGACCTTTTCCATAACCAAACTAATCATAGAGAAAGTTATAAGATTGGGTAAAGAGTTTTTTGGAGAAAAAATAAAATAAAATTCCAAGTGATCTGGATTCGCAGAGGATTCAGATAAGCAGGAGAGGAGCTGGGGATCTCCAGAACAATTAGAACAGTTGCAGTGGCATCTTGCTACTTGTCACCATGAGATAAACACAACATATGTTATTGCTGACCAGCCAACCACCTAGATGAGTAGGGCAGCTATTGTCAACAAGTTTTTGTCACTTATAAATGAAAGACCACTGCCAATAACAAAACAGCTGGAATTAAAAATTAAATCATAAAAGAAATTACTGTGGATATCAAGTTTTCTTTGCAATGTCAGCAGTGGGATTTGTGCTGTGAGAAAAAACCTCCTCTTTCCTTTATCAAATCAGGAAAATGTTATGTTCCTCACATTCATTAAGATTTTTTTAATCAATGAAATAGATACATTGTTCAGCAATTGTTGAAAAGCAAAGACTTTCAGGATTTTGAACAATATGTGGTAAGTATTGGGCAGAAAGGCCATGAGTCAGAGCTCTGATGGCAGCAAAAATGTAAAGAGTGCAGGAAGAGGTTTTACTCATTTAGTAGGTGACACTGCTGGCCCAGACTGTAATAAAACTCTGACCTGGAACATATTTGATTCACTGCATTGATGAAGATACTTTCTTAGAGAAAAGCTAGGGTCCAATATTGTTGGGTATAGGGCAGTACAAAGAAGTATTTCCTAGTCGTTCACATCACCTTGCTGAAGCCATGTGTCAGTACAAAGTGAGCTAAACAAGGCAGGATTTAGTGCAAAAGGCTATTTAAATCAGGAGGAATGGTGTCAGTGTTTAATGAAGACTTAGGATGTCTTGAGGAAAACATTAAATCTTATGCATTTCCAGGATGATTTTCTTTGCCTTGACTAAAGAAAATTGCATATTCTTTTTAAAAATAATCTACAAATAATAGAATGAATGTACAGTTTGTTTGGACACACAACTTTCTTTACAGTGCCAACAACATTGAAAACTATTTCAGTTCATTACAGAAATTTCCGGTTCTGTAAATGCAATTACAGGAATTACTTGTGAAACCAAAGTACATATAATATGGAGAGGCAATTACAGCAATTGTTTATTATTTTTTAGTTCAGTGCTTATGTGAGTTGAAAATGTAAACTCAGCAAATCTGCAATTTCAGTCCTATAAATACATTTTATTTTTAAATCCTTCAACAAACATATAGCCAGAATCTATGTGAAACATGCCTCAATACTTTCCCTTTCCCTTTCCCAAAGAGCAGGGTAACATGCCACTTATAAATGGATTTTAACCAAGTATGAACTAAGTTCCAGGTTGCTCTGGTCAAAATTACACCAAGAGTGTTTTGAAGAGCTTTGTTTTTGCCTTACCCCTTTTCAAGGAGTTAGAAGTTGAAGAGGTAAAAATTCAACACATTTTCAAGAAAATTACTCTTATTTCATCCTTAATTATCATCCTTGAAGTGCTCCCAATTTTTATATGCTAAATAATTCTTATTAGCAAATGCAGAAGCCTTTCATATGGTCCCACCTGCATAATTCAAGGCTCACCTGCAGTGGTTTGCATGTGTGCCTGTCACTGCAACAATTTCTAGATTGCTGTGGCTGTACCCTTTTGGATGTATTGTCACTTGTGGTTACCCTCCTTTTCACCTTGTCTGTAGGGTCCCTGATCCAGAATCCACATTTGAACTAAATTATAGCATAGCTTTGAGTTCATTAATATTTTAAAATAATTCAGACACCTGTTCTAAATTCATCAGAAAACTGTTTGGAATAGTAGTTATTGGAATAGTAGTTATAAAGAAAAAAAAAAAAAGATTAAAATGTTCTTTCCTGGTATAGTCAGATGCATATTTGTACAAAGTGAATTGCTTTAGAGGATCAGGGTCTTCATCAGCTTCAACACAGCAAACAAAAAAAAATTGTCAATGGGCCTTGCAGATACATTTTTGGCAATAGAATAATTCTCTCCCTTCACCTTCTCACCAGTCTTGACTTTCAGTTCACACGTGCACATTAAAGACATTGGTCATCAAATTACAGCTAGATTTTATAGAGCTCACCTTGTAATTTCTTACTGATCTTACTGTTCAGCTTTGAGTGATAATGTGAAAATAATAACAGGAATTCACATTTTGACTTCAACAGAAACTAAGAATTTGTTGTAGAATTTATATTCTCTCTTGCTTTTAAAAATTATTAAACTACAGAAAGTTTCAAATAAATGGAACTTAAATCTGTTCTCCTACATAATGCAAATAGTGTATTTTACATCCTCTTAATTGCATAATTTCTCTATTTGCAGCATCAATTAAGACACAATGAATGATCTTACAAATGTTTCTTTAAAGTAATTTTAAGTTGCAATGTTTGTACAAATATCTTTTCAAAACTCTTTCTGCCCTGTAAATCTCCATTTTCTCTGTGCAGCCAGGTTGAAGCTGTAGAAAGGCTAAGCATGAAGAGCACACTTATGCACAATGTATGTATGAAAATATATACATGACTGGCTGCACAGAAAACACAGATACTTCAGAAAAACAAACAGCACAAATGATCATTTTCTGCTCCTCTTTCTGATTGGTACTTTTTTGAGGAAAAAAAATTATATAAGATATAAATATGTGTATATTAGAGACAGTGGACTCTGGGGCTGCAGCCCTGCTCCAGTGGCTGCTATAGACCATTCTGTTCACAAATCACACACACAGGAGCACACACACACACAGCTAGCTGGACAAACCTGGTCACTTTGACCTCTCCAGCTGCTCCCAAGGTTTCCCAAACCCCTGGATCCCAGGCCATGCCACCTACTCACCTGCTACTCTGATTTGAGCTTGATGCTATTAGTTACTCCTATCAATAATACGTTTAACTCACTCTTGGATGCTGCTTCATACATCTTGTAAGTACAACTTTTACTAAATGCTATTATATATAAACAAAAAACCTGATGACATTTGAGGAATGCAAGTTGGGAACCATTTTCTTCACACGTTTAGCTGAAATTTTAGAGTAATTCAAAGTTATGTCCCTGTCCGTGTTGTGAAATCAATGCTCTGCCATGCATGAAATCACATGTGGCTCAGGGGCATTTCTGCTTTAGCAAGAAAAGGAGAAGCACATCTTTTTGAGAAGGCAGAGAACCTGTAAACCATGATGGAATTTATGCACAATGTAAAATTACATACGTTTCTCACTGGGGAAAAAAAGCAATCATATTGGAAAAATGTACAATCTGATCTAAACTATCCTGAAATTGGTATAATTTAAATTTAACTGTCTTGTGACTATACTCATCACTGAGTCACAGTAGTCCAAGCAGTTCATATTAAATGTGATGGAATAGCAACTATATCTATTGAGACCAAAACTGCAAATATAAAAATGGTTTTAGTCCTGCCAAAGAAGGTAGTTAGACCTTGAGACTATATACTTTTGAAGAAAGAATAGGGAATTTCTTTTCCGAGTCCAGAATACTATTTACTTTTATTTAACATAAGTAAGCTTAATTTGCTTTTGTCCCATAAAAAAACATTTTGGTTTGTGTAGAGAAAAATAGGATTTGTAGTGTATTTATTTATTTATTTATATTTCATTAGGTTAGTTAGAGGAGTTTATATGTTACATACATAACAGTGTTATAATGATATAATTGATCTGTAAATCAGAATGTTCTCAGCTATTTGAAAAGCTGTTTGAGTATCTGCAATTATTCTCCATGACAAGGACAAACAAGAAGATAAATGAAATCTTTCTTTTCCCCACTCTTCAGGAAATAGAAGATGCCCAGGGCGTTCCTTATCTGTGTCACTGCTGATCACAAATGTCCTGGGGTTGAGAGTTATCCCACAAGTTTTTGTAAGTAGCACACTTCATGCCTGAGTGGGGAAAGACACAGGTGATGAACAGGCTGCCAGAGGGCAGGAGGATGCTTGCCCATCAGCTTGTGCTGCTGACCATTATGAAAGTTAAAATACAATTTGTTTCTAGGAAGATTTCAAGCTTAATCCGTAGTATCTGACCTAGATATTCAAGAGAAAGTTGAAGTGTCTGGAGGAGACAGAAGAGATGTTGACTGTGATGCTGGTGCACTGAATGTCTTTCTGCTTGCAGATCCTGCAGTGACACACTGGCTCTGGTGGTGATGGTGCTCTTTGCCAGGGCTTAGGAACAATGATGGCATCAAAGCATGGCATAGTGCAGGAAACAGGAAAAAACACAAACAAAAGAAAAATAAATAAAAAGATGAAGTCTCATGGCTGTATGGCTATGTTGTGGGAGTTTTGTGAAGGCACATAACATCTTAGAGGTGACAATTTTGACACTGCCCCTGATTGCTGACTGTCTGACGTGACCCTGCTCCCACTTTTATATCTCTTTAGGGTTTTATCAGGAGCTCCTTGTTTGTCCATGCAGATCTCTGCTGCCTTTCTGTTGTTTTGTGTGCTTCAGAATTGTTCATTCTTAAACTTAAAGGAGATCCTCCTTTAAAATTAGCCAGCTCTCCTTGTCTTACTTCCAGGAGTATACCTCACAAGCCTCTTCCAAGCAGGTGTCTGAACAGGTCAAAGTTTTTCTCCTGATAATTAGGGTTGCAATCTGGCTATTTGCATCTTTACATTTCCCAGGTTCCTCAACACCACATCTCAAGCTTTAAGGCACTGCACAATATTCAGGTGGGAGAGTGCTCTTAAATATCAAGTCATCACTTCTGCCTTATAGGTTCATATTTGAGATGCTATAAGAGACAAAAATACCTGAGTTTTCCCATCCAGAGAAATCTGGACCACTGTCATGGTACTTTCTGGGATGTTTATGATGATTCCTAGTCCCATATTGAGGAGAGGCAGATGAGAGTAGAACTTGGAGTATGTACATGCATAGTCTAGATGCTGCCACAGCTGCTAACAAAAATTTTATCTGGAATGCAGATAAAATTCCTTCCTTGTGAGAAATATTACTTGAGGAGTTCCATTTTTACCACCTCATAATGATTTGATTTCTCTCTCTGTCCATTTTCTTCATTTGCTCCACAATCCCTTTTATAATCCTCTTTTACACTGGTTACGTTCAATAATGCCCACATGGTTTGATGTAGTAACTTGTGTGTGATATTATAGTCTGTGTTATATGGCACAGAATATTAAATTTTTATAATAATCTTTTTTTAGCCTTAATTTCTTTGAATATCTACTTTTACTCAAAATCTAAATTTGTGTTGTCACCCAGGAACACTCTGTTTTCCCAGAATACAGTAAAGTTGACCCGAAGCTCATTAAACTCACTGCAAAGATACCTGCTTCAGTCCCCTACTGAACAATGAAATATTCTAGACCATAAAGCTCCTAAAAATGTGTAAAATAAAGATTTAGGATATAAGGACTGAAATCTTCATTATATCTCTGCAGAAATACTACTGTTGATCATATAAAAATTCAACCAGTCTTAAAATATGCTCACTAGTAACTGTTCATAGCTCAATCTAAGAAAAATCATATAAAAATAGTATTTATGTATCTCAAATGTGTCCTGCACAATTGAAGTAGTAGACATATATTATTCATATTTTTAGCAGCCTTTGTATAACATTATGACTGAAAATCATTCAGAGCCTGATCCAGAAATCCAAGAGGAGTTTTAACACTGATCTATGAGGGAAACACAGGTAACACAAGTTGTAAGGTGGAAAAGAATTTAGGTCAGATTGATGTCTTTTCAAAAACTGCTGAAAGGTCTATAAAATATCTTTTTTTTCTTCCTTCATTTTAAAAAGAATACAATTCCAGTAGACTTACCTATGGAAATCAAGTAGATGGCCAACCCAAAATGTAAGCTAATTCTAAAAGAACAGAACAAAATATATTAAGCATTCTTTATAGTCCATCTGAAACGCTGAAGGTGAACTATACCATTCTCTCTCATTTTTATATTTATAAAATCCTAATATTACATACAGATTTTAGAGTATTTCCTTAATGTTATTTTCACAGACTGAGGAAAATATGTATATAACTACCTGTGACTAAATACATTAAAACAGCTGTTTTAATGAGATTTTTCTCATAATGAACTGTGTGAAGATTTCTTTTTTGGCAATTCCCTCTCTGGGAACTTTGTTGAAATTTCATACTGCAAGCTTCTGGGATGCAAGTATTTCAATATGTACTAGAGCCTATTTTAAGATTATGGTGGGTTGACCCTGGTCAGATGGCAGGGGCCCACCTAGGTCTGCTCTATCACTGCCCTCCTCAGCTGGGGACAGGGGAGAAAATAAATGAAAGGCTTGTGGGTCGAGATAAGGGCAGGGAGAGATCACTCAGCAATGACTGTCATGGGCAAAGCAGGCTCCACTTGAAGAAAAATGGATTTGATGTTTTATCAATGAAATCAGAATCAGAAAATGAGAAATAAAAAAACTAAGTTTTCTCCCCCTTCCCTTCTTTCTGTACTCAAGTTCACTCCTGATTTTTCTGCCTCCTCCCTCATAGTGGTGCACAGGCACAGAGAAGAGGGGCTGTGGTTGGTTCAGGACACATCTCAGCTGCTGCTTTCTCAGCAGGGGGAGGACACTCTTCCCTTGCTTCAGTGTGGGGTCCATCCCAAAGAAGAGTCCTCCACACCCCTTTCTCTATGTGAACCCATAGAGTCCTATGGGTTCCAGTGTGGGTTCATTTCACAGGATGGGGTCCCTCAGGAGCAGCTGCTCCAGTGTGGGGCCCTTTCCATGGGCTGCAGTCCCTCAGGAACAGCTGCTCCAGGGTGGGGCCCTTTCCATGGGCTGCAGTCCCTCAGGAACAGCTGCTCCAGGGTGGGGCCCTTTCCATGGGCTGCAGTCCCTCAGGAACAGCTGCTCCAGTGTGGGGCCCTTTCCATGGGCTGCAGTCCCTCAGGAACAGCTGCTCCAGTGTGGGTCCCTTTCCATGGGCTCACAAGTGCTGCCAGCAAACCTGCCCCAGTGTGGGCTCCTCTCTCCACAGGCCACAGGTGCTGCCAGGAGCCTGCTCTAGCATGGACTTCCCAAAGGGTCACAAGCGTCTTCAGGAATCCACATGCTCTAGTGTTGCATCCTCCAAGGGCTGCAGGTGGATCTCTGCTCCCCATGGACCTCCCTGGGCTGCAGGGGCACAGCTGCCCCACCATGGGCTGCACCAGGGGCTGCAGGGGAATCTCTGCTCCAGCACCTGGAGCACCTC
>VZRX01003269.1:0-44557 GCA_013398075.1 Notiomystis cincta | reverse complement strand
GTCCCTCAGGAACAGCTGCTCCAGTGTGGGGCCCTTTCCATGGGCTGCAGTCCCTCAGGAACAGCTGCTCCAGGGTGGGGCCCTTTCCATGGGCTGCAGTCCCTCAGGAACAGCTGCTCCAGGGTGGGGCCCTTTCCATGGGCTGCAGTCCCTCAGGAACAGCTGCTCCAGGGTGGGGCCCTTTCCATGGGCTGCAGTCCCTCAGGAACAGCTGCTCCAGGGTGGGGCCCTTTCCATGGGCTGCAGTCCCTCAGGAACAGCTGCTCCAGGGTGGGGCCCTTTCCATGGGCTGCAGTCCCTCAGGAACAGCTGCTCCAGGGTGGGGCCCTTTCCATGGGCTGCAGTCCCTCAGGAACAGCTGCTCCAGGGTGGGGCCCTTTCCATGGGCTGCAGTCCCTCAGGAACAGCTGCTCCAGGGTGGGGCCCTTTCCATGGGCTGCAGTCCCTCAGGAACAGCTGCTCCAGGGTGGGGCCCTTTCCATGGGCTGCAGTCCCTCAGGAACAGCTGCTCCAGGGTGGGGCCCTTTCCATGGGCTGCAGTCCCTCAGGAACAGCTGCTCCAGGGTGGGGCCCTTTCCATGGGCTGCAGTCCCTCAGGAACAGCTGCTCCAGTGTGGGGCCCTTTCCATGGGCTGCAGTCCCTCAGGAACAGCTGCTCCAGTGTGGGTCCCTTTCCATGGGCTCACAAGTGCTGCCAGCAAACCTGCCCCAGTGTGGGCTCCTCTCTCCACAGGCCACAGGTGCTGCCAGGAGCCTGCTCTAGCATGGACTTCCCAAAGGGTCACAAGCGTCTTCAGGAATCCACATGCTCTAGTGTTGCATCCTCCAAGGGCTGCAGGTGGATCTCTGCTCCCCATGGACCTCCCTGGGCTGCAGGGGCACAGCTGCCCCACCATGGGCTGCACCAGGGGCTGCAGGGGAATCTCTGCTCCAGCACCTGGAGCACCTCTCGCCCCTCCTTCTGCACTGACCCTGGGTCTGCAGGGCTGTTTCTTTCACCTATTCTAACTCCTTTCTTCTCTGGATGAAATTAATTCTGTGCAATACTTTTTTCCCCACTTCTGAACTGCATCATCCCAGAGGTGCTGCCACCATCACTGGTGGCCAGGCTTTGGCCAGCGTGGGTCCACCTTGGAGCCATCAGGCATTGGCTCTGCCAGACGTGGAGGAAGTTTCCAGCAACTTCTCACAGAAGCCACCCCTGTAGACCCAACACTACCAAACCTTGTCAGGCAAAGTCAATACAGAGATTTAAATTAAGTAATTCTGCATTTCTCCATCCTTTGGTATATAGTACTTTCCATTATAAAGGATGCTATGGTGTGAATTTAAAACAGCCTAAGCCACCTTTCTTTTGAAGGAGGAAATTTGACCCCTTTTGGAAGGAAACTTGATTTTTTGTCTGCTGTTTCTTCTCTAGAAATGATACCTCCCTGGTGTATATGCAAATTGATTAAGTAAAACAATTTATATGGAAACTTACTCTATACAATGCTGAACAGCAACGAATTCTACTCATGATTATGCTGTAATAAATAAGCTGACAATCAATCATAATAATTTTCTGTAGATCGTTTTGATTTACCAAAATAATTAAGACAATAATTGATTCCATATTAATAAAATGTATTTTCCAGAATTATATTTTTAATGTCTACTAAAAATTTGCTTTATTTTATAAGATTATCACAGAACATAAAGGGAAGAAATTAAACAAACATCCTGATGCTGAAGTATAGGACAGACAAAATTACCAAGTTATTTAATGACTAGCTTTTAAAAAGCACAAATGTGAATTGAAATATCTTCTTTTGACCTTTGCTTGTCCTCCCATTCATCTTGCATAGATTTCTGCCTCAACTTTGACTGGGAACAGCAAAGCAGTAGTTTATTTATTTACTATTTATATAATAGTATATACAAGCCTTTGGAAGGGTGGTTGTAGGATAATATTATTGACAGACTTGAAAACAGAAATATGAAATTTCTTCACACTAAACACCAGTCCCTGGTTTTTAGAGGTATATTAACAGTTGCATTTCTGGACTTCTGTCTAGCACTGGACAGTATCTGTTTTATCTTTTGCTTAGACTCTTTTCCTTTCTTGTTATTTACCCTTTTATTCTCACTTGAACTTCACCCTGAATTTTTAGGAGGATCATGGACCTTTTGTCCACAGGAGGTCTTTGTGAGGGCCTGTGCTAGAGCTTCCTTCCTTGCAGGCAGCCCTTCTGCAGAGCACTGCATGAGTATTTCTTCACAGGCAGCAGCTGAGTAGAAATTATTGGAGAAACCAGCAAAGTGTAGGTGCTAACATAAAGTACACTGAATTTGTTCCAAATACTGTCATCTGCTCTTGTTTGGCACCCTCTGAAAATGCATTTTATACCAACTGTTAAGTGATTTATATTTTCTGGTTTCTCCCCTGTATAATGATGCCTGAAGCTAAGGCCTAGGATCTTCTGAAGTGCACATATTCCACTTGTCAGTACAGGGAGTAGAAACTTCTGGCTAAAATTTTGTAGCCTATTGTGGTCTAGACAGTATTTTCTCCAACTGTTTTATTAGCCCCTGAGTTGTTATCAGTAGAGTATTCAAAGGCTGTCAGCACTGGAAATGCTGTGAAATGATGTACCAGAGCACATGCTTGGATGGAACAGGACATGCATGAGAGGGGAGAATGGTCAAATAAGTGATGGATGATCCTCACCTGCTACTAATTAGACAAAAGGAGTTGTACATGGAGATGGGGAAATTGTCATCTCAGTTGTAGAAAGGGTTACTTTTGATGACTTGGATAAGATTCTCCTATTTTAATTTTTATGTTTGATTTACTCAAGACCGAGTAATAAAGGAATTTAGTGTTAAGGGTAGCATCCAAAATGTTGCAAAGTTCAATTCTACACTCCTGAGAACAGGGGGGGTAATTTTTCCAACACTGCAATAATATTGCTTCCAAACTAATGTGTACATACAAATGTTTTAATTGAGACTAATAATCTCCTCAAGAAAATAGAGCAGAGCCTTGGAAGATAGCAGCTGAGTGGACACCGGGTTGCACCAGTAGTTTTGAGAATGGAAATATTTGCAGGAGATGCTGGAGTGAACCAGAAAATAGATATTCCATAGCCAGATATTTGTACAAGCCCTAATTTTGGCCTGAGTTGAAAACAAATAATAATGACACTATAGGATCCTCTTTAAATAAATATTTAATCAAGTATTTATTGACCTTTATCAACATTTCTGTAGCAACAAGTCCTTATCTGAGTGGACAGCTCATAATTATATTTCATTTTAATATATAGAGTAACAGACATTTTTAAAAGTTTTAAAAATTTTGGATTCTTGGCACCATGATTGTGAGACAAATGCTGGCAAGGGATTTACATATATGTAGAATAAAATTGTATATACATATAATTTTTAAATTTTGTTTACTCAGCTTAGGGATTTCTAAAGAGATGAAGTTGCAAGCTGACACAGTGGCTTCTTCTGTTCTTGGAGCATTTTTACTCCAAGAGAAAGTTTTAAATGCTCATTTTATAATCTGATTTTTAAACTCTGAATAAAGAGTTACTAAGTTATCTAAGTTTAATAAAAATGATATGAAACATAAAGGTCGACAATGACGTTATCCTCACAGGATTATATTGATTTGAGCTCATAGAGATAAGTTATAATGTTATTTATTAAAGATTTAATAAACCACTGGCTATCAATGAATCTTTGAAAGAAAAACCTCCTGCTATAAGTCAGAAAATACTGAATTTGTGTTTCTAAAGAAAAAAAATAAGTAAGCAAGCAAATAGAAAAAAAAGAAATCCCTCTCTAAAGTATGCACACACATATCCCATGCAAAATATTTAAGGTTTATGCCCACAATGGCTTTCATGCAATGCATTTTATCCTTAGAATTAAATATTAGAAACATATTAATCATTGCTGACTGGAATGTTACTGGAACTAAGGGACAGATCTTTCAAAGACTTTCTAGCATTTTCCATGGGTTTAAAAGACAAATACTGAGAACTTCCCCTACATGGATTTATTCCTCTTCCCATAATTGCCTCCACTGACATTACAAGCACTAACAGTATGATAATTTATGATTTAAGGCTTTAAACAGTATCATTAAATTGTATGATTATGCTATGTAATCAAAATTCACAAGCTTATTATAAGATAAAAACTCAAGCACTTGTCTATCTGAAGTTCCACCATGAAAGAAAAGGTAGCCTCTCAGAATTTGTTTTGGGTTGGATAGATGATTAGGGTCTTTCTCAATCAGCTCAACAAATGAGTGAAAAAAAACTGTACCAGATTTTTAAGCTTATGGCATAAAACAGTTTTTGAACACTCAATATGATTGAGCACTCACAGCAAGGTTATCTAGTAATGACCTTCAGAATTCAAATCAAAAGAAACCCACATTTATACCTGTTTCTGTAATACAAGTATTAAACTATTTCAGATTTTATTAATAAATCTTAAAATTGTAAGATCTCATAACTTTTTCTTGCATCTAATTATATAAGGTCACATCTAAGAGAATTTGAAGCTTCAAACATTTGGGGTTCTTTTTTATTTTCACATAAAAGGAATTTAATTTATATGGTTAAATTGCATAGGTTCTTACATTTAACAAATATATCATAAGGATTATTTTAATTTCATAGCCACATCTTCAGAGGGTAAAAGTGAAGATGACTGAAAAGCAGCTGTTATTAGGTAAGTTCCTCTAACAGAAGGCAGTGTTTTTGAAAGTATGCGTTTCATGGTTGCTCAGTAATGATGGTTTGTCCCTGTCTTGTTCTGCAGCTGGAAGTATCAAGTTTTTTGAATCCTTACCTCAAAAGGGACCATTCAATATTTAAACTGCATTTCATGCAGAATAAAATAAAGACATTATTAATTTACTATAAAAGTCACTGGAATAATTTTATTTTTGACAATCTTTGATTTTCAGAGAAAATTCTGGTGATTACGATGACAAAATTGTGAATAACTTGGTTTTTGGGTTTTACAAGTTCTTGAACTTTGACTAAGAATTTAATGTAAGGTTTTTCCAAACTGCAGTCACAGAGCATTTGGGAGAACTTAAAGTGTAAAAGCATATAATAGATACATGAGTAAATTGAAATAAACCAGTTTCCTTTCTTTTTTTTTACAAAAGCAAGTCAGGAAAAGAAAAACAAAACAGCAATTATTCCTTTTTTTTTTTTTTTAATTTAATTAACATAATATTTATAAGTTTCCAAGCAACTGTGATAATCTCTTTATGGAGAAAAATTCTTCTCTAACCTATCAGGTAATCAAATGAAAAGTTTTTCCACAGAAACTCTTTTGCTGGTACAAGTGAACAAATTTTTTTTTTTGTTACTTCAAAAGTATTTTATATAGGAAAATTTCGAGACAATATCATGTCAGTTCCACTGTTAGTGATTGAGGAGCCAATAAGGAGACATGCTCTGCTGGACCTCATGTTCATTAACAAGGGAGGGCTTATTGGACATTTAGAGGCTGAAGGCACCATTGAGTGCAGGGACAATGAGATGGCCAAGTACAGAATGAGATGTCTCTCCATAGTGAGAGGAGAAAGCCAGGCAAAAGGCAAGATCACAACCCTGCAATTCAGGAGAGAAGATTATTTCCTCTTTAAGGATCTACCTGAAAGAACCCCATGGGATAAGGCCCTGTCATGAAGAGTGGCCCAAGAAAGTTGTTTGATATTCAACGATCCCCTCTTCCAAACTCAAAAGCAATCCACCCAAGAGGTACGGATGAGCAAGGAGCTCCTGGCAATATTCAACACAAAAAGAAAGCCTTAAAATGTCAGAACCCTCAGCAACATTAAACAAAGTATTGTCAGCAGGTTGAGAAGAGTGATCCTTTGCCTTCCCTCAGTGGTGGTAGGGCAGCATTTTGCATCTTGAATCCAGTTGTAGGTTCCTCAGTACAAGAGAGACAGACATCCCGAAGAAAGCTCAGTGAAGGTACACAAAGACGGCCAAGGAACTGGAGTATTTATCTTGTGAGGAAACACTAAAAGGGCTGGGTATCTTTAATCCAGATAGAAGGCTAAGAAATCTTCTTAACAATGTAAAAATATTTGAATGGAGAGAGTGAAGAAGACCAACATAGACTTTTCTTAGTGCCCAGTGGCAAGGCAAGAGGCAACAGACACAAACTGAAACACGAAGAGTACCATCTAAATATCAGAAAACACTTTTACTGTTCAGGTGACTGAACACTGGCACAGACTGCCTAGAGAGTTGGTGGAGTTTCCCACCTTGGGGATACTCAAAAGCCACCTGGATGCAGTCCTGGGTAAGTGGGTTGAGCAAACTGACTGGATTGAAAGAGCTCTGGAAGTCCCTTACTCCAGAGTAAGGTGTCAACTATTCCCTCACTTTGTGTTTCTCTGACTCTGTGATTACTTGATCATATGCTCACCTGAAGACAAGGAAGATTAGATGTGGATGTTTTATAAGGAATGCATGATTCATTTCCAGTACATCTGACATACAATCTTAATTCATCTTTTGAAAGAAAATTGAGGGCTGAGAACAAACAGATTTTCAGTAAAATGCACATATTTTTCTACAGGAATCTCTACAGTAGTTGTTTTCCCTTTTAATTGAAATTTTTCTCCAAGGCCAGTATTTTATTCTTGAAAAGCATTTCAAAGAAAATAATGCATCATATTTTAAAGAAATTTTTGCAAGCATGACTTCTTTTAACCCTCTCAAAACTCTGTTAGTCTTGGAGTTTCAGTGGTGCACTTTGCCTCATTTACCCATACACTGTCCAATGACTCTTGCATGACAGGAAAGTGAATGAACAATTTTGGTTAAGCTCACACTTTCAATTTCTTTTGCCAAGTACAGTACTTATGATTACATTGAGAATGAACTTCAGTTAATTCCATTTGCTCTCATTAGGGATTCCAGATTTGTTCATTTTTTTATGTATCATTAAATAATCTAAATGGTACTAGAGTTGATATTGGCAAACCCTAAATAGATGCTAATATAGAAATAATATGAAAATAGTATAGTTCAGATTTTTGTCTTCTTGTAAGCACGACATTTCCTTTTTTTACAGTATATAGCATACTTATCAGAAATTATATAATTTCAGAACTAACTGAATATTAAATCATTTCTCAAATTAAGCATAATTTAATATAGTATTATTTCTGTATTCACTCCTGAAGCTTATCAGGTTTTCTTTCTCCAGGGAGAGAATAGCTAATGATATAACATTTATAAAGCTTGAAAATATCGTAAGCATCTGAATGTTACTTTGGGCCTCAAGCAGAAATGGAAAAGGTCTTGTGACCTCCTTACTACTCAGCATTATACATTGCTCACATAGTTTCATTAACCTTTAAGTTTTTTTTTTTAATAGATGAAATATATATATGTAGACCACATCAAAATGCCCTTTTTTTATCAGTATTTGGCTATAAAAGTTAATTTTTCATGTTTCTACTGGAAAATGAATCGCAGGTTGCAAAGAGCATGATAGAAGATGCTTTCCACTTTGTGTTCATTGTGACATTTTAAAATTTAAAGCAGAAGTTTCCTACTGGCTTAATCTAGTTTTAATGGACTTCTGGAATTCAGGTCTCTGGAATGGCCTATCTGTCTATTTTCCTTTCTTATTGTTTAATACCAAGGCTCTGCACTGTTGGCATTCATTATTTCTTTAACTTACTAAATTAACTTTGACACAGTTCAAGCCTCTATTCTACTGTCAGTGCTTAAATTTACATCATTTCAGACACTTCTCAGTGAGTTGCACTACTTAATCCTAACATAGTCTAAATGGTTCTTTATTACCCAAACTGGCATCATTTATGGTTGATATGAAACTAACAGTTTGGTTACCAAGATTTTAAAAGACCATTTGTAACTTGCATAGATGGTTCCTGGTTGGTTTGATTAAAGTGTTGGATATATCTGTATTTGATTTACTTCTAAAAATGAGTTTTATATATTAATTTGATTAAACCACTATTACAGTCTGTGATAGGTTCTAAAACTTTACCTTTTACTTTGCTTGAAGCTTATAGTGTTCCCTTGGCATGTAAAAAGGTAAGTAATGGGATTGGCAGAGTCGTTTGACAATGACTGGAGAGTTTGTGACAGCTGTCAGAATTTCCCTAGTGGAGATAGTTGTGCTGCACATGTGCTGCACTCAATTCTTCAGCTGCAGAACATTTACATCTACAGTGAAGTCTTGTCAGATTAATTCCTTTTACACTAGGAAGTGGCAATTCTACACCTCAAAGAAAGGATTAATTCTTGTTAGATTTTCTCTCAGAAGAGAACTCTCTTTTTTAAAAGACAATCTAATTTTTAATTTATGGGATTCCTTTCTGAACCCTTCACCCCAGAAGAAGTTCTTCACATCCAAGTAAAACTTATCCTTCCCCTTCCTACCACCCAAATTTCTGCTTCATGCTGAGCTGATCTTAATAAACAATGTTTAAGAAATGAGTTAATAATACGAAAGCATTAAAGCACTAACAGTAACATTCTAGTTCTCGAAAGAAAAGACAACATGACATGCCAGATAGACACACAGATGAGCAAAATTAGTCCTTTTAGCATACCTGTGAAGCTACATTGCAGTACATGGTACACACCATACTTATGGTAACATGTCAGATGAGTCCTGGAAGGTGAAGGTTGGGAAGAAAATGTGAATCTTAATGTTCTTTTCCTTAAAGTAGCAAATCAAGTGTGAAATGATATTTTCCACACTGGTGATCTAAAGTATAATTTACAAGGAAAGTAGACTGCAAGTGCCTCAGCCTCATATGCTTTCCCAACTATATATCAAATTGCTCTCCTAATATCTTTGCTAATTGAGTACTTAGAGAATTATCTGTGTTTATTGATTTTGATAAGATTCAGGATGACAGATTAGTGCGTGTTCTGGAATATGCTGGTGACTCAAAATATACCCACCATATATAGGAAAATCTGTACTGAGCATAGAAAGAGCAATATGAATAAACCATATAATATCACATAATGTGAGTTGTGCTCCATTTCAAAAAAATATAGAGTAGGTATTGAATCAGAAAGTTTAGGAGATACTGAGAAGAATGCCAAAATTAGTGAAATGATATATTCATAACAAAAGTTGTATGGAACAATGAAGAAGCTTTTGAAAAATAAGAAATGTAAGAAACCTAAAGTCAGTTCAAATCTAAACTGTCAAGATCTGTGCCAAGGTGACCAAGTGACAGACCACATGATAGATTCCTATGATGCAGGAGTCTAATAGTACAGGGAATAGAAATGAAAGAAGTTATAAACGGAAATATGTTTATCTAAAAAAATAGTTCTGACAGATTCTGAAAGAGGGTTTGGTCTTTAACTTCTTCATCCAATTGTGACTAATGAAATATTATATGGCAAAAAAAGTGTAAAGGAAAAGATATGAAACAGTGCTGTCATAAAAGAAATTCTTGAGGTGCTAGATGACTATTAACAGGTTTATGTGAATGGTTACATTGAAGTGTTTTAATTTTCATAAACAAAACAAGGAATTGGAGACAGAATGATAGATATGTCAGAAATTTTGCAGAAAAGAGTGCTATACAAGAGACAGAAGATGAATTAACACTTTTCAGGGTAATAAAACAAATCACTGTCTTCCTGCAGTGGATTGACCCTGTCTGACACCTAAATGCCCATCTAGGTTCTCTCTCACCCTTTCTCTCCTACATGGGGGGCAGAAGATGATCAGAGGGCTGGATTACTTTCCCTATGAAGACATGCTGAGACAGTTGGTGTCTCAACTCTCTGGAGAAGAGAAAGCTCTGGGCAGATCTCCTATCAGTCTTCCAGCACCTAGAGGAGGCTACAAGAGAGCTGGAGAGGAACTTTTTAAAAGGGCACGTAGTGACAGCACAAGGGTTAAGGGCTTTAAACTGAAAGAGGGTAGACTTAGATGAGCTATTATGAAGACATTCCTTAACTGTGAGGGTGATGAGGCATGGAACAGGTTGCCCAGAGAACTTGTGAATGCCTCACCTCTGTGTTCAAGATAGGACTTTGAGCAGCCTGGTTTAATAGAAGTTGTCCCTGGCCATGGCAGGGGCATTGAAACTAGCTGATTTTGAGGTCTCTTCCAACCAAAACCATTCTATGACTCTATTATATTATGATTCTTTGATTTAATTTCTGGTATGTTATCATGACTGTTTTAGCCATAAATCCCAAACACAGCACCATCTAGGCTCCTATGAAGGAAATTAACTCTTTCCCAGGCAGACCTAGAATAATTTCCACCCCTTATTCTACATCATTAACCTCATGCTGAGCAACACAAATTGAGGAGATTGAAGTTTTGGGGTAGAAACCACAGAGACTAGATGGATATCAGTCTTCCTATTGAAGTCAATGACTGAATTTACATTGTTTTATTTTGATGGGTTTTTTCCCTTCCTCCTCCCTCTATTTTTGGAATGATGTTTTTCTCACCCCAGGAGTTCTCTCACATTTTTTTCTTTTTCTCTCCTCCATCTCTTGAAGGGTCTGAAGTGAACAAGGGGCTGTGCAGTGCTCATCTTCTAGCTGGCCACTACACCCTTTTATTCACAGGCCTCATTTCAGACAGAGTTGAAATTTAGCTGTAGGATTGGATGAACAGTTGAGTGACAGAGGTGGAATTATTTTGTTCTCACCCTAGATAGTAACTTTATCGGTATGATCCATGTTTGCATTATTCAAATATGAGTTAATGATAATGTAATACTTTACTATTTTTTGAGCAGCAGCAAGTTCATAATACAGTTAGTGTCTTCCTTATCAAGCAAAACATCTTACCAGGAATACACAATTCTGATAGTTCATCAGACTATGAACTTGTGTGACATCCTGAGTACAGTTTTGCAGAAGGCTATTGAGAGCTCAGTTTTTCAGAAATCATTCTTTAGCCCATTGCTAAATTACTCAGTCCTTGGCATGAGTACATCATCTTGGCCCTTTGTTATTTATAAAGAAAGAGCCATAAGGCACTTGACATGAGGGAATGTTCATTAAAATAAAAAAAAGAGATCTCTTTATTCTCAGATAAGTAGTTTGTTAAATTTCATTGTACACCAAAATGCAAAACCCTAAATTGTTTCAGCTTAGGATCATGCTGGCTGAACCTCAGGGTTGATGAGATTTGTCTTTATATGGATGTTCCATAGAGAAAAGAGAAATGAGAGATCTAACCCTCCTGTTCACTCCATGTCACAGCACATCTACTTTCTTAATGTACAGATGAAAGACAGAGGTTAGTATTGGTTATTATGATTAATAGAAACAAATAAATAAGGTAATAAATAATGTTACCACAGCAACTTTTTCCTACATTCCTAGCCCTATATCCTCATTTCATTCCACACGGTGACAACCCTTGAAGCCACGAGTCTTAACTATCAGTCATAGGAAACTGCATCTCTGAAATGGCCAATTTGCACAGAGCCAGACCTGGGAAAATATATCAGTGAAAGAGTTGGGAGGTAGATAGAAATCATGACATGAAAATTAGCCTTCTAGACTAGCTGCTCCTGGGGGGTTATTACTGAGGTATTGGAAAGAAGCACAGTGAAGACAGTGACTTGTTTACAGTTCCTAAGTTCTGCCGTATTCCCAAGATATGAGGTCAAAAAGCAGTGATATTTCTGCCAAGGGCATATTGCAACCATAAGCCCAGTGACTGCAGCTGCTCTTGTGCCACAGAGCGGTGCCCAAAGCTCATACAGTGGGATATGTCAATTTTTGATGGGAATAAGATTTAGATTGCGGTTTACAATTCAATAGTGTTGAGGGACTTAAAATAAGAGAAATTTTAAACCTTCACCTCTGAGATGTTATGGTTAATTTAACAAAAATTTAAGGGTCCACAAAGCAGACATTTAGGTGTTTTGCCCATTAAAATTCAAGAAATATGAGATATGGTTACCAAAATCTCTCTGAGCACTCAGTCTCCTCCTCATACACAATTAAAATATTTCAGTATGATCCAGGATAGCACATTAAGATAAAAATAATCACTCAGAAATTGACTTGAAGTGTATATTTGTCTTTTTGTCATGTGTAAGATACAATGTCTCTTGTCTTAAAACAATTGAAAAAATAATTAAATTGGGAAAATGCTTTCTAAGAAAAGCATCCATACCACATATACTTGTGTTAAGCCTTATATTTAACACAGAGTAAACATAACATGCGTTAAAACAAGCATAGCCTTCAACTTTATCTTCTCCCTCCTTCAATGTATTGATTTCACTTTAAGGCAAGTGTGATTTAATTCTATGATTCCATTTTGGTCTTCTCACTTGAAGAAAGAAGGCTGGAGTGGGTCCAGGGAAAGGTGGCAGAGCCAGGGCAAGGTCTGGACCACATTCCTTGTGAGGAGCAACTGAGGAACTTTGTGGTTGGTTAACCTGGAGAAAAGGATGTTGGATGGTGTGCATATGTCTCTTCTTTCATTCCTTGTTTGACACACTGCTTTAAAAATAATTTCCGTAGCTGTTATTCCAGGGAACAAAATTAAAAATTAACAGCCAAAATGCTTTATCATTAAAGGACAAAGAAATCATTCTACATGAGCAAACCTTAAAATCTTTCAAGTTTTTATGACAGTTTGTTTGGAAACATGCTTTATTACTAAATTGGTTCCTGCTTTTCAGACACAGAGAGAAAGAAAGAAAGAAAAAGAAAAAAAAAACCCAAAACAAACAAATCCCTACAAAAATTTAAAAGGAAAATTGGATTTTTTTTTAATTCTATTTTTGCAAGTTACAAGACTGCCTTCAACCCATAAGGATACATCCACTGATTCATCAATCTAAAGTGTACTGAATCAAGACAAAAAATTAATTGAGTGGCTTACACTATGGTCAACATAATTTTGAAATTCAATTTCTCTCAGCTAGTGAGAGTTTTGATGATATAAGGACTGGAAGGTGTCACTGATAAAAAATGACTACACAGATTGGCAGGACCAGATACAAAATTTTGAGGAGCTTTCATGCATGGTGTTGGTTAAGAACAGTATTTTTAAGCATACAGTGCTTCCTGATTTTCTAGCTGCCTCTGAATACTGTTAACTACCATGCATTGAAGGACACTCTCTGTTCCATTTTGGGCTATATTTCAACCATGCAAAAGGAAAACTATAGCATCTCAATTGAGAGCTGAAACCATCATCACAGCACCACCTGTTTAGACTTTCTAAGTTGTAAACCGCTTTTGTCTGTAAATAGAGGAATTCTATCAGACTTTCAAGAGAAAGTTCTTCACTTGAGATCACCTTCAGTAGTGGTAGCAGCCAGGAGTTTGACTTTGCTTTAACAGATTCACCTGGAAGGCAGCATCTTTGCTATGCTGTGTTGTGAGAATGCCTCCAGGCCGTTTCAGGGAATGGAACGGGCTTGACATGTGGCTGTAATGATGCATGGTTTCTGTCAGCTTTCATTGTGGTGTCTGAGCAGATTGCCTCTTCCAGCTGGGCAAACAGTGACCTCTTGAGCCACTGAAGTTAATTCTGACAAGAACTGTGCATCAGAGGCCTGAAATGTCATGCTTCATAGTCCAATATATTAATATAAAATGAAACAGATGGGGATTTAGAGTAATATACCACATGATGAACTGCAACAGCTCAAGGATGAATAGGTCGTCCATTTATACACTGAACTGCACAAAAATTTTATTTGGATGAGAAGCAAGTTCTCATTGCTTTTTAAAATGAGATAAGAACACATATATTCTTTGGAATATAATCTCATCTGTTAAAAAAACCCCACCAAACAAAATAATCTCGTTTACTCCAGGTTTATGTACATGACAGAAACTTTGGGAAATAAACCTATCAACATTTTCAGGACAGATCATTTTCTGTATTTCCATTTTGTGTGCATAGCTTAGGAATAAACACACAAAAGGTCTGATCTGGTGTATAACACTGTAAAAAAATGTTTTCTGGAGAAAAAGGTTATGGCTTTTGATATCATTCTTGAAAGTCTTTTAAAATTCTTTGTCAAAAAGACCTTCCATCCTTGGAAGTGCCTTTTAGTGGTTGGGAAATTCACAACATTACACTGTACATCACAGTTCAAGCCACTGTTTAGACCTCCACAGGTTTCCTTAGCAGAGCAATGAGCTTCCCATGCTTTGTGGTGTCTGTAGCTGCCTCACATACATAATTTATGTAGCCCTCAGATACTCTCTGTGAGATATAAAAGTTCTGACCATGTTGAAATCTGGAGAAATTCTGCCACATTTTCACACTTCTGCCTTAGGCTAAATGCCATGAAAATCATTTGGAAGTGTTGCTGTCTGGAATCCAGTACTAATCATCTTTAATTAAAGATAATCTGTTGAAACTCAGTTTGGCAAAGTCATGAGTAACTTCCTTAGCTATTCCTTCCTTCTAAAAAGAGCAGGATGTCTCCATTTTACTGTTTAGTGCCACTTCTGGCATTTATTCTTTGACTGTTCAAGCCTCTTTCAAATACCACAGATGCCATAATAAATTTTCTGTCCAAGAATCAAAACCTCTATTTAAACTGCTCTGGATAAGGATGAATTTCTGCTGCTATAAGAATAGCTGCTGGCAAAAACACCCCTCAAAAAACACCAAATAGCATCAACAAAAGAACCTCACAAACAAACAAAAAAGACAAAAAGAAGTTATGAATACCATCTACAGACCTCTGCTATTTCAGTACCCTGCATTTCATGATGCTTGTCTATTTATTAATTAGTAAGTACTTCTACAGACACCAGCCTTTGCTGATGTCCCTCTGCTGTGTACACATGAGGTGTGTTGGTACTAAATATGGCACAGTGCTTTGTAGTGACAGTCTGTAGAAAGATTGCAATGTTTTGTGGAGATGTAACATTTCCTTCAAAGGAAGAGACATCATAAATCTCAAATAGGCACTAAAATTATGCTGCTTTGGGTCAGAGCAATAGTGGCCTTCCTAAACATCAAAGTCCAAGTAGATCTTTTCCCTTATCAGCAACTGATGGGCAAAACTTTTTTTCCAAAATGACAAATAAAATGTACAGGATGCCACATAGCACATAGAACTGACAAATAACAGGTTTTCAAGAGCATGTTAAATTGCAATAAAAGCCTCTAACACTTGAGAGATCCATTACCTTCTTCTTCCATGCATGGAAACTGAAAACAATCCTATCATCTGCAGAGTCAGAAGTACTTTGTTACTAGAGATGCTACTAACTGATAGAAAGCATGTTAAGAGAATGAAAGAAAACTTAAATAATTTTAGGGGTTTTTTTATGTTAGATTTTATTTACAAAATTTGCATTTAATAAAACCTGCTTTTAAATCTGTTTCTTTAATAGCTGTCTTGTTTTGTTTGGTTTTTTTCCTCAGTATTTTAAAGTGTTAATGTGCCCTAAACAGTTATGTGTATTTTCCCCAAATCAAGTTGCCATTCTCCTGATCAGATATACAAAAATTGAATTTTACACTAATCTGCTCAATATTTTCAGAAGAAAGTGATTCCAAGATTCTTGGAGTAATACCATATTCATGGAGAAGGAATTTGCAATTACCAGAAGTCTGTATTCTATAGACAAGAACAGAACTAAACAAGTGAAAAGACATTTCACTTTTCTAATGGGTCCTCTAGTGATTGAATCCAGAATATCACCAAAATAGATACTTTCTTCTTGTTTTGCTGTTGATGGGTATAAGACACAGCAATTGCTAAACATAAAATACTAACAATTTAAATTTCTGCCTTCATTTTTTCCTAGAAAATTATATGTGAAACAATTTTATGCATTTTTTTCTCTTTTCAAAAGTGTACATATCTTGAGGTGTTAAGCATAGTTTATCATTAAGCCATTCTCAATGGTACCTTTTTTATTTAATATGTATTTTGAAGAAACAAGACAATATTTTTATATAATTCACTTATCATTGGTCTCCATAGGAACATTGCGATGCTGACCACAACTCTATGAGTACAAACATTTAATTAATTCCTCATCCACTGAGTGGTTCATTCATCAAATCCATGTCTCCTGAGTTTAAAGATGAGGTTGTCATGTGCGACAGTGCCAAATAACTTGAACAAGCTCAGCTAAAAATATCAGTTGCTCTTCCTTTATCCACCAACACTCCAACTCTTTGGAGAGGGTCACCAAATCTGCCAGGCACAAATCTTTCACTTCATCACATTGAATATTTATCCAGGTAATATTAAGATTTATTATCTCTTCACAGCAGAAAAAGAAAGCTAGTAGCAAATGATATTTGAAAGAGTAGTGCTACTGGTACAATTTAAATCAAATTTTGCTTAAGGATCTGGCAAGAACCATAAACTCACCTAAACATGTTTGAATAATTTACAGCTATAGCATTCTGATTTAGTTTTAATTATAACATTCCTCTGGCAGCAACCCCACTGGAATGATGGAAGAAGAGAAGTACTAATCACATTAAGTGTGGCTGCCAGAAAGTGTGGAGGACTTCCCTCTGGAATACCCATCTCCTTAGACAAACGCATGAAGAACTTCCTTAAAATGCAGCTTTTCCAGTAGACAGAAATGACTTATTCAGAGCTAATGTAGGCTTGACTGTCCTCCCCTGACCTACCTCGAGATAATTAATTAGCCTCTAAAAATGGGAGTGTCTCTCATGAATGAGATACTTAGGGACTTTTATAGGTTAATTATCAGATAACTGCTCCCTACCAGTTCTGGAAGAAATCGTTGTCATCTACTACATCAGCAGAGATTAAAGGGAAGAAGAAGGCATGCAGCTCATCATAGGCATTAATGAAATGTATTTTTTGCCACAACAGACTTTCATGGCTTTGCAAAGATCCCTGAAACTATCTGTCCCGAGAAATTCTTTTAAAGATTTTCTTCAGAATACTGAATTGTTTTTGGTTCATGAGAAGCAACATTAAAAATTATGCCATTGATAAATATTGAGTTTTTCTTAATATAGCTCACACTTCTTAATGTTTCATATCCCTAGAATTTGTTAGTGGGTTTTTTTGAGTAAAAATATCCATGCCACAAAATCAACATCTTTATTGAAAAAAAGATAATAACATTTTTCTTGTAACAGAATTTGTAGTGAGAATCAATTTCTCCTTTTATTCATGTTTTAAAATTGAATTGAATTTTTACAATCCTTTACAAAAGCAGAGAAAACATGGGTTTATGTTCCCATACCATGTAGCAGCCATACTTATTATAGGAAACTACTTCAGTTCACAACAGGACTTGTTACTTCCAAGTTTGTTGGAGCAGACTAGAGCATGAAGAAACCCATCTCGTCTGTCTGGGGAATCTCTGCTTGTGATGTACAGAAAGACTCCTTATTACATGTAATACAAAATATGCCTAAACATGCTGAAGCATGAAATTTAACTTTGGCTCATGCCATGTGGTTATGCCTTCTGCATGGGGCAGGTATGGATTGGTAGTTACACCATTTGGTATCTTCTTGCAACATTATAGCCATAACCTTCCAGCCATCAGCTATGAACTCAGAGTATTTTTCGTGGGGATAATTTGCCTGAAAATCAGATTTTTCTGGTTTTTTTTAATTATACAGCTGAAGTACTTTTGAGAATTCTACCAATTCCAAACCATCTTGGATAAAATATCTTGGGGTTACCATGTAGGCTGCTCTTTGTACACAGTATTTTATAAATTATAAGATTTTATTGTCTTACAAGAACAATTTTAAAAATAAAAAAACTTAGGAAAGTGCAATAACTATTCATAAATGCATAAGTTACAGCATGCATTGTATGATATCAGATAATAACAGACCACTTTTTCTTTCATAAACAGACACACACGTATGAAAATGGTAAAGACTATGAAATAACACAAGTAAAATCTTCAGAAAATTGAAAAAATCTCTCCATAATTAAGTCATAGAAAATGACTTTTTTATTTCTCCATTTGTTTACCTCAGATTACAAAACCTTTTGGGAAGTCATATACACATGAGATACATACAGTTTAAATACTAGAAAGGGGATAATCACTTGATATTCAGTAAAAAACCTGAAGGTGAATTTCCAGAACATGGCTTTTATTAAAATTTTATCAAAACTTCAACTGCTGGTCTGAAATCCTCAAAATTAATTTAAATTATCAAGTATGAAATAGTATACATTGTCTATTCCTTATTTGGAGATGCATTTCTATTGAGCTAAGATGAATGGGTTAAAAAAGAACAAACAGTGAGACAGAGAATTAAGAAGATAATATTTAAGGTAAGATATGCATCTCACATAAGTATCTCCTTCCTAAATCCTGTTCTATCTCGTTCACAGAGTCCTGTGGAGTTTTTTCTGTGTTAATTCCCCCTAATTGTCTATATAGAATGTAAGTTAGAGTCGTTCTGCAGCTTTTATTTCCTTTTTGGATAGGTTTTCAGAAAACTGGACAGTCCTGACCAGCAGTTAAGGTGCAATGGGCAAATCCACATTTTCTGATGCAAAACTCTTCAACTGGAAATTACTTTTGACCAGCTTTTCAATAAGATTGCCTTAATTCCAAGCCTGCTCACTGTATAGTAAAATTGATTTTACCTATTCAATAACCTACCTGCAGTCAAGAGGCAATTAGAGTGTACCATATTCTTCATTGCTTTTCAAATTGTGAATCTTACTATAGATCACTGATTATATTAGCTAAGTGAGGAACAAACTATTATGAAGTGGTTTTCAGAAAGTAATCCTCACAGGGATTGAAACTAAAAATCCATTTTGGTACTACAATTGAAAAGAGAATAATCTTTTCTAATCTTCTGGAGAAAAGTGCTTTTACCTTTCAGTGATGACTGTCATCCTCATGCAGAATCATGCAGAGATTTTGTCTTAGATATCCATGTCTTGAAATTCATGGCAAGCTCACTGTTCCAGATGAAGTTGCATTTTCTAACTGTTGCATTGGAGAAAACAGCAATGTGAACAACGAAGTCTACACACAGCACCAAACTTGCTGGGCTGCTTATACTTAATTCTTATGATTGTTAATAGCTTGTTATGCTTAGTGGGATTCAGTGAGTGAATTCTGAACACACAGAGCTGGCAATGTTAGGTAAAGCATTCAGACTTCATGTAACATCAATAAATCTTTTCAAATATTCAAAGCAGGGATCTTTGGTCAGTTTTATGGACCTTTGAACTTCCAAGCAGAGAACAGGAAATCAGTAAGTGGCCCTCAGAGAACTCCCTTGTTAAAAAGAAATTTACTGCTGATATGTAAGTGTTGAATTGAGAATCTGTTCTCAGTTCCCAGCCAAGTGATCTTTCACTGGACAGTGGGGAACACTTCGTGCTGTTGCGTGGTCTTGCTTTACCCACGCTGGGTTTGTGCCAGGATTTTGAAAGAATTTAAAGACTTTTGTATGTTAGGAAGGCAAAATATAACATTTCATTATGTCTTGAGGATAAGAGACCCTTTCAAAAAGTCTTCTGAGAGAAATTAATCTTCTATATGCTTTCAATGTATTATAGTTTATAAGCTACTAAATAGAAATATCAGAAGTAACTGATGTCCCATTTTCCTTAGTGCCACCTACTTCTAGATGTGAATGGAAATGGCCTTATAAAACTTATTTTCTAGTGGTTACTGAAGTATGGAGGTGACATTTTAAAGATATGTCTGTCTTTAAGCTGTAGTCTCTTTGTGAAAGCTATTGCATAATGCTTATTGCCTCATCAAAGTATTTAGACTCAAATTGAGCTACTGAAATCCTGGTTGCCCAGAAGTGTGGGAACTGCTGGGAAAATGAGACAAAAGGTATGTCCCTTCAGTATGTCCCTTCAGGAGTCTTAAATAAAAGACTGGATCCATAAGGCTTTGACTTTAATGTTAAACCACTACTGAAATCTCTACCCTTTTGGAAGACATGGAGACCAAGTTTGAATACTGAAAATATAGAAGCAGGGTGAGTCCATAAATGTGCCTTAAGCAGCAAGGTTTTTGGGGAGATGAGTGTGTTTCCAAAACTTTCCCAGACCTTTTAGGATAATTTTTACCTGAGGAATCAAACTTCCCAAGACCTGTTTGTCTCTCGTCACCACCTGGTTCCCTGGCTCTTGGTATAAACTGCTGACTTGTTTTCTTCAGAAGTTGCTGATTTTTATGTCTTCACAGCAGCCAGGAATGAGCCTCATGTTTCTGGGGAATGAGGGATTATACACCATAAACCTTCCAGTACACAAGATGTAGGGTTTAATAGTTGTGGTATATTTGCATAATGCTGCAATTCGTAATATAGTGAGGTAAAGCTGGTTCTGTGTCATGCCAAATTTAAGGTTTTAAGCAGTACCAGCACATAGTTCTCCTTTGTGTTTTTGCTATTGACACAACACTGCAAGCTCATAGTGTTCACTCTTCACTCTGGCTGATTTATGTCATGTGTCCTGTGGCCAGCATGGACCTTGCAAGTTCATTGTATTCTGTGTACAGTGCTGTCATGACATAACTTGGTATTTCTGCCCAGAAATACCTATAAACACACAAAGGTTGTATTGTTTTATTGCTACTATTCTCATTTTCACCAGAACTTTGTTAGTTTTCAGCATCAGGCTGAACTGCCAAGAGAAAAATAGTCAAAAAGAGCTGAGGTGCTTGGAACTCCACATCCTCTCTTATTTATTCTTTTCTTTAAACTACATATTTTAATAATACTACATATTTTACAAATTAATATATATTAAGTAATATGCAAAAATATGACTGTTACATGGATAATTTTGGGGTTTGTGTGTGATATTCCTCTGTTCCTCATTAGCAATTACAATGTTTTCTATGTCCTGTGGAGCTGAGTTGCTGTCCATAAATATTTGGAGATGCCAGAGTATACATTTTAATACTTCATGTGACTTGAAAATAAAACTTCTGAGAAAATTCTAGGGATTTCTAGTCCAAGATATGGTGTTTGGAAGCTGTGAGTATTCTTTCCACAGAGGATGGAACCATGTTTCTCTTACAGCAGCAACAAACTTTGTGAATTGGCTCAGCTGTGTCCAGGAGTGTAGAGTTTGCTGTACCTAGCTGTGTCTAGAAAATTAAATGCTAAATTAATATTTTTTTCCCAACTCTTCTTCACCTGTTCATTCCCACTTCCCCAAACTGCAGTGCTCACAAGAGACTTATGTTCTTCTTTAAATAGCAAATGAAATCAAAATCTTATAGTCTCATGACATTTGTAGAGATAGCAAAAGTTTTTTCAATAGCAGAGTGCAGTGGGATCTGAAGAGAGATGTGTCTTGCAAAAAACAAAACTTGTTTTAAATCTAGGGTGGTTACTGCAGATCAGTCTGCCACTGAAACCACAGAGGGCAAGTGATTTTATTCTGATATCAGCAAGTGGAAGGTTTTCTATGAACATTTTTCTTCTTCATTTAGCACACATATTGGCAAAATAATCAGAAGATCCAATGGGGAGAAAGTTAATGATTTTTCTTCCATTTGCTGCTGGAATTTGGACCTAGTGACTAATTTATTCTAATGAAACATCAGCCAAGGTTAAAAAAAGCTACTTGTACTAATAACATGCCTCATATCAGAAAATGCTCAGTTTTTGTTGTGTATGGCTGTTTGTCTTCTGGAGGATTTTATTTCATATTTTTCAAAGGTCTGAGTGAAGAAAGTAGGGATAAATATTAGATTGTAAAGTGTAAGTATGTAAGGTATTTGAGAGCAAAATATTCAAGGAATCTATCAGAAACCTTGCAGCCAATATATACAGCTTAATCAATTTCTTGTGTGCTTTGGTGATTTTCAAGTCTTAGTTCATATGTGGGATATGAAAAACTACTTGAAGATGGAAAGACTATTTCTGTTATACAACTAGATTTCTGTTTCAGCATTTCTACTTATTTTGGCTCTCAAAAAAATCAAATTCAATAGAATAGAAATTATTTTTTTTTAAACCTTGAAAGCCCAAACATGTTATGTCTGGGAAACTGGGTTTTCCTTATCACTCTTGTAAAGAATAGACTGCACGTGACGTTGGATAACAGATTTAGGTGTGAAATTGATCTGTCTGGTTATATTAGGCTGGTAAGTAAATAATTAGAATGATATATTTAGGGAACTTCTGAGGTTGATTGAGGAAAAAAAAATCTTAATATGAAAAGGTGATAGATGTGAGAACACTAATAGGCTTATTGAATGCTTTAATTTCATTAGTTAGAAAGATTAAAGAAAACATATTTCCTTGAATCTGGAGTTATGTTATTACAAAAACAACAGAAAATAGAGAGAAAAATATATTTTTTCATTCCATGCAACAGGCTTCATTCTGCAGGGCAGAACCAATACAACAAAAATGTCGTAGCAAGAAGTGAAATTAATAATAGTATTATGGAATTATGCACCAATTTATTTTTAATAAGAAATAAGTCATATTCCCTTGATTTGAAAAAAGGTGATATTTCTCTTGTGTAAATTTCAATCTGATCTCCAACAGGAATCTTTTTTGGCCTTTTAGATAATTACTTAGTCTGTAATTTCATTCTGTCTTTCTTTGGTTGATGATCAAATCAGAGGCCCTGTTTGCTTGTAAACTGCTTTATGTTCTGTGCAGTACATAGGAAAGTAAAACCAGAGTTTACTTGAAGAATGGATAACTGATTGCAAGCCTGGTTTTGATCATGTTAAAAAAAGAAAATGCTATTTCAAAAATTCCTTTTTGTTAGAGTATGAAAATAAAGTACTACATTTATAATTTATGGTTTTCATAAGTCCAAACATAACAATAATTTATGAGTGAGATTTAATTTCTTGTATATCATAGGTTGTTGAAGATATCAGCGTCAATTCTAGTGATCTTAGCTATACACTCTACTTATTGAAGGCACCTCAGATGGACTTGATTGTGCTCTTGACACCACCTCTTGGGCATTTCTTGTTATTTAGCAGAATATGAGCACATTTGCACCTCTGAAGGTAAAATGAAAAGTAGGTACTGAGTAGATGAAGCAAGTACACTAAAAAGGGAGGTTTTCCATATTTGAAATTACTGTGACCATTATCCCTTTAAATGAAAAAAACCCAAAACTGTAGAAGGAAATACTAGCAGTCACTGAATAGTGACATATTAGCTTGAGTATTATGAGTAAGAGGATGATCCAGGCCCTTGAATAATTCAGACTCACCTTCTAGAATTGCATAAAAATTACATAACACATAGAATTACATGAAAAATCAGCAATATCATTATTTGTGTAAAAAAATAAATTAAAAAATGGTGTGGTCAAATTGTTGTCTATCCTACAGAGGACTCACTTTTTGCATCCCCACAGGTATTATTATACAGTTATATAAATATTATATATCAACAGAGTATGATTATATTATTATTCACTTATATTTGGTTGAGGTTGCTTTCACAGGAGCAAAATTTCAGGTAAACATTTCTTGTAAATTTGATGTTTTCTCTTCTTGTGCTGTTTCTATTTGTCCAGTGATATGCAGGTAAGTAATAAACTATTCTTTGAAATTTCCTAATTATCCTAGCTTAGGATAAAGGATATTGGCATTAAGGATTTTTTACTTGAAGAACCTTACCCTACCAGTTAACTCTTCAGAAACAGATATCTGTTGTTCACATTTCCAAGTCCAATGCTAAGACCTTATCTGAAAGAGCTAAGTTAGCAACCCACCTGCTCTTGCCACCTCAATGCTTACTGTTGGCATCTTCTGAAGACAACTGAATCATTCATCTCTTCCCATTACTCACAAGGGTTTTGTGGTTATTTTAAGTGTAACAAGTGTATTTGCCACAGTCTTTGGGAAATCAAGTTGACAAAGGCTATGGCCAATATATTATTTATGCTTAAGAGTAACTCAACAGAAGTGATAACTATGAAAGATATGACCTCAAATTGTCAGCAGCTGATCAAATGCTTCATATTACACACCAAAACCCCATAAATTTGAAAAGCCTTAAATCCAATTAGGAAGAGAAATTAATTTTCATATTTAATACTCAAAAAAACTAAGTTATTGCAGATTTTTGCAAGAATAGATCCTCCCCATTCCCATACATTTTACCCATCACTCTTCTATTCATGATCAATCTGAGTTCTTAAAGAATCTCTGCAGTAAATAGGATCACATCAAACTGAGTAAGTGTAGGCAGTAAAAGCATTCACTGTTAAAATGAACTTAGAAACTATTATCTAACAGTTATATGGGGAAATTTCCAAGTACTACCCTACTGCAGTAAGAGTTTGCAGAGCAAAATATACAGAATTCATAACAACCACAAAAAAGTCTAGAACTGATAAATGGACGAAAATCCTTTAAACTCTGTAATCTTGAATGGCAGCTGTTTACTGAAAGGCTGATTTCTGAAATTAAAGATTGGCTTCATTACTTCACTCATTTTCATATTTCTTTTATCTCATTAACCTTGCCAAAACTGCTTTAAAAAAAAAAAGAAAAAGGGATTTTACCTGAAGGTAATTGCACTGAGCTTGCTTCCCTGATCTCACTAACCTCACTTCTACCTATGAATTAATATTTGAAGAGGTAAGATACAATTATGTTTATTTGAAATCATGGGACTAGTTATTTATATTGCTACTGATGTTGTCACTGATTCCAGCAGGCGTTTTCCCAGTGTCTAGTTATTGATGCAGCAGTAGGTAGCATGAACAGCTAAATATTAGAGAGCATTCTTGACTGACCACAGCAAGAAAAAAAGTATCTCTGTGTAGAATACATTGACAACATCTTCCAATTTTCCTGCTTCAGGCTATACATAAATTTCTGTTTATCCTCTTTGTTCATCACTCGGTCTTTCTTTGTGTCTCCAAATTGTTGCCCAACATCAAGTTCCTAATCTCACTTCCAGAATTTTGCCTAAATGAAGAATTTCAGCTGGTTGCATTTATGTCTGCACTGGTTATATTTTCTCAATTTTGATGTTGTTCCACTGGTTAACTTGATCCTGGACATGTGTCATCGTGGCAGACCAGCAGCACACCAGGGCTGACCCTGATCATTGTCTACACACTGCTCCTGTCTCTAACATTCTAAGCCCACAATAAAGCTCCTTGCCAGTGAGGGCATTGGTCACGTTTCAGAGTATTTAAAAAAAGATCCTAAGGAAAGGAGGGCCAGCCTTCCAGCTTTTTCATGATAGCTCCTACCAGCTCCTACCAGCAGGACATAATCTAGAGTCCATTTGGATTCAGCCAGCTGAACTCCTAGAAGGTGAGAAGTGCTCAGGACCACCACTGTTATTGCTTTACTGCCTATGGATCTGACCCTGTCTTCATACACACTTCCTACATGACCATGTCTTTTGAACGGCTATACAAATAAACAAAAATAGATTTCTTTTTCTTTTTTTACAGGGTGAGGTTTTAAGTGATATGTAGGTTATTTTGCTCTTGTTCTGTTTATAAAGAAAGCAATCTTAGGTTATTTCCACCTGAAAACCATCATTCTTATAACCAATACCCTGTTATTATGTCTATTTGTCTTTACCTGGCAGTATTTGAGCATGCCAACATGTATTCCTGAAGTTTAGCAATCCAACTGATTTCTGAAAATAAAACAAGAACTGCTGGAAGTTTTTGGATAGTTTTGCCTAGAGTCTACATTAATAATAGACCATGTTGATTTGCTTTGCTCAGAAAAGCCCTGTTCAGGAGGAGTCTTCTGGGCTCAGAAAAAGCTGAGAAAAATTAAGTGCTTGTGAGTTCTTATAAAACTGAACAGCTAATGTGGTTTGGGGGTTGATGTCCTGCTACTGCTGGCAATGTTATTGTGACAATCCCATTTAATTTAATTGTAGAAATACAATATGTAATGAGTAAGTTAAAACATTGAAAAAACCAAAGTTGCTAATATTGCAAATATCAGGAGTCACAGTTCTCATTTTCTTCAGCTATATTACATTGTGCAAAAAGACCCTGTTTATCATGATTCTCTTGGTGATAAGAGATGTTGCCTACTTTTTCTCATGCAGGGACAAACATACTTTTTATCATGCAGGGACATTTTTAAAAAGCACAGAAGAGATAACAGCAAATTTGTGCAATTGAAACATGAAGAGTAACAAAAATTTGCAAGCTTTCTATTTTTGTTATTATTATCTCATTGCCAAAAAAACATAAAGCAGCATGTGGAATCAGGTTAAAAATGTGTTAATCTTGTGATAGTAAAGTGCATCAGATGCTTCTGTAGATGTTTAGTTCCTTACTGTTTTTCATTACTGAGACACTTTCTCGATTAGGCCACTCAAACTTACTTGAAAAACAAAAGAGATAGAGAGGAGTTAGAGTCAGGTAGAGAGCACAGTGTCACAGGATTTGTACAGAGACACATCTCTAAAAACCAAGTTGAAGACAGCATGATTTTAGGGTGATGATGGCCCACACTGTCATTGTGAAAAGCAAGAGTAACACAACACAGGATGCTCCAGGATGGCATGTGTATGGCTGTGTATGAGGTGGCTTTCTCTTTGCTTTAAAAGTACCAATCCAAGTATTTTCTAAGCCATGGGTTTATTTTTTTCTTCCAGAAGTTTGGGTTTGGCCATGGTTTTGGTTTTGGGGGTTTTAGCTTTTTTTTTTTTTTCAAATAGGATTTTAAAAGACTTGAAATGTTTTCAAGTTCAATCATCAAACTCCTTTTATAAAATGATATAGATTAATCTTAATTTTTTTTTTTTTTGTCTTGATGCTCTTACTGAAAGAGTGCTATCAGTATTTTCTTATTTTAGAAAATCTTCTAATTCCTGGTTTAAATATACTAACACCCAGTAATTTATCCTTTAAGCTCATATTGTGCTTCTTCCTTTCCTTCTTCTCCTCTCCATATTTAATAAAAATATCATTTGAATACATAAGACAAAAACTTTTACATCCTTTAGCAGTACATTATTTATTCCACGATCATACCAAATTGTCTTGGTCCACAAGCATTTACAGGACAAATACATTTACTTTTTTTATGATTTATTCAAATACTTTTACTTTATAAATTTAATTTATTTATTTGTTTTATGGATAAGATCTCAGCAGAACTATTTAAGATAAAGTGAAACATTTTCTGATGAACAATTTTCTAATGTCCTGTGCTACAAGCTATGGCTGGAATACTCCTCTATAAATTCTGAGATAACATTTACCATTTCATTACTGAATTATTTGTAATTTTATAACATATCATAAGATGATGGAAAAATAGAATCTTTTTACACTAGTCAGTTCCAATTAGTAGGCTTGTAGCACAATTTGTTATTAATCCCCAAGGGCATGATCTTGCCCTCTATAATTTATCTGATTTCCTGTTACTCTGGTCATCATATTTATGTGGCCCTTCATGCATGATATCTTAATATCCTTCCAAATTACTTCCATGCTTACATTATCAAAACCTTCCTGGGCCACTGCAGGTTAATATGAATTACTGTTACTTTTAGGAAGTCAAAATTTGATTTTTGAATTATTGTGGATCAAACAAAATAGAATAAAGAACCACTGAGACAAAGAAGAAATAAATGGAAATTCCCCTTCTTTGAAAAAAAAAGAAGATTATTCTTAATTAGATATTAATTACTATTTGCAACTAACCATTGAAGAACTTAACTCTTCCCCATGTGAACTGGGACTTGGTAAATGTTGGATTCTTGTGGCAGAAATGCTTGTTGTGAGATACAGCCACCTTTTAACCGCAGCATTTCAGTGAAAAGTTTCCAAAAGTGTCCTGAATTATTAAATATGCATAACACAATGGCAATATGAGGATTTTAAAACACTGACTGATCTCTGAAGGAAAGGGAAGTATTGTAATCCAGACTGTTTGATCATAATTGAAAGCCAGGAGGTTACAGATGAAACAGAGACACTTCCATTGCAGTTGACAGTTCCAGCAATGAAATTCTGGCAATCATATTATTTATTTATTTATTTATTTATTTATNGAAAGCCAGGAGGTTACAGATGAAACAGAGACACTTCCATTGCAGTTGACAGTTCCAGCAATGAAATTCTGGCAATCATATTATTTATTTATTTATTTATTTATTTATTTGTTTATTTATTTATTTGTTAAACTCATTAATTATTGAGTCATTCTTAGTGCAATATCATGCAACACCTTTCATGTACAAAGCTAGATATATCAATGTTCTCTTAAAAGAACTGTTAATTTGCAAATTATATTACTGAGACTTCTATGTGGTGAGAGAATTATTTGTGATTTTCATTAGTGTTTTTTAATCAACAGCTGTTTAGCATTTTTATTTATTATTTTTTATTTTTATTAACAAGACACTTTATTATTATCTTATTAAATAATACTAAAAGTGTTCCAATCAAAGTTATACAAAATTTTTTAATCTAAACACCTTGTTATTACTTTTATTCAAATGGGTTAAAATTCATTTTTATTAGTGAATATACTACTAAATATACTGTTTATATTTTTATTGCAAAAGAATATTTCACAGGAGATAAAACAAAACCCCAATGCCTTTGACACAAGCATTGTAGTTTTTACATCATAGGAATGAAAAAATAATTCTCAATGGTAATTAAATATATCGAGCATATGTTTCAATCATAAATCCTTAATATGTTGCAATTTCAAGTGGTGTTGTTTTGTTCTATCAGAAAACTGCCAAGAAGGACCAAAATTCTTGAATAAGAAATTTTTCTTTTGTTTTGACTTGTTTTAGGGATTTCTTTCCTTAGTCTTTGACGGTAAAAATTTACAATTGATGTAGTAGCAATTAGATGTTTTTTATATTAGGCTGCTATTCAACATAAGTGATACAGATATCAAATGTTTTAATGGTAGTTTAGTGGTTCACCTGACAAAATAGTTTGCTGTCTATTTCAAATTGTATGTAGTAGTTCTTCTTTCATCGAGCCCTCATTTCAACATCTGTTAATACCTAGCAACTCTTCTTTTCTTGCTAAAGGCAATCATGAACAGCCTGGAGAACAAAATCTGATTCTTCACATACTCAGTTGTTACTGTTCAGTTTCATCATTCATTCCAAAACCAAGGAAAAGAGTCTTAACTTCTCAGAGAAGATTAGTTCAGGTTGTAAAAAGTCTCAGACTTATTTATTTATTTATCCTTCCACTATCCTTCTAATCCTCCTAATACTTTTTTTTTTATTTAATATCCTTTCTACTATTTATATGTAATCTTTTATTTCCAGATAGTCAGGGAAAGAATAAACCTATAAACCTGTAAGCAAGGCCTGTAAGCAAGACACTAAACTTCTACACTTTCTTAAGTTTTCTCAGTTTTCTCTGATCAAGACATAAGTGCAGTTTATGGGTTTATGCAAAGTTGTTGCCAAAGAATAGATTATAATAATGCTGCTTAAGAAGAACTTAAAAGAAGTTGTCCAGACAGTAGTGAATTTATGTTCCAAATTTTTTTCAAAAATTTTTTCAGAAATTATAACTGTAGTAAAGAACAAAATGGTCCTTAAACATGATTGTGGAAATTGAGGATTCAATCAATTAATTACTTTATTAATGAATTACTTACCCCTTATTTATGAAGACAGAACATTTGGCTGGCACAGTTTGTAACATTAAGGTGTCTTCATGTGGCATCTTATGGAAACCATGGCAAAACTTTCCTTATCGCATTTTAGAACTTTTTGCTTTTTTGACACATTCTTTTCATGTCAGTCTCAGCTATGTCCACAGATGAGTGATGAACATCTGTGAATGCAGGTGTACAGGGCTGGCTAGGATGTGTTTCAATGTTAATTTGAACTTGGGCCTTCAGATGGTGATATTGCCACTTAAATATCACACAGTGAAGCCTTAACTCTGAAATATATACTGAAAAATCCAGAATTTTAATTTCTGATTTTATTTTAGTCAGAGCTTCTTTGTTAAACATTATGCCTATGGAATAGTCTGAGAATTATCTGAAAGAACTTGCAGTGGTTATGTTTTTTAATGCCACTTCTATAAGTTGCTCCAGATGCTCCCAGTAATTCAGGAGCAAGTGACATAGGACTTAACTGAATGCATCAGTTCATTCTTGTTATAAATGGCTCTAAATAAGTGGAAAGCTTCAAAGATTTTTATTATCTTGATATGAAAATATCTATCAGTGTACAGATTATGAACTAGATACTATTAATCATTATTTCAAAAATTATCTATGTAACAAGAATTTATTTTATTCCCTGTTCTTTCTAAAGCACTAAAGGAAATGTCCTTTAGGTATATTATCTCCTCATGAAGAATGCCACACTGAGACATCAGTATTGTCTCTTACATAAATATCCAGAATCACACATTGATTCTCTGGTTTCCCTCCAAAACTCCATCAGTGTTCACAGCTATTTAAGATAGAAATTCCTGTCTTTATACATTTGTGCCCATGTGTACATGTATATATTTGTGCACATGTACAAAGGTGAATGCTTAGCTTGATCAGAAACCTTCAACATGTCATGCTGTCCACATAGAGTACATTTATTAACCAGAATGATCTCAAGACCATAAAAATGAATACTTTTGGAGTAGAGAAGGAACATACAATATGCAAGGGAGATTTCCTTTGAGTAACTGCAGTATCAAACAGGGTAAAAAGGTTACACTGAAGTAAATAAATTTTAAAGCACAAAAGGCAAACACAAACTATAAATGATTATAGAAGCTAGTCAATCATACAGAGATATGTGCATGGAGATAGTTAAATAATTTATTTCCTAAGTCTGAAGCAAGTCTACATTGGTAGGTAATTATAATTTGACACTTCTTTAATTTGAATATATATCAGTTGAGCTCATATGATATCTGTTGAACTCATATGAACATGAATCACTTGGGTAGATTACATTTAATTCAGTGTTCTAACAGAAATGCTATTATTTGTGCACATAGCTCCATCATTCTGCTTGAAGTAGCTATCTGATGAATGACCTTCACTAAATTACTTTTTAGAACTTTGAACTGTTGTATTTCCATTCAGATGTATTATAATAATATGATTACCTGTGTCTTATTTTAATTCAGTTTTATATTGTTGAGTATTACTTATTGATATCTCTACAAAAACACTCAATATTTTTATATTAATGGAGAAAAAAATTTGTTCATTCATTTATTGCTTAAAAAAAAACAGTCCAGCAGGCTATAAATAAAAGAATCTGAGCATAATTTTTTCATGTTTATCTCATGCTTTATGGTTAATTACAACCAATGCACAAACAGTTTTCTTGAGTGTGATTCCACACTTGAAAAAGTCAGGAATCATATTGAGAAAAGCACAGAGACCAACAAGTACTAAAAAATATATTATTTAATTAAATTGTTAATTTAAGATTGTCCTCTTTCTGGTTTGAGGGTTTTTGCTTTTTTTTTTTTTTCCTTTTGCTTGAATTGATTTCAGGTTCAGTTCTTTAGTATTGATTTCCATTACAAATTCAAAGGCATGGTTAAAAGGATTCAAGAAATGTCTGATCCTCTGCCATAGACTCATTTCTCATTTCACTCCAGCAACAGTTTTAGTCAGAACAATTGCAACATACTGCAAATACACCATGGAGAGGGAGCTTGTAACTTACTTTTGAAAGCTGGCAAAAAAGCAGTATAACCACATGAGAGAACAGATAAGCACTGAGAAGGGTGCTAGTACATGGGGAGTCTGTAAAAAAGGGTAAAGCCTGAATCTGAAATGCATCTTGCAAATATTGTCCAATGGTGAACAGGTTATTGTGTGTCTATTTATATACTGCAGGAATTGCTCTTGGGAGTGAGGAAGACAACTAGTGGATTAAGGTGAAGTAGTAGTAAAAGACTTATATGTTGATAATTAAGAATTAAAGTTTATTTTAGAGTTGTGCACTACTAGAAGCATTTTAAGGATAATTATAACTTAAAGATTTCTAAAATTGCTCACACATGATGAAATCTATCTAAAGACAAAACTATTTTTTCTTATTGTTCAAGTAATATTGGATAAAAACATAATTAATCCAATAGAGTGTCCTACAAGAAATATTTCAGCAGTTTCAAACTGGAATCTAAATAAATGCTAATTCTAGGAGCCTACAGCCAGTGCTTATCAAATCCTTGTTATAATGTCAACAGCTTTAAATGTTACATTCTGTTTATGGGTAGCTTTAAGTTATAAATTTAGTAGTTTTACAGCTAAAGTTTGACACCACAAGTAAGTCATAATGGGCTTCCAATTTAATTGTATATGATTATATTTGCATTGTATAAACATTTATGTTTAAATTTGTATTTTGCTAAGTATTTTTAACAAGTTCATTACAAATTTAGTATTTAGTCTTTGCTTCTCATACCTGACAGTTTCTCTTATCTGAATTACTAAAATTTCTAAGCAACAAAACTTTTGACAAGCAGTGACAGATCACTTAACAGCATATATTTTTTAAGAACTATACTTTGATGCTAAAATTTCTTATACTCCTATATTCACAAAAACCCCACTCAACATTTATCTAATTACTAAAAATTAGGAAGCTTAATGAGGCTCAGGAATATCCTCTAGGTTATCCTAGCTAACCCTCATACTTGCACTACCTGACAACTGCACCATGCACATTCTTATTAATTTTACCGTGCAGATAATGAAGGAGACTAATTCTTTATCAGCCCTGCACTAGCATTAATATGATACAATGGCTATCTAAAAAGATCTCCTATTGAATAGTCAGGATGTTTCATGTTCCATATTCCTTATTGCACAACTTCTTAAGTTAAGTCTAGTTATTTAAGTCTACTTATTTTAATATTTGCCTCTTTGTAATTTTGTTCATGAATAAAATCCTAGTCAGTAATTCATGTCCCACATATTTATTTATTTAGTTATTAAAAACACATTCTGTTCTGCCTAGACTGAAATGACAGCACCCCAAAACCCACTCTCACTGCAAGTTGTGAATAGTGACCGATCAGGCCTACTTCAACATGAATTATTTATTTGAACAGGCCAAGGAAACAGACATAAGACTTAAACAGATTACTTCCTACACAGGATAACACAAAGGAACTACTAGTAGGCAAAAAGGGAGTGCACAATAATATTGATATAGGTACTTTATGTTACAGCTAGAGGAGAAATAGTTTAGATTAGGAGTCAGTGCCGTTTACCAATGAATGATAACGGTGTGCAGAGAATCTCCCAATTTCCCTCAATCCCAGGGAAATAGCTTGATGCCAACATCTTAACATCTAGGAGAACTCTCTACACACTCACAGGGTGTATAAGTGATTTCTGATTTCATGAAAATCATAGTGGTCTTTTTATAGTTGTAAAAATGCTTGTGTTCTGAAGTCACTAATTTTAGGTGTTCCTTTCTCACCATTCAAGCCAGGATGTGTATTGCCAGCTAAGGAGGTCCTCAGCCAAGATAATTCATCACATGACAAATCATTCCAGCCTAACCTAGCCATATGTTATGGGGAGATAAGTCTTTGCTGAAACAGGAGTGAAAGGTACCATCACCTAAGTAAAATTTTCCCCAAATATATCACTACTTTTTCCTTATAGTAATGTTTATGTCAGTGTCATGACTACAGATTGCACTTTAAGAAGTTTTTCTTCCTTATAGAAAAGTTATCTACATTATGGAGCATAAAAGACTGAAAATATTACAAACCTTAATAAACATCAAATGAAAAAAAAATGTTTTATATTACATTATTTTTCTTTATCAACTGTTAACTGTTACTGTGGAGACATCAAATCTTTCACTGAGAATGAAAATGACATTGTTAATAATATTAATTCCATCCTCCTACAGGAGCTAGAAAAATCTTTAAGCATCATAATCATGAAAAATAATCCTCAAGATGAAAAGCTGAATATTGATTATTTTGTCTAAAGACTGATTAAAAATATTTCATGTGTCTTCACTCACATTTTTGCTTTATGGCTACATTAGCTGTAGGTAGGTGTACAGAAGTAATGAGGTTACTTGTCTTCAAACCTTTCTTACCAGGTAGAGAGTGGAGTGGGAAGAGTGGCAAAGGTCATGCAGCCAGAGCCACTAACAAGCTGAGGAATGTTTTTTGAGAAATATAATCTTATCAGGAATATTTTATTATTAGCATGTTCTAGGCTATCCACTCTGGGTGTAGCCATTTATCTGATCCTTTTTAAGCAGGTGATAAAGAAAAAACAGAAGAGAACATCAAGCCATTGCTGAGTCTAAGGTTGCACAATGAAGTGCAGTATTCTTTTCTTACCTCTGAGGACAAGAGCCTCATGCAATGGAAAATGAAACTTTTTCATGGTTCTGCTGTCTTCTGAACCGTGCTATCCTAAAATCCCATCCTCTCCAGGACCAGCATCCAATAACCTGAAGGGAACAATGTCCTAGGAAAGAGGATCATATGGTTCCATTTCCCCTGTTAAGCTGAACTATTGCAAGTTTTGATGAATCTAAAGCTTTCAAGATTTAGCTCTGGCAATATTAACTTGCTGATACTCTAAAAGCCTTATTCCCTAACTGTAGAATTTTATTGTCACAAATTGCACATGCTCAAGTGTTTGAAGTTCCCAGGTTTCCCCAACACAAAGTGATTTAGGCTAAAGACCAAGTTGGGATTTCACTGTATATTTACCAAAAAAGCCTGAAAATCCTCTACTATCAGGCATTTTTCTTAATTATTTTTTCTGATGAACAAGACATCTTTTGACATTTTAAAATAAAGGTTTATATTGTAGTGCTTGTCTTCCAGCAATACTTAATGTGGATTTTATTTGAAATCTTAAAACCAGCAGATCACAAGCATCTGTCCTAATTGTTATAAGGAAGCTGAGCAGAAACAGCTGAGCTTCTACCAGGATTTCCACACTCCTCCTAGGAACTGTGACCCCACTTCAGGTGATGTTCCTAGCACTTTACAGTATTCATTGCTATTTTGAATTGAATTTTAGCTGTTCTACATACTCTCTACACTAAAAAAATCCCTTCCTTTCTGATGTTCTACTTTACCTTTTCTTTTTCATGAATACTACAAGTGAAAATTTCTGTTGAATCAAACTTTGATGCTGAAATCTGTCTTCTTTTAAATTACTGATTCATAGAATTAAGGAATTTGTGTAGATGTGTATCACATGTATTGTTTACTCTCAAAAGTAAAATCTGCAATCACTTGGATTTAGCTATACTAAAGGGGAAAATTTTTATTAGGTTTACTTACCAATGTTTCCCTCAACAAACAGTGTCATTTAGCAGCCATACTAGCAAATTACCATGTCATATGGGTCATAGGTAAAAATCTGGAAGAAATAATCCAAAAGATATTTTTCAAAAATATGCCTTACTATGGTATTTCTCTGTTAGATTACAGGGAACTTTAGTTAACAAACCACTTTTAAATTACATCTACTCATTGCTGTGATAATTACATACAGTAGTTTTTTGAACAAAATCTAATATGTTACTCAAATACCTTGGAGAAATCAAAGTATATTTTCACACAGTAGTATTTATCAGGTAGACCAACAATTCTATCGGTTTAATGTTTTAAAAAAAATCTTCATTCTATGATTGTTCCATTATCATGCTACAGAGTTTGTAATTGGTTTATAATTCCTGAGAAACTTATCTCATACTTAAATATGTCTGTGAACTCACAGTCTCCATTTTCTTTCATGTTTTCCAGTTCTTCAGAATTTTCTCATATTTCCCAAACTGACTGAAAATTAAATAATCTTGTTAATATATACTGTATTTTTTAATAACAGAATTCATTTGGAAGCCTGTCCCTAGCTGCAGCTGTTCAATGTTGGAACTAGGAACTTCCCTGGATATACAATATGCCTTTATATACTCCTTACCTAGAATGAAGCTTGATATCATCCCTGCTGTCTGTATAAGCAACAACACTGCTGTGATAGTGGCAATTAGAGGTGACCAGATTATTTTATCAGTATTTCTGTGTAACTTTACTGAATTTTGGCTATTATGGTGTTAATAGAATTCAAATATTTTTCAACAAAAACATAGTGTTAAAGAGAATGATTTTGAATACCTTTGGCAGTTTTCAATTCACTCCTATTTCTTAAAATTTGATGAAGGATACTGTGGGTAATAAATAGCTACTTTAGAGAAGATAGCCTACTCTGGAAAGCCTTTGAAGTTTGGTGCTTTAGAGCCATACTTGTCCCCAAGAGTAGGTAATTTATAACAAACTGTTGACAAACAGTTCTAACTGTACTGTTATTACATGAAACAGTTATAATACTCATACCAGATCATAATCCTTCACTGACTTTGACATGTTTGTCATATTCAGTAGTTCTGTTATTCACCCTGTAAAATCTCTGATGGATTGCAATAAAAATGAAACTCATACATCAAGATCTAATTGAATACAAGGTTTGCTATTACATGAACATAACTTGAAGCATACAAAGCAGCCTTCATGATTTTTATGCCATTTCTTGAAAAGCAATTAATCTTCTTTATATGAAACCAAATCAAGACCTGTGTTTTTGAATGACTCCACACATGTAGGCACAAAGCAGACATTAAAAACCAAAAATTTAAAAATGTCATTTAATGTTGTTCTTCCAAAGGTTTAGGCGATTCTTTAACTCACTACTTTAAAGTGAATTTGGGTCGTAGTAAATTTTTATTGGCTGAAATACAGTCCTACAAACTAAACTGACTTTCAATTTAGAAGCTGAAATACACAGATGGAGCTCTTATAATAACTTTCAGCAGAAGTTATGAAATATGCTTGCAGTATTTAACCTATGACTAAAATTTTATGAGTCAAATACTTTTTCTGGAGAGAAACTTAATCTTATTGCAGAAGCTACACTTTGCCTGAGATTAAAGACTCACTTAATGGTGATTAACCATTTTGCAGTTTTCACAAACATGCCATTTCTAATACACAGCAATAATTTCATCAATATTGTCAAAACCTGAAAATTGAATGGAGAAACTCTATTACAAACCAATACAGAATCACAGAATATTTTGAGTAGGAAGGGACCCACAAGGATCATCAAGTCACTCTTAAGAGTGAATGGCCCATGTGGGGATTGAACCCTGGATTTTGGCATTTTTCACATTTCAAGTAACAATACCTCTCATATAGGGAACTCCCTCTTTTTCATAATAACCATGAACACTAAACATCTTTTTTCCTGATTATGTGGTCTTTAGGCTTAATAATTTTTCTTCCTAATAAAGATATTCTTTCTTTCTAATACTGTAAAACTCTTGCTATGCCCAAACCTGTATTTATTGTTTGTTCAAGTGCACAAATTAATGAACCTGAGAAATTAATTGCCCTTGTATGTGCCTCTGTCTCTGCATGTCTAGGAGTTATCCAGGACATTTAACTCTTTTAAGTTGTTTTCACCTAATGTGAAAGGAACATGAAAAGCTTGACAATAGCAAGGGAAGGTGATTAAGTAAACTTTATTTCATGCAATTTTAAAGGAATTTCTATCAGTCTTAACATATATGTGCTTGTTTGCCTGGGAGAAAAATACAGAAATTGTTTAAAGAATGAAGCCTAGAATTTCCCCAGTACACTGAAAAACGAATGATATGCAACATCAACTTTAGAATTTGTGAATATAACGTGTGTCCTCTCCACATACCTGTAAATCATGTTGGAATAACCTAGATTAACCCAAATCCACACTAAGACATCTACAAAGTCCCAAAAATAGATGGATAAATCTGAAATCAAATTTATCTACAATCTGAAGCATGGTACTAAAGAGAATTTAATGCATAAAACTCCAGAAAATCAAGAAATTAAGTGCAAAAACCTTCAAGTGTTATGTTGTAGTTGTGATTTTCACTTTCTGTGTCAATTTAAGAATAAAAAGAGTTGTTTAGAAAAGTGCTTTGTCTTTTGAATATTATAGAATGCATTCTGCTCTTTGCCAATAAAAAACATGATCTAAAGCATTCTAAATGCTACCACCAGCCTTTCGTGGAGCAGATTTTGGCAAAAATTGTAATTTAGGATCTTAAATACATGATGATAATCGGGATGCAAACTCAGGTTTTCATTTACACCCATTCCATTCTTTTTGCATAAGAGAGTATTGTCTTGTTTTATGTTATGATGAGCAAAATGGATATTCCTGTGCTTGACCACAAACCAATTTCAAATATTAGATCCTAAAAACCATGAAATAAAATATACAATTCATAAACTTAAAGGCCTGTTATACAAATAAATTGAGTATTAAGTATATGCTCTTGTACTTTTATGTAATAATAAAGTTTCAAAAATTATATGTCAGAAGTCAATTACCCTGCTATCTTACCTCCTATGTTTGTCCTTCTTCATAAACACTAGTTTAAAAGAGGGAAATAAACTTTTACCCTATGACTTCATTGTGCCAAACTGGGTCATATTTTCTTGCAATTTTTTACTCACAATTTTAGAAGTTTCACATTGGTTTTCTCCTTTTTTCCTGTACTATTATTGTTATTGTGATGGTGATGATGATGATATTGTTGCTATCATTACTGTTATATCTTTTTAATCATTAAACTGTTTTTATCTTAATCCTTGAGTTTCTTTCCCACTTGTAGGGTTCTGATTCTTTCCCCATCCTGCCAGGGGGCACAAGCAAGACTATACCTCCTCATCCTCACTCCTTGCTAAAAAAATCTGTTTAATTAAATAATTTTTAATTCTCTTTAATGTTCTAAATTATTTGAAATACATTTAAATTTTCTCTTACACAACGCCTTCATCCCCACAAAAATTATTATACCAACTCATGAAGTGTGCCCTCTAGATCAAGATATTTATGAAAATACTCGAAAAAAAGACATCTTCAAGCTGAGTTTAAGCAAACAGCACCAAAAACTAACTCAGTATTTCCTGAGTAAATATACGATAGATAGATAAATAGATAGATAGACAGACAGACAGACAGACTAAATGTAAGACAATAGCCACAAAAAACCCCCAGACAACTCCAAAAGCAAGAGACAAATTCTCCCAGATATCATGGACCAACACTCTGGTTTAACACAAGCAGTGAAACACCTCTGCCATCTCTTCATTTCTCCACAGTGGGATGGGGTAGAGATTCAAAAGAAAGGTAAAACCTATGGATTGAGAAAAAGACAATTTATTAGGACAGGAGAGGGAGGGATAACTAATAATATTATGAAAAAAAAATGCAACTGTCAGGCAGTTCCCAAGCAGTCATCACTACTCCCTGGCTCCTCCAGAAGTATTTTTGATTTTTCCAGCATGAGGCCACAAGGTCTGGGAAATCCCTTTGGTCAGTCGGGGTCGGTTGTCCCAGCTGTGACCCCTCCCCAGCTCCTTGTGCACCTCCAGCTCCCTCATTGATGGGGTGGAGGAAGAGGCAGAAAATCCTTAACTTAATGTAGGGGCTGCTCAGCAAAACCTAAGCCATCAGTGTGTTTACCTACATTATTCTCATCCCAAACTACAGTACTATACCAGCTACCAAGAAGAAAATTATCTCTACCCCAGACAAAACTAAAATAATCTACCATAAAATAGAAAATACAGTCTCTTACAAGACAAACTATGAATAAAACCTGATGGTATGTATTCAGATGTCCACATTGTTTTTCACAGATGGAGATACTGGTTTCTTGTACTACATACTTTAAAAACAAATTAGAATTTCCTGGTTTCTGCCTTGCTTAAAAACTCATTATTAATCTATATGATCTATGTATTTTTAATTTTTCTCCTTTCCTCTTTTCTCCCTCTAATACAACTATGTGTTTTGGCAAGGTTTACGGCAGAATCTCACTGAATTCTAACATGTAAGTGAAAACATCATAAAAAGTTAGCAGAATTTATTGAAGTTCGTATTGAGGTTGTTTAGTGTGCAATTCAACCCTGTGTAAAGAGCAAAACTGAGTCAAGCAGTCAAATACTTTGACAGCTTTCCCTCTGTTTTCCCCTGAAAAAAATGAGACCAGTTTAAATCATGAAACCAAACAATGAGCCTTTTAGCTTTTGAGCCTTCAAGAAGAAATCACCTCCTTGACCATTATTTCAGGTCATCTCCATGTCTGTGTTCCTGTAAACAGAGAAAATAGGGCTTCTGACTACTCAGAAGAGGTAAATACTTTTTTTCTAATTGACTTTTTCTATAGCTGTATTTTACAATTTATGCCTTTCATATTTTTAATTATTCTAAAAATTTAGGCTCATCTTCCCCCAGTTTTTTTTATATTTAATATTTCCTTGTTTTTCACATAAAAATCTCATCTTCTGAATCCCTCCAATATTCCTAATTCACCTTTTTGTTTTGAACTATCTGTATTCTGTTTTCTTAAAATTTGTCCAATTCAAAATATGGAAGAATGCAGCAGACTCTCCTGACTGCCTCTCAGGGGAAGAAAGAGAAAACCAATAGCAAAAGCTCAACAAAACCTAGACAAAAAGAATACAAACAAAAACAAAACCCACAAACAAACCTGGAAGAAGATTCTTTCCTACTGAGAGTATAACTTTCAATGCAAATGAAAGACAGAGATCACCTGTAGCTCTGTGAGATGCAAGAGCATCGATAGTCATTTCAAGAAAAGTGAAACTTTGGCTTTGACCCATAGATCCAGCCTGTCCACATCTCTCTGTTAGGGAGCCTTCCTACCCTCCAGAAGATCAACACTCCCACCCAACTTTCTGCAGTTTGCAGATGGACAGTCTGCACTTGATCCCACCTCCAGGTTGACAACAAAGATATGAACCAGGCCTGTCCATTTTTTAACCCAGCAAGGAGTGCAGCCACCCATCCATTCAAGCCCTAAGCAGCCAGTTTCTCCAGGAGAATGTTGTGTTAAAGGCTTTAGTAAAGTCCAGGTAGAAAACATGCACAGCTTTTACTTCATTCACTTAGTGGGTCACCTTCACCTTATACTAAAGGAGATCAGATTGGTTAACCCAGACATTCCTTTCATGAGCCCATGCTGGCTGAGCCTGACACTAGAAACTATTTTCTCAAACTTTGGGACACAGGTTTTATCCAATGAATAGAAGAGATTGAATTATATCTTTCACAGTTAATTTAAGCATATGAAATTTTTTGATGGGGAATGTTTGTTAATCTATTAAGTGGAACGTTTGGGGGATTTTTATCCTTAATATTTTTTCTTACATCACACTGGAAAACAATAAATAATTTGTTTTCTGCCCTGTATATATAGACCTGTACCACTATGTGGAAAGAGCAATAAATATGTTCTCCTTTTCCTGTGGTCTATTCTACAAAACACAGGGTATATTTTGCACATGGTTGGTATAGACCAGAGTGTCAGCAAAGGTCTGGGTTTGTGTATATTCACAGGAGGAAATGCAAGAAAATAAAATTTTGGATACACTTGAGCATGATGGATAGTGAACTTTTTATGAAAGATCAGGTGTCAGTGAGCAAGACAGAAGCTTCAGTTCTCATAAATGTTGCTACTTTGATGAGAAAAATTGTATTTGCTGTTTATGATAAAGCAGCTGAGAGGCCACAAACGCAACATAGTTCAGAAGTGAAATATATAAAACATGATAACCTTAAGTTACATTTGTACATGATATGAGACAAGTTCCCTCTTGTAACTTAGTTTCCTGTATAAAAATATGCATCTCTCTCAGGAAAGATGATTGTTTTGGAATACTGAAGAGATGAAGAAACAAAAATCCTTTGAACATTTCTTTAAGGATCTGTAATCTGGTTTTTTACTCATTTTCTTCCTTGCACTTACTGCCTGTATACCTTTTTTAGGATATTTTCCCCTGGTATTTTTGTATTCTCAAGACTTGAATGCTTGGAAAAAGTAAGAAAACAAAACACCCATAGCTACTGACATAAAGGGCTTCATTTTCACTTAGACTTTTATGTAAATGAGTAAGTGAGAAGTAAAGACTTCTGAAGTCAGTCAATTTTCAAATTTGTGAGATCATAAATAAGACAGTAACCTAGTTCATTATTTGGTTTTGAAGGGGACTTATGTCTCCCTTCTATATACTTTTTGGTTTTTTATACATAACCTCTGGAAACCTACCAAAAAGTATTAAGTGATAGAACTCCAGTCTCTACTGACTGGGACAGACTGAATGTCTGGCCAAAGCAGTAAATAAGAAGATGTCACAAACAGCAAATATAATGCTGCCTTAGAGAAGTGGTTCAGCAAATTGAATGGACATCACTGAAGAAGCAATACAACAACTTTCCAAAGCAGACAGGAAAGCAGAAAGTTTTGCAGATTTTCATGGGATAGAGGGAGAATGATAGAAATTTTTCCATGAAGTTCTTCTCTTCCAGAGACACGAAGTTTAGGTAACCAAACCTGAAAGAAATAGAAGTTAATTGAAAAATGAATGTCTGAAAAATGGTCTACTAAGGGAAAATTTCGACAATTTACTAATTTAATATTTTAGACTGACTTTATACTTTATCCTGATTCCATTTTAAGATATTATTGGGCAGACATATGGCTTTGGTTGGATGTATTTTCATATTCTTCGTGAGCTGTTAATAAGTCAAGCATAAAAAGAGGGGAGATTTCACTATAAACACTCTTCCCTTTTCTAAGGTTTTAAGAAGCTGATAAATGATATGTGCTGATAGGATCATGCTCTAGAATGAAGAAATGGACTCCTAGAAGTATCATTTCACACTTCCTTTAATGAATTTATGAGATGTTATATAGGTCTAAATGTTATATAAGACCAGGAGGACAAAAAGTTACTAATGAATTTTCATATGCTCTCACACAGAAAGAATCTCCTCAACTCTGTATTTATTACAACTTCCTAAACCCGGAACACACTAAGGGAAGACAGAAATTACTGTTCTCTGCCAGTTGCTTCAAGTATATAAAAGCCTCAAGTTTTAACAAGTATAGCTGAAGGCTAGAGATTTTACAAGTCTGAATTTCCAGCTTCTTAACGAAAAATCACTTCTTAGAGGAGAATTTCTCTCTCCTGGTGAAATAAGGCTGTAAAATGGACTTAATAGTTATATTTTCTGTTTGATCTGCTGACTGTCCAGCAATACATATAGAGCAGCTAAGAGTGTGGTGGAGCATATGCTGACTCTTGCTGCCAGTACTGAGTACAGCACAGAGAGCTGGGTGGAATTTCAGGGTGAAATCATCATATTGGTGCAAAGTAGACATTGCTAGGGGAAAGAGAGAAGGAGAAAGGAACCAAGAATAGATTATTTCACAGGAAAGAAGGTCTAGAAAACAAATTTATAAGAAATAAGTTGTTATGTCTATTGCTCATCCAACAATTCATCGATTTTAGCTTTATGTAACTTCATGAAGTTTATTTTCAAGAAGTATCAGGTCAAGTGGGCTTAAGTACAGACATGACTCTGTCAAGGTCCACATTCTGGGTGTTTCTATCACGTTGCAGTGATCTACAAAACCCTGAAACTTTCCTACTGTTGCCTAAAGTCATGGCTATCACAACCTGAGAATCAAGGATTACACGTGGGAAGCCAGATGTTCATCTTAGTTGGAGTAAAGTATGATTTCTGTAGAGTTACTCTAGATTTATAGTGGCTTAATCAAGATAAAACTCTGGTCTGGTGCAGCCTATAAGTAATCACATGCTGGTTTTGGTGTTCTAATAGATGTGTCTGACTGGAGCAGGGTTGAGAGTAAAAGAATTTTAAACTTGTTGCCACACTCCAGTTCAGTTTCTATCATGATGATAATTGCCTAAAATGTAGTTAATAGCCAGTGAGTTCTAGTCAGAGACTTAAATGTTTTGTGTTTTCTTGGCATCTTGAAATTGGAAAATAGCAAGCTCTCCTTGTCCCAGAGCAGAAAGCTTTAGCTGGGGAGTACACTACACTTTGTACTTTCATCTCTTATGACCTTGTCAGTATTATGACTTTCATTGGGAAGGGAGAAGGTACCCATGATGAACAGGCATCTTGGATCACTCAGAAGGTGAAATAAATTCTTAAAACAGATATTAAGATAATTCTTTCTTTTCATGATCTGTATCACTCTCAACCCCACTTCCCTTTCCCCCTCCTGTCTTGGATTTGATGCTGGCTAAATGTCACTGCACACACACAAAAAAATCATTTCTTCATTCTCCTCTGCTATAGTTGAGCAGAGTGGGGGGAAAGAAAAGACCAAAGGAGCTTATGAGTTGAGGTAAGGATCAGGAAAAGACACTTTAAGTAAAAACAGCCTCAAAACTTCTTAAGGTATAAAGAAAAATTTATTAACAGAATTAAAAGAGGATAATGACAACTAAAATAAACCTTCAGAACACCTTTCCCTTCCCCAGCTGTTCTTTCTTTCCCATCGACAGCACAGGGAGACAATATATGTTTTTTTTCAGTTTGTCACTTCTAAAAATCTTTCTTCAGTTAGCCTAGGGAAAGGAGTCTCTTCTGCTGTGCCGTGGGGTCTTCCCCATGGGACACAATTTTCTGTGAACTTTTCCAGTATGCTTCTAATTTTCATGAGTACCAGTCCCCCACAAGCCTGCAGCAATGATAGTCCCATCCACAGGCAAAGCAGTTTTCCCACAACT
>VZRX01003268.1:22271-32384 GCA_013398075.1 Notiomystis cincta | reverse complement strand
TATTTATTTATTTATTTATGTCCATCTCAGACTCTTTTGTGTGTGCAGGTATGTGCCATCTAGATCTTCCCCTTTGCAGGAGATTGTACATAGTGAATTACTAAAGGACAATTCTAAATTTCTCTGAAATTCATGTTACTTACATTTTGCCTCACAAAGAGCCACATTGGCAGCTGGCAAACCTGTGTGCTCAGAAACATATTTTCAAAGATAATCTCCTTTCTTTATTCAAGGGGAAGGGGTTAAGAGAGTTCTGTGCTGCACCGTCTGTGCTCATGACCTCTGCCTGTAGAGAAGATGAGAAGCAGAGCCCCAGGTTAGGCAGCATCTGTTGTTTCAGCTCATCTCCAAACAGCAAGACAATATTTCAGGGGAAAGAAATATTTTCTTTATCTGAATGTCTCTTTATTATAACATTTCTGAAAATGTTTTCAGGTTGGTTACTCAAGGTGAATATACCATGTTACGTACTAAACACTTGTGCAATGGGTAAAACAGCCCGAGATATAAGACACAGCAGAATAATGGGAAATGTTTTTTTCACTCATAAAGTGAGTAAGGAGTTCTACTTCTTCCCACCTCTCCATATTTAAACTCTGGTTATGCTCTGTCATAGTCACCTCATCCATGCAAAATCAATTAAGAGCAGTTTGGTAGTTCATAACTGTATGGACTTTTAAGTATAAGGGACTGAATATTTTGTAGGTAAACTTCCCCTAAAGGAGCATAACCTTTATATTAAAACCCTGGGTGTAACTAATGAGAGCAAAGCTGTGCTACTGAAGTTGCATACCAAATAATAAACCCCCCATATTTGTCATACCCAAAATGATGGTTACACTTTCAGCAGTGGAAACCAGCAGAGACAGGGGGTTGGACGTATTGTTTATGCATACCATGAGGAAGATTTTTCCTTTGTAATGATCTTTTTTATTTACTATTCAATCGCCTTGTATTTGGGAAGACAGCTAATACACATCTATTTGTGCGATGGCTTGCTATGATGCAAAGTTCCAGCAGTCTGAACTGCTTCCAAGAGCATTTTGAGAGCAGAAATCTACTTTCAGGACTTGATTAAGACATCCTTCATCAGCCCTGTCTTTTGCATTGTCGACGGTTTTAGAGAAATTTTTTCCTCTTTAGAAATGCTAATAGTCGATACTTAAGGAAGACAATGGCTGAGCCCGGCGGCCATGTGGATGCAGCACCTCCCTGTCTGGGGGTTCCTCATGAGGGGACAGAGACCTTGCGGGGGGTGGAGCAGGTGGGGGCTGGTCCCGCTTGCTAGTTCGGCCTTCCAGAACCCCGCCCTTGCCCTGCTGCTGCTGCTGCTGCTGCTGCTGCTGCTGCTGCTGCTGCTGCTTCTGCTTCTGCTCTCGGTTTTCGGAGGAGGACGTGTGTGTAGCTGCGACCAGAGGAGAGGAGCTCGCTCATCGCTGCAGTTCCAGTCCAGCCTGTTCTTCTCCTGCTGCGGCCGCAGAGGTTCGTGTCCCGTTGGTGTCTCGCTGAGAGGGGAACTCTTTCCANGAGCATAACCAGAGTTTAAATATGGAGAGGTGGGAAGAAGTAGAACTCCTTACTCACTTTATGAGTGAAAAAAACATTTCCCATTATTCTGCTGTGTCTTATATCTCGGGCTGTTTTACCCATTGCACAAGTGTTTAGTACGTAACATGGTATATTCACCTTGAGTAACCAACCTGAAAACATTTTCAGAAATGTTATAATAAAGAGACATTCAGATAAAGAAAATATTTCTTTCCCCTGAAATATTGTCTTGCTGTTTGGAGATGAGCTGAAACAACAGATGCTGCCTAACCTGGGGCTCTGCTTCTCATCTTCTCTACAGGCAGAGGTCATGAGCACAGACGGTGCAGCACAGAACTCTCTTAACCCCTTCCCCTTGAATAAAGAAAGGAGATTATCTTTGAAAATATGTTTCTGAGCACACAGGTTTGCCAGCTGCCAATGTGGCTCTTTGTGAGGCAAAATGTAAGTAACATGAATTTCAGAGAAATTTAGAATTGTCCTTTAGTAATTCACTATGTACAATCTCCTGCAAAGGGGAAGATCTAGATGGCACATACCTGCACACACAAAAGAGTCTGAGATGGACATAAATAAATAAATAAATAAATAAATAAATAAATAAATAAAAGCTAAAGTATTTAACACTCAATGATTTCAATAAATGTTTACAAAGCCAGGGCTAGCATTCATTCCTGAATTAAAACCAGAAATTCTTTCCAATGTACATGTACATAAAAAAGACTAGCTCAGCTCAATGTAAGAAGAATACACCATTTCCCAGACTTAAAGGTGAAAATGAATGCTGTTAACTGCACTGTGAAAAAAATCAAATGTATTCCTTTGTTGGCCAGAAATTTAAAAATTCAGCCATTATGTGATCTCAAGCAATTCTCCATGTGGTCACTTACACCATTTGTACATAATGGAAAGATGTGAGTGTAGACACAGTTTCAAGGAAAGTTTCAGTAACTGCATACTCTGAGAGCCTCCCTCTATATTGGGACTTGGGTCCCTTTCAGCCGTTAAGTAAAACCAAACAAGACCGGACCAACTGCTCTACAGAAGAGCCACTGTAAAACTGATTTGAAACCCAAGCTTATCTTTCTGATATGAAGACTGACTACGCTTTTTCAAAAAAATGGGTTATGCCAGATAAGTTAACCTGCTTCCACAGGTCAGGGTCAAATTTCCCTATATGGGAAAGGAAAGTCTAAAAGCAATTGAGAAACTTGAAAAAAACACTCACAGGTATTTATTCGTATTTCATTTATTGTGGGCCAAAACTTGCATACTCATCTATAATATCAACTGATGCAAAAATCACACTATCTGAATTTCAAAACAACTGTTTTGGGTAAAACTCTTAGTCATACTAAAGTCAGTCACTGCTGACTACTTTCCTATGGCCAGATCTTATCCTTGGTATTTGGAGAAGCCCAAATTGCCCAAAATCTACACTGAATACCTTGAGATATGATCCCAAGCAGAACATCAGACAAATAACGCAGTAAATAAGTAAATAAATAAATAAATACACCTTTTGCTTTGCTTTGGGAGTGTTTTGGCTTTATGTTTCCAGTGAGGTCTATTTACTACATGAAAACTGTTCCTCCTGCTACATTCTGATGGAATGTGATTCACATCTCTTGTCCTAAACTCTATTAAAATACACATTTCATTAGGGTTAAGAAAGATCCACAGAATTTAATAGAAACTATATTAGTACTACAGAAGAATGTTTTTTGTGTTGCCCATAAATAGTTATATATCCTATTTTATCAGTCACATCAGAACCCTGTTGTACAGTAAGATACTACAGAAACAGAAAAATTGTAACATCCAAAGAAATTGATATGGTCTTTGCTGGACAATTTTCACACATTTTTAATTCAGGCAAGGAAATCTATACCAGTACCATACAAAAAAACCCAAACAAACAAAGATAAAGACACAAACACACAAAAAAAACCCTCCAATAAAAACAAACAAACAAAAGTATCCCACAACAACTCATAATTTTTTTACTCTGTAATTTTAAATTGTAAATATTTATAGTCCATAAGCATTTAGAAATTCTTTTACAGCTGATCTTTTATTTTCTCCAGCAAAAGTGAGAACCTATTTCTTGGGTCCAGGTTCAGTAAGAGCTCAGTATGATGTTATTATGAACAGAGTTAGCTAGGAATAAAACCCTTTATACTACTGTGCACATGTAAAAGTTGACTGTTACAGGGGCACCTGTGTCTAAAGGGTTAAGTTTAAAAAATTATTTTAATTATGTTAAAGAAAATTTAAAACATAAAATTAATGAAAGATTTCATTTCGTAGTTTGATCACAAAAAAAGCAGGAAATTTGGAGTTGACATTCCCACAGCAACCTTAACTCCATCCAATTGTGTATATTTATTTCAACTGAGTCTTTGTTTCTATAACCTCATAACATATGTGAAATGAAGGAAGGTGCTAGGAAAAAATCCTAAAATTCATATAAATTAGAAGTTGTTGTTGTTGAGTTCTATTATACTACAGCAGTAGCAGATCAGTGGAGGTAGCACTCTGGATTAAAAAAAATATATATACATACTGACTAGTCCATGCATTTATAGACTGCTATTGCCCATGAATGCACATGCTCTATCAACATTTCTGGTTTCTCGCCTTTCACATTAGTATGGGTACCTTACCCAAGCCTGGATGCGAGAAACCTGGAATCTGAAAGTCTGTTAGGTATGGAGCTCCAGACAAATCTTACTTTATTTCATCCAGAGTTGGCTCCTGGAAGAGTTAAAATCATTTGTGTTCCAGCTCAAAACTAATAACCTGCAAACCCCAATCTGGCTTCATGCATACATAATCCAAATGTTTCTGCAGTGTTTCCTCAGAAACAGAGCAGAAGGAAATTCACTACAACTGCTCCCCCGTGCTTCTACACCGTATCAGGACAGGTTTATCTCAGCCTACAAGCTCTAGCTCTTCTGCATATTGACCTGCCCTGGACTAATTTCCTCTTGCCCTGAATCTCATGTTAGACTGGATGCAGAGGCCAGATATGACTATTACAGACCTGATATGTACATCCTAATAGGACTATTTGCTGTATTGAAGGTAAATGTGTTGCAGAGCTGCCCTTGGGACTTTTTTCAGGAATTGGCCCAAACCCAAAAAATCCAGCACTGTGCTGCACCTCGTAAATCATCATTTTGCATAAACCATCAGACCTGAGCAGGTTTTTGTGTGTGTTGCCCAAACAGCCTGTGCTGGGAGACACTGCAAGGTTCTCCACATTGTACTTCTCATGCTACATGACAACAACTGGTGCTTTCTGAAACTTGAGTGCAACTACATCTACATCTGTATTTAGGCAAATATTTTCCCATGATGCTGAAAGACAGTCTAAGTATCTAGAGCCCAAGTTTAAAAACATATTAGATAAAAATAGTGAAAAGCATATATAAGGGAAATACTTTTAGCTGTAAAATACAGATATTTCACACCTGAAAACTCAAATGGCACCTCATAAAGCAAACCAGGTCACAGATATGCAAAAATAAAACACAACAAACATAACGACCAAGGCGAGGCGGCAATACAAGTGACTTTGCATTTCTCTGTGCTAGCAATGGCTGCAAGTGATTTGGGGTCTAAGGGTAACTAAGAGAAATCTCAGACCTCTCCTGTTAGTAAGAATTGCTGCTCTTCAGAATGGAAAAGTTTGAGAAATTAATGAATACCAGCACAGCCCTGGCCATGCTCCATGCAAACCTCCAAGGTATACTCTGGCTATTATTTATCAGGAAGACCAATATCACCTTAAGATCTGGAGATTTTCTCTACAGGAATGATGCATCAAAAGCCTCTGCACAAGCGCAGAACCTATATTTTGTTTCTGTGAAAATGTCAAAATGTCAAACCAAATCTTTTCAACTGGAAAACAGGCTCTAAACAAGCACATCTCTAACTTGGGAACTTAAAGGGTGAAAATTCTGATGCCACTCTGCATAGTGCTCTCTAGGGTGTTCAGTACTGAGCTCCTGCTTTGCAGAATGAAGGAGTAATTAATTTCTTACTGGACAGAACTGTAAACAAGAGCCTCCAGTCATGAACTGTTTGTCTTAAGACAAATAGATTTTGAAACCAAAATATGCAGGTGGTGTACCATGAAACAAATCACACAATGAGATGCACATGAAAAATTTGCTCACTGCAATTTTGGTCACCACGAACTAGATATTGTAATTTTCTTGAACTCATTACAGATCTCCCCTCCACAATGGTGGAAGTTCATTTAACAGAGAGAAACTGTACATAGTCCAAAATTGTTGCAATTTTGCCATTTCTATTCTCTTTCAAAACATACTACAGTTTACACAGAACACAGAGACACATATAAATGTTTTCTTTCACCTCTGCAGTTCGACATAGTTTATATCCTCGCTCAGCTGCAAAATGTTCATTATTTCTGAGTACTGTTAAATGGATTGGTTATCATCAGTATTATAGGGAGATAATAATCTGCTGCTTCCAATGAGCAACCATACTGTGTTTTAGAGGGCCATTGCTCAAAATTTGGTTTCGGTTTTTGTGTTGTCCTGCTTCTGAAACAATCTGAAGATTAAAGAAAAAAACATGGTTTGGGAAAGGGTTAGGCTTAGGGTAAACAGAGAATATGATCTGATTTAAGACTACTGAAAGCAGGTGAAAGAGTCCCACAAACTTTAGTGACCTTAACAATGTGCTGACATTGTATAATGGAGAAATTGACTATACTGGTTACCATGTTAGTGAAGACATGCTGCTCCTTCTCCTGATATTTAAGCAAGTTGAGCTTTTTGTTACTGCATGACAGCAGCACTGTAGATAAGCACTTGGTAAGGCTATTGCTACTCAAAAAGGCAAATCTAAATATGTGTCGTGGGATGATCTTGTATTCCCCATCGCCTGCTGGGTTGTTTCCTCCTGGATTTGTGTCTAAACTGGCACAATATGGAAGATTATATGAGAAATGGAAGAAGAATGGAAGGTAGAAAATGGAATAAAAACACTAAGTGTCCATGTAGGTAAAAGATAAATTTGTCTCACATAAAAATAGCTATGTATGGCCTATTTTCCAATTCTGTCAGAATTTTATTGAAACCTGAAAGAGGTGTTTCCTGAAAGTATTACAGGAATTTTAAGAAAAAAGTGTAAATCATAAAAAAGACTAATTTCTCTATCAATTCCAGTTACCAAGAGGTTCTGGATATTTTAGAATTATCAAATATTCTACCAATACCCATATAATATCCTGGAAACAAGACCCAAATAACATCTATAGATGAAGCATCCAGCATGCAGATTTGATCTGCCTAATGATTCGGGATAACCTTAATGTTTACCAACCAAGATAACTATTTCAGGCTGAAAGGAAAAGGGTTACATTAATTCTCTTTCTTTCAAGTGCCAAAAAAGATTATTTTAAAACGGTTTGTTTCCTCTTTCATATGACAGGAAGTTAACACAGACTACGTGGGCACTGACTGCATAAATACAAATAATTTTTAAGCATTGTAAATATACTAACACAGAAATTATGCCATGTTCTTCTCTTTGGAAAGGCAACCAGCATGACATAAACCTCACCAGAATCTAATGATTACATATAGAAGGATGTTTTCCATTTGTGATAAAGCCAACCTTAACAAAAAGTTCCATTTTGCATGGCTATATATAAGTGCTTTATGTAAAAACAGAAAGTTAGTGAGGTGCCTTCTGCACCTATGGCACAGAACATATAAGTCTTTATCCAGTACTATTTTGCAGAATTAGTGCAGCTGACTGATGGCTCAGGCTGGTCCAGAGGAAACAAACAAAAAGAACCAAAACAAAAGTTAAATCAGTTTACTTGAATTCTGTAAAAACTACCATAATGGGATATGCAATGTTGTGAAAGTTTAGGAAAATGATGAACTTCTCAGATTCTGCAGGATAAGGAACAGTCAGATTAGAATTACTGGAATTCATGTCACTGGAAATAGCGCTGAGAAATAAAGACATTTGTTTTCTTTTTCCATTCCAACAAAAACATCTGGAATTGGTTTCAAAAATGCTAAAAACACATAGCAGCATACTAACAGTTCATATAAGAGCATTTTTATTTGGTATCCTTGGGCACATTCATTCCCTATTCCTATATGTTACTGTACTGTAAAAACTAGTGCAACATACAGATTAAAATAACATCTTTTAACAGATATCATAATTCAAAAGTCTCATGAAAGCAAATCCCTTCTAGATAACAGCATCTACAAAAGCAGGACTGACAGAATTCAGTGCCTAAATAAATGTATTTAGAGTTTGAAAATAAACTCATAGATGCAGCAGATCATAAATTATAGTGACTTTTTTTGCTAAAAGCATATTTTTGGTATTCTATATAATGTATTTCTATTAAAATGGCTATTCTTCCATGATTTATTTCCACTTGGTTTTGTCCTATAACATTCAGTTAAGCGGCATAATAATGCACTTAAGTCTATTGCTCGTCTTTCTTTTGGACTGCTGTGGTGAATTCAGCACTTGGAGTACTACGAGATAACCACCTTACTCTGGACCTCACTTACTGAGAGTAAGTCAGTGGTCACTGGACTGGGCCCCAGTGCTGCAGGAAATTCAGGCTAAAGCACACGAAGTTCTAGCAGCTAGGAGATGGTATGTGGGATAAAGAATAGATTGGCTGAAGCCTGGAAGCTGATAGATGTGAATGTATGGCTGTGAGCTGTCATTGGCTGCTCTGGAAAGGTCAGTTCCACTCAAACTTACTGACTGCCTGGGACAAGAGTTTCTAATTTTTTCAAAGCCAATCAGGTGTCCAAACAACACATGTGGATCTGGACTGAACTTCCTCTGTGACTTCATTTTAAAACAAGTAACACAGCTTCTTCTCAAATTTGTAGAAGGCTAAGTAGACTAAGGGCTTAGAAACTTGCAAAAGGTAGAACAACAGGAGAGAAAGAACTTTTGATTCTCAACTCTAGTATCAAAATCAATTTAATGGTCTCCTAAAAGAAAATTAGGTTATTCTAAATATTTTATAAAGGAGAACTTAGTATTGATAACTTTCTCTTCTTGGGTGATTTTCCACAGTTAAAAATGAACAGACGTGGGATTTGATTTGATTTGAATACTTTTATGAAAGATAGATGAAACAGTAAAATATCCAAGATCATAGCTCAATATCAAAAAGTAAAAGTAGTACATTATTTTTGAGTATTTTCCTGAAAAACCTTTTACAGAATAACTAGTTTAGCTACAGAATTCCCTGTCTTTCTATAACAGGAGATGTTTAGATGACCACAGAGAACCTATGAAAGTTCAACTAGAAATTCTTATGTTTTCACTACATAATTTAAAGAGAACAGGAAAAGAACATAGTTGCTTCACTCACTAACAGATGGTAAGAAAAGATGCAAAGAGGAAATCAACCTGCACAAGTTTGCAACTACACCTTTATATAGCAGCAGTATCAGAAACTGAACCTCATAAAACAACTTTCAGTAGATGTATTTGTGCAATGCTCCAGTGACCATATCATACCTACAGTGTCATTATACTTGGCTATGTACAAGTGAAAAGAGAATAGAATCCATGCCAAAGCCTAAGGGCAGATAAAAGGCAATATTGTGCATTTCACTGGCCTTTCTATTAGAAAGGCCATGTCCAACAAATACCAAATTACAGTGGCAAAGAAAAGTCAGAATCTATCACCCTGAGTTTTTATGAAAAGCATTAGAAACTCCTTAGTAACTACTTAGTAACTTAGTAACTTAGTAACTTAGTAAATTTTCAGAAATATTTATGAATTTCTATCTTAAAAAAAATAAAATTAATGTCTTAAGTTCGCTAAAGACCCTTAGAGTATGCAGAAGCATTAATACAAATACAAAACATTAATACAAAGTAAAGTACTTAATAGTTTTATTATTAGTTTCTAGTGGTATTTTAGTGTAACTTGTATCTGAGCCTTGATGTAAATCAGACTTAAATGAGCAGCAATACGAAGGAAAAGCATAAAACGTGTCAAGAATGGAGAAGTCTTATTGTCCTTTCTATGACAGTCAGTGCTCTTAATAGGAAGAAGAAATAACTGCTTTTATTGTCACCAGTATACTCTGCTGCACAAGGGCACAACCATTTTCCAAGAGTGTGCACACTACCTTTCCAGAATTTAGATTCCTGTGTTACAAACAGGTGTTCATAGGTCTGTCTTACCTTCAAACTGTATTTTAGTAGTTACTTAAAAACTGTGGTAAGTCAAAATACGTCTTCTGTGTAGTCCAGAGATAGGAATTAATCTAGTTCTTATTTTCTTTAAAAGTTCTTACTCTAGTCCATGCTTTCTTTAAAAGACACTTTAAAAGAATGCTAGTGTTGCAGTATCAAATGACTTCTGAAAAAAAAAATCAACCTAACCATAAACTCAAAATACACAGATGTAGGAATGGAATGCAGAGTGTTAGCAGCGGGGAAAAATTAAAAAAAAAAAAAAAAAAAAAAAAAAAAAAAAAAAAAAAAAAAAAGCAAAGAAAAAAATAAATCAGCAGAAGA
>VZRX01003268.1:0-22157 GCA_013398075.1 Notiomystis cincta | reverse complement strand
AAAAAAAAAAAAAAAAAAAACAGAAACAGCAAATGTATAATGTATTCAGCAGATGAGGAGTAAGGAAGAAAAAGAGGCTAATGACAATAGGAAATTATGTTTGTATACATATTGACATTTCTAAGTGATTAGTTAGAGCTAAGTATGCGTTAGGCTTGACAAAGTGTTGGAGGTAAGGTTTGCTACTTCTTGTCTTCTTTATCTCTGGGAGTTTTCTCTGATATGTTGCTAAGAGACAATAACAGGCAGTATTTAAGCTGGACGTAGCTCCTAGCTCTCTCTCGCTGTCAGCATTGCAGGGGAAGCAGGCTGTGGTCACTCTGGGGAGAATTCACCACCACTGCGAGGCTCTGTCTCCTACTGCCTTCTACTGTGACTGAAGCTCTGCTTGCAGGAGCAGCCGTTGCACTGGAACCTTTTTAACACCCTACCTGTTATAAAAATGACAGAGCCAATTAGAATAATTAACAGGGCTTTATTAATAAAAGCCAACGAAACAACAATCAGGAACCGTGACTGGTGAGCTGCCGAAGCTAAGAGGCAAAGGGGAAGACGGCACAGGCGTGCCGAGAGCACGATCACCAGAGGTCGGGGCCAGAGGCACATCCAGGAGGAGGGAGCTCCCGGTCTTATACCCTTGGGAGGGGTGTGTCCCACTCAGTTGTTCCCGCCCATCTCCGCCCACCATGTTGATCTTGATTGGCCCGTTCGTATCAAGGGGAACTGGTTGGGCGGTTTAGGGTCAATTAGATTGGTGGTTTCCTCTCCTTATTTAAATTTAGGGTCAGGCGCTCCCCCTCCCCTTAGCTTCAACTTCTAGAATTTTTCCTCGGGCGCCATCTTGGCCCATTCAACTAAATATAACATTTAACTGCATTAACACATTAATATCACACAACAATACAAGAACTCATTTCAACGGTTACAACTCCAACAACTTCACTCTAAAGTAAACTATCGCCCTCAACCAAAACATAAACCCGTACGTTAACTTCACAGACAAAACATAACACAATCATATAAATTCATTAACTTGGGAACAACTTAACTAATACAAAAGTCAACCCTGATCCTATTTATGACACTACCTCACTAAAAAAGAACCCTTCACCATTAGCTTGGGTGCCTCAGGGAAAACCCTGGCACCTCAAGCCATTTACCCCTCTAAAGGAGCCTCTCCCGGCTGTGTTTCGGAGCCGGGCCACTGCCCAGCCCCCACCATTTCTCTGCCACTGCTCTGAGGTTTCTTTGCTACACTGTAGCCAAGTACCTCCTGCCTGCCAGGACACCCCAGGGTTCCTGCCGCAGCTGACCAGTTTCTGCTACCTCTTGCTGGCCCGGGTGAGCCCACCCTGCGGTTTCAGCAGCTACTCCAACGTTCCTGCTCCAGCCCATTCTTGCTATCCAGCCCATCCGCCATTTCAACATGAGGGAGACGTGGCTAAACTGCGGCTCAGCGCCCCCTGCAGCCACAGAGGAACCATCGCACCTGCCCTGCCCAGCTGGGAGCCACCAGCGCCCCTGTCGGCTGTGACCGGAACTACACTGAAGGGGAAAGTTCTTGAAGAGCAAAAAGAGACTGTTTATTGGGTTTTCTGTTCTTGTTTGTTGTTGCTGCCATTGTTGTTGTTGTTTGGTTGCCTTGTTACACATAGACATACTAGTAAAGAACTGTCATTCCTTTTCCCATACCTTTGCCTGAAAGCCCCATAATTTCAAAGCTATAATAATTTGGAGGGAAGGGGGTCATATTTTCCATTCCAAGGGAGATTTCCTCCTTCCTTGGCAGACCCCTGTCTTTCAAAACGAGACACAAAGGTACAAGCAAAGGAAAGTAGGATTACATATTAATGTATACATATATGTATGTGCTCCTCACAATCACCATGTGAAGTTTCTTAACATTATTACCTTAGAGTGAAAATGGAAATGTGGTTCCACTGTCTTATTCAGTCCATTTTCTTCAAGTTCCATTTTCACTCACAGTATTTCAGCCAGCTATGGCTAGATCAAAAGAGAGGTAAACTAGATTCTAGTATCCACTTTCAAAATACAATAATATAATTGAAAACAAGCAAAAATTAGTCTTACATAAGTATATATATTATTCTTGGGCTTTTCTGGAATGCTACTACTCTATGGTTGTGTGCATCTTCATCAACTCAGAATATGGTCTGTTTGCCATGGTTTTCAAACATTCATAGAAGAGGAGTTGTGCTATCTGAAGTACAATATCTGGGTGTGGTAGTGGGGAAACTAGTAAGCAGTACCTTCAGAAAAGATTCTGCCAAAGGTTTCACTCGTCTCACATTCAGATGTGCTAGTGGGAATATGTTATTGAGGATCCCACTAACAGCTGGATTATGGCACCAGGCATCAACCATGTAGCTGTCCTTGGGAGGCAACAGCACATGAATCAAAGAAGAAAAACAAAAATGTAAGAAAAATCATGGGCTAGAACTGAGTGAGGGTTTCTGCATTAGCCAAGTGTAAATTACCAGTGATAGGAGCAGTTAAAGAGTTAATGAATAGCTACTAGAGAAGTACTTTTTAAGGAACCTGTTGATGTCGGCTTGCTTAGATGTTTATGGAACATATTGCTGAACATGGTGTAACACTGCCCGCTTAGGCATGTATGGCCTTTGCAAAGGCAGACGAGGGAACACAAAATAATTGATAAAAAAAAAGTTACTGTGATCCTCAGCTAAATGAAACCAGCCCTGAGGTTTGGACCGAGACCAAGTTGCCATGGGGCATGCGTAAGGAGAAGAGGTGAAAAGTTCAACAGGGAGGAAGATTCCTTACTTCATCCGTGAGACCCCTGCCCACGACCACCAGGAGGCACTGCATAGACACAAGTGATATGTGAGCTCATTATAATAAGAAGCGGGGAGCGGATTTGAATCTGTATAGGCGGATTGGGGCATAAAGGTGAGACTGAGAGATGCTGAGGGGGCGCATGTCTTTGGAGGAGCGATCCCCCATGCGCCTCAGCGCTGAATAAAGCATACCTACTTTACAACTTTAGGATTGTGGAGTCTTTTCCGCGCTACACCTGTTAGGAGCAAGAGGAGAAGCTAAAGGTGGTGATATTTTAGGAAAAGGAACAAGAGCTTTATTTGGAAACACCAAAATGTATAATAATGATTTATTAGCAAGTATATGTGAAATGTAGCAGATGATATTAAAGGAAGGTATGCAAGCTCAATGAGACAATGTGTATTCACAGGGGAGAAAAGGAAAGAAAAATAGTGGCTACAAGCATGTAATTTGAATGTAGAAGATGATCATGACCTCTGACAGCAATAGGACAAGGGGTGAATTCATTGCACTCCTACTAGGAATTACCAGAATTTTTTCTTCAGAAGTGAAATAAAATAAAGCAAAATTTCAAATTGAGGGAATTGACACATGTAAGCCAAAAGTAAATAACAAGGACAACACTCAAGGTAACACAGTGCCAATCTTATTTAAAATTACTTAAAAGCCTGCTAAGGTTGAAAGAAATAAGCTGTCTCTGACAGGTTGGAATGCAAATAAGTAAAGCACTACAGGAATAAAAAGGGAATTTACTTAGAATTCCAATACAATATATCACTCAACAAGTACTGAGCACATGGAAAGAGCTGACAAGTTTATTCATCAAAGTAAATGATATAAATGAACCTAAAAACACTTAGACATTTTTATGGTGAGAAAGAGAAAAAGGTATTGAAGGATACAATAGATATAAATAAGACAGAAGGGGATATAATAAACATAAAGAACTTTCTTGGTTCAGATGTACTTTTCCAGTTCAGAAATTCCTTTTTTTACCATACTGATGATTAAATAAAACCAAATTCTTATATGTTAAGTATCTCCTAAGTACCATAATCATTGCTCCAGAAGTTATTATACACCATCGCATGCAGAAATCCCCGACAATTTCCCTTTCTTTCTGGCCACGAAACAGTCCTGTGTTCATTGCCTGACAATGTAACATGTAGCATTAAGAGCAGAACTCATAAGATCTAAAAGCAGCAGTTTCTTTTCATCTGACTTGCACAGAAAAGCACAAGCAAGTTGAATATATTTTTCAGTATTGACACAACTAGTTACAGCAGTATGATGGAACAGCCCAGACACATACCAGCAAATATATCATGGCAAGAGACCTTGACTTAATTCTTACTTGTATCAGTTTAACTTAGTAAAAGGGCAGAATGAATACAAAACTGGGGGGGGGAAACCAAAGTCAGAATTACTTCCTTAAGCAGAAAAAGCCAACATTTATCTTGTATAAGCCTTGTAATCATGAGCACTTAGAAATATAAGAAGCTGCTGGGAGGGCTAGTACGTGATTATTCCACATAATAGCTCTTCTATTATTTATTCATTTAAAGGAGAGGTATACACTACAAAATTTGACATATCTTTGATATTTACATCTCCCGCACTTTAGTCTTTTACTCCATCTTTCCTAAATAACTCCACAGAACTCAGAGTATTGCTAGCCACACCATCTAAGGGATTAACAGTGCATCATGCACTCTAACAGCTAACCTGACTGAAGCATGTAGGATTCTTCTATTTCTCTAAGTAGTTGGAAACTAAAAGCGAAGTCTTTGCTGCTGTAGTGTGGCAGAGATGCACCTCAGAAGAAACACAGGCAAGATACTACACCAGCACTTGCATCTTGTCTACCCTCACACAGAATGAACTACATAGACCTTACCTACCACATACATTAAGTTCTTACATATATGCTGTATCAGCTTTAGCTTTAGCGGTAGTTGACAGCTTGTAGTTCAAAAGAAGGTGAAAAACAAAGACTCCCATTTTCTGATCCCCTCTGACATTTGAATAATTTTTGTCTGTACACAAAGTTTAAATTTCCTTCTTCTTTCTGTTGGAAAAATAGTAAGAATAAAAACATAAGCTCAACAGCTGCAGCAATCTGTCCTTGCCTCATATGTCCACAGGATTTAAGTTGTTTTAAAAAATTTTTTTAGAAATACAAACCCAAATATTGTTAGGCTGGCAAAATGAAACATATGATTTTATTCTCAATTCTCTTTGTTTCAAGCTGGTTCTCATTACAGTATTAGCCTGACAGCCCTAAAATCTAAAAACTTTTGCTCATCCCAAAATATCAGCAAGTAGAGCTTAACATACTACTTTCTCTTGCCTATAAGCTTCAGATATGACATGAAGGAATCTCTTTCAGCCAAAAGCAGAGTATTCAGTCTTCAGAACTAGCCAAATAACTATTTTTCATCCCTTAAACAGCAAAACAAATGTGTTTATTATGCAGATGGCTAAGAGCAGATTACCAGCAATGGTCATCAGCTCAATACCTCCAAATTTATGTGGTTTTCAAAAAATGGCCTGATTTCCCAAAGCTAGAACCAAGCATGCCTTACCCAAGGTTCCAAGACTCTGCCACTACTTCTGCAGTGACAAACACCAGTAAAGATTTTATTGTAAGCCTACAGGGAACACTTTTTGACTTGTACTCTTGCCCTCACAAATTCCCCACATAAAAACTCCCAAAGCATAATCATGTCTTGGTTCCTTTTTCTATGTACCAGTCACTTTTACTTTATGTCTAAATAATCTCTCACTGATCATTCATGAAAATAGAATATTAACTTTAGTTTTACCTAGGTTTGTCTGATATAAATCATATTTTTGGCACTATCTTAAGAGACACAGAGATAATAATAAAAAAATCTCAAAATATTCTTACCACATCCTACATGACAGTATCAATATAACTTGTATAAAAACTAAATAGATAATCAATAGTGCAATTATGTAACAATACACATAAGAGGAATTTAAAAGAGCTGTTCATGCAATACTCAAAACAAAACACTGGAATTCAGGAAGAGTTTATATATTGTTATTATTATATCCAAGCAAAAATTTGATAAGATTTTCAAAAAGACACTTGTTCTCTGAAGGATGGTGCTAGAGCTAGGCAGGAAACCTTGGTCTATAAGTGAAAAGCAGATTATATATTGAGTACAAACCTTCAAATATCTATTCTTCACTCACTGCAACTTACATGCTTCTACCCTCTGTTTCTCAGACAGCCGCATTCACATTTGGCAAGGCACATACAAAATTTCATCCTATAACAAGTGATGGATACAATTAACTTCTCTAACTCAAAGACCACTCGCTACAACGACCTGCAAGGCCCTTGGCAAGTATTAGGCTGATGCTCACTGTGTTGTGCTTCAGGATCTGATCTGTTTCAAGGAGGGTCTCAAAAGGGCAATTGCATAAGGAAAACTTCTCCATGGAGAAACAGCACAATGTCATGGTGCATACTTATCTTGTACATGAATTCTCAGACAATTTTTTCTAAACTTTTAATTTCAGATTTGGCTGCTCTTTCTCTATCTATTCCTTTTCACCACCATCACTCTCCCCATTAGCAAGGTAAATTAATCAAATAAACCCTGAACAAAAATTTGAGAGTAGACTACTGTTCAGTGTCTGGTAACTATATGCAGGTTATTTAATGTCCTTCAATCCCTTACTGAAAAATTTCTGTAAGCATTCCAGGAATTATGGAATCATCTTGAAGGACAAACAGCAAATCTAATATTGGTGTTTGAGATGAGCTAATGACTTGATACCAGACTCTAATATTGCATGATATGTCAGTTCCCTGGTTTGAAGGACATAATTCTCACTGCCTCACACACAAAAAGACATTTACTTCTTCAGGCTTCATGATCCAGAGACACTCTCTCACAGACATGTTTGTATGCTGTCACTAGATCATTGCAAGAAGGTGAGCAAAAGGCTTCCCCCTCTCCACACAGCTGTATAAATGCTGAATAACTTGTGCTCAGAGGTGTGGGGCCCATTTATTTCTTCCTAACTCTAGAAATAATAAGAATGAGAAATTAGGCCCAGATCCTACTTACCCCCTGCATTCACTCACAGAATAGTGAAACTAATTTGGAAGTATATCACATATGTACTGCATTCCTCCACTTGTACCCATAGTGGCACTAGCAACTTGATCTCTCTGGTTTTACAAGTTTATTCTCTTAATGTTCACTATTAGAATAAATATTCCTGCTAGCCAAGTCATTTTGTACAATTGTTAATGAGCACAAGCATTACATGGCCAAATGAAACCAGTGTTTTTCATTTAAGAGATTTTTTTCCTCTAGCTTCACCTAAAGAACAGTAACAAGAATCCCAAATTTAGCTATCTCATTGTCATTGATAGAAGTGGATGCCAAAAAAGTGGGAAGGAAGAGAGTATGGAAAGTAGACAGAAGAATGCAAAACTATGCATTTTAAAGCCTGTTTCATATCATACAAAGCTGGAAGTGCATTTTGTTAATCCCTGTAGTGCTTCAGTGAAAAAATCCCAGCAGGCAGCTGGATACAACATTGAAGGCTGCCTTTGCTTGTGGTTTTTTTTCTATTTTTGGCAGCATATTGTCATATATGCAGCATCTGTCCATTTCCACAGATTGTAGCTGTACATTCAGTTGAATCGAAACAGTTAAAGGGAAAAACAAAAGGTAATGTTCAAAGGGCAACAAATATTCAGGGGTCTTGGAATTCCGCAGGTGTGAAACTCCTGATTCTGGCTAGCTAATCCTGCTGCTGAAAACACTATAATCATTTTCAGAGCTTTCACATCTGTCTAGTTCCACCCAACCAGCAAACAATTTCAAAATCTTGAAAATCAAGCATTTATTTTTAAAGTGATTTTGTACAACCTGGTCCCTGACCTTGCATAATAAATGTGGCAGGGGAAAAGGGGCAATCATCATTCAGTAGAAGTGCATTATTATTGCCACAGCAGTGTAAGTACCAGTGGAGTAGATCCTCAACACAGTCTTCAGGATGTATTTGTAAAGATAAAGCACAATTCCCTTTTTCTATGACTGCTATGTGTTTTTCTCCAAGAAATATCTAAACATTGCAAGTGTCAGCTCAGACAGAAAAGTCTTCCTCATGTTGGAAATCTCATGCACTATGGAGATGTAACCCAGTATCTTTTAGGGAAACCATATGAGGTTAAGCAGTACAAATCTGTTCCACTGCTACATGGACTCTATATTGCGTCTTGTTTTTTAAATAACTTTTACTGTATCTGGTGGTTTCTGAGAGGAATATATTTGAGCTTGGTTCAGTTAAAATACAAATACAAAACAAGTAACTGCACCAACAAGCTCACCATGTCAGTAGATAAAATGGATAAATAGTGAAAAAGGAAGTAGTATTATCCCATTTTACACAGAGAGAATGAAACACAGCTCTATGTTGATTAGTAGTAGACCAACAAAACGACCCCTAAAACCCAGAAAAACAGCAGCAACAAGACCAGGCCTAAGCACAGGCATTTTTCTCAATCTAGCTCCTGTCATAATAAAAAAGTTACACTGGCAATGGAAGGACAAGTTTGATATAATAAAAATATTTGCCTGAACATCACTTAAGAAAGATGACTGCCTTCCATATACCATTTAAGATGCTTTGCCACATATTTCATATTTCTTAGAGTCATTGAAAATAAAAGTATTCTCATAATGCTGAAGTAACCATTTATATTAAGAAAAACAAAATAATTTTTTTTTTGTGTGCTACAGTAAAGGAGTTAAAAACAGGAAATCATGTAAGCATGGATAGCATGAAAATTTGTGCTGTGCTTTGGAGGTCCTACAATAAAGGAAAGAAGCCCTAGCATTTCGTTTAGACTGTAAACATTTCTTTGGAGTTAGTCACTCTGACTAATACAAAGTATATTTGACAGAAAAATAAAAACAATTTAAAATTACATGCTTCCAGTTTTGAAGTGCTTACTATAAATATTCATCAGGTTGATCAAGTGTTTGCATAAGTGATGAATTCAGGTTAAAAGAAAAGTATTTTAACAGCCTTTGATTAGATGCAATATTCTCCACAAACTGAGACATAAACCAAACAGGCTCAGCAGAGGAAATGTGTTTTGATCTTTTTGTCCTAAGCTGTTGGGTGAACGTGTTTCTACACATTTAATACTTTAATCATTATCATAAGTTATAAGAAAAACAAATAATGCTTTTATTCACAGGAATTTTATTTGACAACGGCATTTTAGGAGTTTTCTATATAATTACACCCAGACTAAAGAGAAATTTTTAAAAAAATAAACAACAGAGAAAAAAAATGTACTACATTAAAAGGAGAAAGCTCCTTAAAAAAATTTAATCATTCCACAATGTTGAAGGACTCAAAAAATTGCAAACCCTCTTAAATTTCATCATGGTTCTTAGATAAAAAAAACAGGGCTCCAATCCTTAAACGCAGGTATTGTCCATTATGCTTCTAAGCAAACTTAACACTAAGACACCTTTCATCCTGCTGGCACAAACACTTCCTTCTTCACTCAAAAAAGAAAAAGAAATTACAAGTCTGCCCCACTGCAAAGGTGATAAATGTGGTTCTTCATTAGTCAAAGAGCTGACAATTCCATTCCATACTTTCTTGGTTAATGCTAATCGTCCCTTGTAACTGATAATAAATCAATTCGTAAGAAACTAGCTTTTACTGGTTTTCACTGTTGTTAGTTTTTCACAGTTTATCAGGCATAACTCATTGTCACAACCTCCATCAAGTGCTTTGATATCTAAGCTTAACTACTTCATTTGGAAACAGATCCCTTTAAAATAAGGTGTAGAACTATAACAGTGGGCTATAAAAGGTGTATTCTGGAACTACTAATCAACAGAATTTTAAATTAACTGACAAATACAAAATCAGTGCTCTCATTTAGATACACCATAAAGATCAGGACTGCAAAAGTGCAACTGAGGACAAAAGGTATGACTTGAGTGAAATCCTTAGCTCTTAAGAAGCAATAGAAGAGAACATCGTTTGCCATTAGATCCTGTTTTCTAATAGTTTTTCATGAGAAAAAAAAATAATAACTGCCTTTACTTTTATATATATGTCATAATAAAAATTAATTTCAAAATTGCTTTAATGTATTTTTTAAATTTTCCGGTAAGATCCATACTATTGATACAGTTGGAAATAAAATGTAGGACAAGCTAGCAACTTGAAAAAAAAGAGCTTTTCATGTAAAAATATTTTGCTTATAGTGCTTATGAAGCTGCAATCTCCTACACAACTAAACAACTGGGAAAATTTTCAAGTACACTTCAGCAACACATCCAGCTCGAAGACGACATTCACTAGGTTTTGAAAGAAAAATCTTTCCTGATAATTTTTCTTTTAAGCTTCACTGTCTCTCCTTCATCTTGGAATATTTTCATTTCTGAATCAGCACCAGGGTCCTTGGAGCTTTACCTCTAGTGGGCATTTTTCACCATGTAAAAGGGAACCCAACTTTGCCTGAAACTTCAAGGTTCTTGTTTTCAATTTAAAAAAAAAGAAAGATATAAAAGGCCACCCTTATTCCACACTTCAGTAGCGATAACTTTCTATGCATTAGCTGATATATTAAGTCTAGGTAGAAAACTATCATATTTTGCTCAGAAATAACCCTGAATAGTTGCCTTAAATAATCCAAGGTCTGCCAAGTGCTTTCTTTATTACATTTGCAAACAACTTAGTCTGTTTTAACTGTTGAAATTAAAATAAATCTCATGCTTAAATCCAAGCAAAATGCACACGGACATATCTATTTCATAAACTGGAAAATGCTTTCTGTATATGGTCCTTTTTGCCTGTCTTCATTGTGATTTCAATCTACAGACATTGCACCATTGGAATAGACAGAAATGATGAAATTAAATTGAAAGTATTTTTTCTGGATTTAGGGGGAAAAAAGAACTAATTTAAAGCAGAAGAGAACTAAAAAATAAATACAGTAACTTGCAGTACTTGCTGACTCCCATCAAGATCTCTATGAATTCAAGGAAATGTGTTCTAAATTCAACACAAATGTGTTTAAAAAATCAAGAAAATAAATAAGGAAAGGAAGAGCAAGATGGAAGCAAGGTATATGGGGTAGAAGAGCTATACTATTGAAAACTGTGAATGTACGCTCTATTCTTATCTACTGCTATTTTATACTGAAAATCTATTAATTTAGAATATTCTGGACTGAAGAAGAAGAAAATCTTGTGTACCTTGTAAAAAAAACAGAACAAATCCTTGGCACAAACACATCCTGGTTCAATGGTTCTATACTCTGTAACCCTCCCAGCAAAGCCCATCCATCTGACCACTTCCTAATCAGACCTCTGACAGAAAACTAAAGAAGGAATTAGAATTTCCTTTCTCAGTAAAGGAACAGATGGGATATTGCCATAAGTAACTGAAGTGTAATAAACTTACAGTATATATTTTCCCTACTCTTTTTTTCTCTGGTGAATATTTCAAGAAACATAGCTGGATTTAAAACCAAGATAGTTCACCTGTTAGGACAATGACATCATCTGTAGGTCAGTTTTTGAGGAAGTTAAACCAGACCTTATGAATAGGGAAAAATTTTACTGTCAAGATTTTCGAACTGTTAGCTGGATACATGTCATTAAGAATGAGGTTGGGGGTTTTTTCACTAATGAAGCTTTTAAAAGGTAATGAGCCTCTTCATACAGAGGCTACTTTTTGACAAAGAACTTTGAAATTAACATGTCAAATGTGTGTGGTAAATTATATGCATGTACACATACTGTGTTTGGAGGACATTTATAGGCATACCAACTCAAAAAAATGGATTGCAAGAAAGGGAAAGGGAAATAGAAGGGATTTCAGACCTACAGTACAATCTACATTTTATTCAAGTGAATAGTAATCTTCACTTTGATTTGAAGAGAAGTTGCATTCTACCCAAAATGAGCTATAGATACCAATCTCTAAGTACATGTACTTGTTAGAGTTGGCCACATTTGAGTCCATCTTAAGACTGGTTTCTGCTGCATCTGTACAAGTATTGTGTTACATGCGTGTAATATATACTTAGATGAGTCACTTTTATTGTGACTTTGTGTACTTTTTTGCATGCATTTATACAATGAATAGTAGGAATAGTGCTGCAAGCAGGCCTTCACACATTTCTTTCACTAGCATCAGCATCAGATACTTGCTTGAGCAGGGAGGTTGGACTACATGACCTCCCATGAACTCTTCCAACCTTAGCCATTCTGTGTGTTACTCTGTGAATTACTGAGGTATTTCACTATATACTTACATATTTTAACCAATATCTTTAATGCTGTAATTACAAGAATCACTCAATTTTATGATCAGTTGGTAAATTTAGAAATGCACATGTTTAAGTATCTGCCTGTGTAAAACTGCACAGGCACAGCTTCAAGATTTTGGAAATGAGGTATACAAATCTCATGTTCCAAAAAGTAATCAAGTGACAGCCATCAAACTATCAGAGATATTTACAAATTATTCCTTGTTTCTACCCTACCCCTCCAATCTTCAATACTACACAGAGTGCAACTTAATCTGAAAGGTTCTGGCACACTGAGTTACGAGACTTTGTCAGAACATGGTATCTGATACAACAGATAATTAGTGTGATAAGAAACAATGGATATTGCAGTGTAACTCGCTCTACTTTCCCTGACACTGGCATACATGAATTTACACCAGCATAAAAACTATTGCAAAACATAGGTCAGGCCATTTGTTCATAAGCAAGTGAAAATAGTTCATCTATTCACTAGACAAGGAGGAAATACTATAAGCCAAAAACTGGACAGAAATCAGGATGTCCCAAAGCCTTCCTGGAGTCCTACCAAAGAAACTTTGTTGTGGGAAGATTGGCTTTCCACAGCCAACATTTTACAGTCCCTCTGGATTTGAGTGAGCAATCTTAAACAAAACCTTAAAGTACTTAGCTTTTTAAGAGAGGGTGTTGGACTGAAATGCTTAACCATAAAGACCAGCTCGTCTTTTTTTTAAATCAACAGTTGTGTCCACTTAAGAGGCACCAAAGGGGCAGTGTGGTTTTCTTTTAAAGGTTTAAAAAGAGAAGCAGTGAAAGAAATATATCCTCATATTTCCTTAAAATTGCTACTACTTCAGAAGCTTTTGAAGCACTGGACTGTTTTATTAAAATTACCTCTTGGTACCATAATACTGTTGCCAAAAATTAGTGCACATTGCAGTGATTAAAAAGTTACTCTTTTTCTTAGAAAAGCTTTGAATTGTTTAGACTGTCCCCCCAACAGTAGCAAGTGAGCAAATGGCATGTTTTTAAAAAATAAATTAAGACAAATAAAAAACTTAGCACAATTGAATTGGGTCCCTGTCTTCCTCTGGTAAATATATCCAATATCACATGCTTATTCAGAGAGGGAAGAAGGGATTTCCCCTCAGTAACCTCTGGGGGGAGAGAGAGAGAGAGATATGAAGAGAATGTAATTGTTCCTCATCTCACTGTATGTTACTAAGCTGTGATGCCAGCCACATGCTGATTATCTCTCCTGTTACATAAAGTGCTCTCCTGCGGGGCCAATTGCCTGCCATGTGGTCTGTATCCTGTTACATAAAATGTTATCCTGTACCACCATGGGCTGTGCCAAAGTGCTATTCTTTGCTACCATGGTCCCGGTCTTTGGAGCCCAGATGCCCTTTGTTTTCATGTCTGCTTCCGCCCACATCTTAAATGCCACCTAATGATTAAAACAAAACAAGAATACTTCTCGCTAAACAGTGATTTTTTTTTTAGTTACACTGGAAAACAAGAAACAACACAAATTACTGTTGTTCAGGGATTTTGGAGGATAGGAGAGTGTTGCACGAAAAATCCCATTAGAGATGGTGCCGCAAGGCCCTCTGTGGCTCAGATGTTGCACCTTCACACTTCTGTCATTTATGGGTCAATCTGAAAGATGGAGTTTTATTTGTTTAAACATTTTCCAAGGGCAGTCCTGAGATCTGTTGTACTGCTCGATATGAAAGAACCCTCAGAGTAAAACACACTAAGAATAGCTGTCTGTCACGATGTATTGCAATAACACATTGTCAAAGAGTGCTGCTGCTCCACCAATCTGTAAACATGTTGTATCATCAAAACAGTGCAGGAGTGATGATGTGTTACTGGAAAGATGGCAGCAGTATAAGAAGAGCACATCTACAGGCAGAACATACCTGACTACAGGCTGACAGCCAACTCACTGGTCTTTTGGGTAGCCTAGCAGGAATGACACTGCTAAATCAGCTGCACTGGCACTACTGTTTCTGGCAAGTGAAAATGGCAAGTCTTACATGCAACAAAGATAAAAATTATGCAAAGGGTCTCCTCATTGAGGAAAAACAAAAGAAAAATTGAATAATGAAATTTTTGTGAGGCCACAGAAAATAGAATCTTATCTCCCAGGATTGTAGCCTTTTCTACAACAGTGCTTTATAGAGAGGGAATAAGGGCCAACAACACTATATATTTATCCCCTGAACCTCTGTATGAGGCTAAGGGACATTTTAGCATAAATATTACCATTTGTTGATTTTGGGGTTTTTAAAATATTTCTCAGATCTCAAATAACCCTCTTGTGTTCGGTAACACGTTCCTCAAATATCAATGCAATCTATCATCGGGAGCAAAGAAATCCCCCAAACAAGAGCAAAAATAGCTCTGCCTGGTCTCACTCACTTACATACGGACCAAGATTAACTTGAAGGATGAGATTTCAGCTTCACGGGATTGAACAGCCTCAATGCCAGTCACGTGATGAAGGCTGAGGAAGGAAGTCGCATTATTTCTTCATTGAAATGGTCTCTTGAGAATTACTACAAAGAGCAAAGTCCTGATGCCAGACATAAAGTGTGCAAAAGGGTTTGTAAATACCAGTTTCCCCACAGTTCCAAATCAGAGCTCATACTACAAGAGACAATTACAAACAGAACAAACAAACAAACAAAAGAGAGGGAGAAAAAATTCAGCCCAATAAAACCTTTTCACACTATAAATCTTAGAAATTGTTATTGGTGGATTCTGTTTCTGTGAAAACATGAACAGTTTCTTGCAATATTTAAACAGAAAGTTTGCAAGAAAATGGAAAATAATGGCAAGGCTCTGCTCGAAAAGATTAAAAGAGTTCAAGATTCAAATAACATGAAGAAAATCCCAAGTCCTCTCACAAAATCTTTAGTTTATACAGAGAAACTACCAGGAAAACAATATTCTTGCCTTCATTCAAAACCCACAGCAAACACTTTCTATTTATTACTACTAGTTTTGAATTTGGACAAACATTGCTTAATTTTTGTGCTACAATGACTCTCTTCTAGAATCATGCAAGAAAATGCATTTGTGTGAAGATAGTTTAATAGGAAAAAAAAAGAAAAAAATCAATAGTAGATAGTAGCCTCATGGTGTATAAACACCATAGAAGTGGTTTTTGTTTGTTTGTTTTAACTTGAAATAATACAATCAGTGTGTCCTTTCTAAACAAACTTTCTGCTCTAATGCTCTTTCTCCTGCACTATATATTGTGTCATACTACACCACACATTCTTTATACCTGTCTGTCACATCACTAGGGTCAAAGGCAGAAGATAGAAAAATTCCTGGAATAATATCCCCAATAAATTACTAATAACTATTATAATTCAACATGGGCATGTAAATAGTACTTTAAAGAAAATGGAATTTGCTGGAAATTAAAGCAAACCTGGTGTTACTTTGAACAAGAGCCTCACTGATTGTTTTCAGATTTCCATAATAAAATAGGCTTTTTTGTTTTACGTCTTACATATCCTCTGAGGAAAGAAATTGTACCTTAAAACATATGGTTGTTCAGAATCTTTATTTTTAAATACAATCCTCCATGTTCATAAAACATGATTGGAAGACAAGGAATTTATAACAAGGTGCATAACAGCAAGCCTGAAAGCAGGGTAAAGATGAAGAAAAACAGTCTCTTCACTCATTAATTAAAATAAATAAGAAGAGAACCTAGAAGTGAAAGTGACTTTAATCTGGGGACAAATACCTGTAGTTTAATTTAGTGCCATCTTCTCACTATATATGGGTGTATGGGCACTGAAATATACAAGAGGACAGACTAATAAACCAGCATTTATTTTGTGTAGCAGGCATATTGTTTTCCGTCTACAGCATAGACCATTCATTTTATTGCTGTAATACGTTACACTGAAAGCATGAAGAAAGGATTCTTCTATCTGAATTTTAGGGAATATTTTCATGCCCGGCTTTTCTTTTAAAACCCATGTTCTGTTAGAATATGAAGATTACATGTCTTATTTTAAACTGTTATATAGGCTAGAACATTGTTAAATATGCTCTTATAACCCATGACTGAGTGTGCCTCACAAGGATTCAGACCTGTTTATTACATCACCTGTGAAGTCTGCTTCTAATCCACTAATGCACATATAGATAACCTTTTTATTATTGGGGAAATGGTTCATTTTACATTAAAAAATGTAAACACTAGTTTTTTATTTGGTTTATGCAGCTTATCCTTTTATTACAAAATGTCATTCTGGGTGAGGAGCAACAGCATGAAGATTATAATTGGGTTTTAACTAGGTTGCACAAAACCTGGGTTTTTTCTATTGGCTAGTGGATTCATTTTCCCTCTCTCTACCCTTAACTGGGGAAGCTTTGGTATTTGTCTGTGCTATATTCTGCATTTACCCTCTCATTAAAAGATGAGACTAATATGCCAGAGAGGGTGCAGAGGTGTAGTTTAAAAGAAAAACTTGACAATACAGGAAGAAGCAATTAAAAATACTGTCCCTTAAAAAGGAGATATCTTGCCTCCCTTCCTCGCTCTACTGTCTATTCATTCTCATATATTAACAGCTTATGTCAACACATCAGATTCCTCCCACATGCACAAGCTTAGTCTGATGGAGATGTGAAACCTTTTCCTGCATGACTAAGGAGAGCACTGATGTGATTTTTATAGACTCACACCAGCAGTCAGAAGGTAGAGTTGAATAGTGAAAACCCACATCCAGAATCTGAGCTCTTATATTTGCAAATGTTTTCCTAAATTTCAGATCTGTCTCCTCTCAATGATCCCTTTGGGCCTGGCAACCACCAGCTTTCTTGTGGGCCTAAGTGCAGGTGAAGAGGAGGAACTGGAGAACACTGTACTTCAAGGACATTCATATTACATGAAGGCACCAGCCATTAACAGTCTGCCTGCATGCACAAAAAGCTAGTTTGTCCAATCAAAGATGCACAGTTAAGCTGCATGCACAGCAGTTTTATGAACAGTCCTGGACTTCACAAGTTTTGGAAGTTGGGCTCTGCAACTATAAAATTATACACTTGATACATATTAGTAAGTACAGTAAATAGAGTATAATTAGAACAGAATACAATGTACTATATTTCACTGCTTTTTATTCTTACTTCCCTTGAGCTACAAAATGAGTTTCTAATGAGCTTTGGGTAGTCACATAAATAGAAAACCTACCGTTGTAATGCCTGATAGTGATCTAAACTGCTTAGATATGTTTTGTATTACACCACAAAACAGTGGGTTGTTCATGGAATGGAACAAAAAATTTCATGTTACTCATACTTTGGCCCTAGGCAGGCATGTGTTGAAACCATAATCCCCCAATCCATATTTCAGAATATGTTTGGACAACCTAAGTTTCTCTGTGAAAACAACCCAAAAGAAAAACCACCTATCCATTAAAAACACAAATTACTGAGACCTCAATGTTTAAGTGTAGCCTACAGCACATAAAGAAAAATTTCCAATATACTGCTTATTTTCCCATTTAGAAAAGAATAAGGAAGATGAGAAGGATGTATTCAGGAACCATATAGAAAAGCTGTAAACTAGCTGCATATGGATAAACATTCTGTACAGCAGAAACAAAATATTCCATGTCAAGGTAGGAAATCTCCCTACTATAAGGTCTTCAAATATGGTTGTACAGATATATACCAGTTTCACATGCAGGAGTTCTCCCTTAAGATTTGCAACAGCCATTTTGGTTTTCTCTGGTGGGGAGAATTAACATGAAAGTCCAGGGAAGACTGACAATAGCATAAGGCATTTTTTCCCACTCTAGCAAATCCCTACAGGTATTAGGTAGAATCCTGCACACAAAGCATAAGTGTCCTTACCTTCACACCACCTCTACAAGGCAGAAGGATTAACAGACAAGTGGACAGGCAGGCAGAGCAATAGAGAGGTGAACAGAATGAATTAGCAAGAGTCAAACAATGAATGTGCTGCAGTCAAGAAATGGATCCAGATACCACAAGTTCTTGTCCAGTGTTTCAAATACAATGTCATCTTCAAGAGGTGATACTTCTTTACCGGGTAACAACTAATACTTACATTACTTCTAGCTGTTTATTATTTTTTCTGCAGAAGCTGAATCATAGAATAGGTAAGGTTGGAAAAGACCTCTAAGTTCACTGAGTCCAATCATGATCCCAGCACCACCAGGTTCACCACTAAACCATATCCCTAAGTACCATATCCACATGTTTACTGAACACTTCCAGTGACAGTGTTTCCACCACTTCTCTGGGAAGCTGGTTCCAATGCCTGGACACCCATTCAGTGAAGAAATTATTCCCAATATCCAATCCAAACCTTCCCTGGTTCAGTTGAAGACCATTTCCTCTAATCCTGGCACTTGTTATCTGGGAGAAGAAGTTGACCCCCACCTCACCACAACCTCCTTTCAGGTAGTTGTAGAGAGCAATAAGGTCCCTCTTCAGTCTCCTTTCCTCCAGGTTTAAACGCCAGCTGCCTCAGCCACTCCTCATCAGACTTGTGCTTCAGACCCTTCCCCAGTTCCATTTCCCTTCTCCGGACTTTCTCTGGCACCTCCACATCTTTTTGCAATGAGGGGCCCAAAACTGAAGACAGGATTTCAGGTGCAGCCCCACCAGTGCCAAGTATAGGGGGACAATCACTTTCCTGGTCCTGCTGGCCACACTATTCCTGATATAGGTCAGGATGCTATTGGTCTTCATAGCTACCTGGGCACAGCTGACTCAGTTCAGCTGCTGTCAACCAGCACTACCAGGTCCTTTTCCACTGGGCAGCTTTTCCAGCCATTCTTCTCCCAGTCTGGAGCTCTACAAGAGGTTGCTGTGACCCGAGGCCCTTCATCTTGCTGAGCTTTGGCCCATCAGCAAAGACTGTCCAGATTCCTGAAGCTTCAGTAGATTATTTTTGTAGTTGCTTAAATGCTTGTTTTATGCATATGGACCAGAACTGGAGCTTAAAAACAAAGCATAGATTTGAGAAGTTACAGACATAAAAATCTACCTCAATGTTCCTCAAAAATATGTTTTTATGCATTTCCTTCCCTTCCCAAGCTGCAAGCCAGAAATAAAATAATAATATTTAAAAAACAGATTCCCATTGGCATTATGTTCTTGGAGTAATCCTTTTTGGTTTTGCTTCTTTGAGGTAATTCAAGAAATAAGCAGCCCTTTTACTGTTTATATGAACATTGTTTGCAGGTAAATAGAAAAAGTGTTAACATTTGATTGAAACTCACAAGCATAAAAAAGGTCAACTGCTAATCATAGGAGGTTTACTACAAGATGGTACATTAAAAGTAAGAAAAAAAAAGTTGCAGTGATTAATTCTATTATATTTTTATTACAGGAAAATAGAACAAAAAAGTGAAAATATTGCCTTGAAATTAAAGAAGTCTCCTTTGGGAAGGGCTCTATTTTGGTTTATATTCAGCACTATTTTACACAGCATTGGCTGTGAAAAGGAATTTTTCAACTGGTCTTTAATGGAATTTATGCCAGTTTTAAGGCCTTTTGCATAGTCAAAGGGACACAAAGAGCCTTGATGCAAATGAAAATCTGTTCTTTAATGTGCATACTACACAAAGTAATAAAAGTTTTATTATTTTTTAAGTTATGTACACCCACTGTGCAATAGCAAATACGCATGTTGTAAACACAGTGGACCAAGTTCAGACATGATGTAAGCGTGTGTAACTCAACCAGCTTCAAAGGGACCACTTGTGAAACAGAATACTACTTAGCATGGCTATGAGTTGCTGGATTTGTGATAAATTCCTGGATCATGTTATTTTAAATAGATTTTTTTTGAGCAGGATAGTGTTACACAACATAGAAAGTGAAGGAGAACTGGGCTGTCAGAAATTTGTGGGGTCAAGTATCAAAAGAATTGTTTGATTTCATGCAAGACACACAAAACATTTCAAGCAGACTGAAAAGAGCAGAGAAGGAGCATGTTGAGATGTCATTTCAGAGGAAGAATGGTGTCCCGGTTTGGACAGGTATTTCCCAAGAAAGGCGGGAGCCTCCCTTGAAATGAGAAATATGAACCCCCCCTTCCCTCCGAATTAATAATATTTCGAAATCAAGGGGCTCTCAGGCAAAAGATAGGGAAATAGGAATAACAGATCTTTACTAAGTATTTATATGAGGTAAACAGGCACAACGGTAACGGTGATAACAAACCAGACCAGAGAAACCACTGGCAGCCTGGGCGGCGGTGGCCACGTGGTCTGGCCGGGACCGGGAGAAATGAGTTCGAATCTTGGGATCCTCAGATGAACAGAGTTCCCGGGACGCCTCAGCGGGTGAGGTGCGGGTGTGAGCTGGCGCGGCTGGAACTCGGAGCGGCGCTGAAGAAACGACGGGGCCGGCGCGGCGGCGGCTGAGGCGGCGGCGGCCACGCGGTTCGGCCGGAACCGGGAGAAAGGTGGGCTCAGGATCTCGGGATCCCTGGTGCAAAGACTTCCCCTCTCAGCGAGACACCGACGGGACACGAACCTCTGCGGCCGCGGCAGGAGAAAGACAGGCTGGACTGGACCACGGCGATGAGCGAGCTCCTCGCCTCCGGTCGCAGCTACCCACGCGTCCTCCTCCGAAAGCCGAGAGAGCAGCAGCAGGGCCAGGGCAGGGCTCCGGAAGGCCGAGCCGGCGAGCGGGACCGGGCTGTGTCCCAGCCCCCACCAGCTCCACCCCCCGCAGTGTCTCTGTCCCCTCCTGAGGAACCCCCAGACAGGGAGGTGCTGCACCCACATGCCTCCCAGTCAAGCCATTGTCTTCCTTAAGTATTGACTGATTAGCATTTCTAAAGAGGAAAAAATTTCTCTAAAACCGTCGCCAAATGGCCACCATTGCTTTAAACAAGAAAAAGCTAATAGTTCATTTATGCTAGTGGTGTATATAAGAAAAGCAATTACTGTTTAGGCAATGTATGGAGGAGAGGGCAAGGAGCAGGACCCAGCAGTCTTGGGAGATGGGACCAAAATCAGGGAAATGTCATAGAATCAGACCAGCCAGATTTTAGTCATAATTATGGCTGCCAGACCACAATATCTGAAAGTATTCCTTACTTGGAATACCTCCAGGTATTCCTTGGAATACCTCCAGGTGCCTTCAGAATTGGAATTTCTGATCAGATCAGCAGAATCCATGAGTATCTTGCTGGGACCAAGGTAGTAAGAACTAAAACCTGAAATCCCTTCTGACTTTACCCAATCTGTGATTCTGTGATTCTGTGATTCTGTGATTAATTTTTAAAATTCTGAATGCCTTTGAATGGCAAATTCTTAGCTATGTAATTCAGTATCCATTTGCCAATATATTACCATTTTTATTGTCCTCTCATGCCAAAACAAATGCTTCTCTGTGTATTTAAATCTTTTAAATATCACAATACTGAATCCCAAAAATATTATTAAAAAGAAGCCTATAAAAACTAATATGTCATTCTGAATTTTGTTACAAATTCATAGTGTTGAATTATTTGCATGATGCTTTACTTCTTCTGCAGTCTTGCTCAAAATAAAAGTGTCAAAAGCATTCCGAGCTATTGAACAGAATGTCTCTGTTTGTGCTTTTACTTCTAAGTAGCAAGTAATGAAAGAAAATCTAAATTTGCCCTCTTAGGTATAATTCCCTATGCTCTCTTTCTTGAAGGAACATATTGGGAAGGAGTGAGAAATATGATTTTAAATTACTTATTGCTTTTAGCTTGATAATCATGCTACAAAGGGAAAGCTAGGGGTAGAAATCAATTCACATTAGTCAACTACCCAGAGCAGCCTTCAAAATCATTAACCTGAGTCCAGAGCAGCTCTAAAGGGAGCAGACAGATACTGGGGGCAGTGCAAGAGGGCCTGTGGAAATTTAATCTTGTACCTCTCTTCCACTGTTGCCCCTCATAGGTGTAGGGGTGGTCATGGGGGTCAGACAGTCTGGATGGTCATGGGAC
>VZRX01003267.1:459586-506777 GCA_013398075.1 Notiomystis cincta | reverse complement strand
AACGATCACCAATAAAGATCAATGGGAGAGTAATAATAAACCCGGGAAAGGGAGGAGAGGAGCACCGAGAAGTTACAGGAAGGGAGGAAGGAATCAAACAGGCACTGCTGGTGTGCAGGGGAAGCAAGTGGCATGAAATGGAAAGAGACTTCAACGCAAGATCTTCTTCCAATAGCTTTGCCCTTATTCTTTAGCAATAACAACAGAGAGCATCTGTTTGTTACCTCCCGTCCCAGTTACCTACAGATGAGAGCATCCTCACAAAAATGTATCATGCAACCGCCGATTTTGCGAATGCAGCAACACACAATGGCAGCCCAGGCATTTCTCAGGGCAAGAAACAGATATTTTTTTCATACTTCCTCCATTTCAGAGGCACTTTTCTCCCTCTGTGTTGGTGTGTGTATGTGTGTGTGCAGGCATTTATTCCCAATCCTCCCCTCCCCCAAAAGCCGAATTGATCCATCTCTGCTCCGGCAAAGCTGGTACCAACGCACACATCCAGCCCTCGCAGTTCAGCCCCTGGCTCTCTTTCACACACATACACACACATTTTGCCTCTGCAAGCACACGAACGGGTCAGTTTTCCCCCACCACCCCCTCTCCACCCCTACCCACTCGTCAGGGACATCATCCCCAGCCCCGCACTCACCTATCTGGATATTGTTGGGGAAATTGGCCCCTAACACCGCCCCTAGGAAACTGGTGCAGAAGAAGGCAAAAATGTGCTGCATATTCCCTTTTGCATTGGCGAAAAAGAAGCCCAGTTCCAAGCATAGATTTGATTTTTCCCCCGCTCTGCTCTCTTTAGCTGCCTCTCTCGCCTCCCCTCCGCTGCGCCTTCGGGATGCGCGTCTCCCTCGCTCCGAATCCAGCGCTGAGACTGCCGCTGAGCAGCGCCTGGCAGCAGGATTAACTGAGCCCCGAGAGAAAGAAAGAGAGCCCGCTCCTCATCCACATCCCTCCCCCGCCACACACAACACACACGCACACGCACACGCCGGGCGCTTCCACCCCGCTCCTTCCCCTGCTCCCAGCTGGAGCTCAACAGCTGGGAACCGCATCCCCCCGGGCCCGGCTCTTCCCCCGGCCCTCCTGCCTCGGGTCTCCAAGGGCAGTTCCCACCTACCCCCTAAATTCCCAGCTTCCCCCCTCGACTTCTCTTGGCAGGAGCTCAAAGGAACCTGTGATTCAGTAGGTGGCAAACTCTTCTAGAGAAAGGGCTGAAACTCATCTGCCTGAGATCCATCGCTTCCCAGCCTGGGCTCTCACCCCTGGCTCCAGGAGTTGAACCGATCTCTCTCCGGAGCCTGGCTCATTAGGATAACAAAGAGGGTCCTGCAAATGTGCCTTGGAAGGAAAGGTTTCAGAGCAGCAAACAAGAGATCCTGAAGGATTAAAAAAGGAACCCCCTCCATCACCCTTCTCATTGATTTTTCCTGCCCACTGTTAATGTGTGAGGCTTTTCACCACTGCACTTGATGTGGAAGAATCTGTACTCACCAGCACCAGCAGACAGGGCAGGCTTCTGAAATTAGGGAGCTATCTTAGCCTGGATCATTTCAGAAGCTGTTTCATGGCAGTTCTAGCGAGGCTGGAGTTTATTTGACCATAAGCAGCTTTGCTCAAAAACAAAAGGGTGAGAAAAATAAAGGTAGAACCAACAAAACCCAGCTCCTCGGCATAACTTGGGATTTGGAAATTTTTGAAGAAGAACTGTGATGAACACAGAACCATAATCACCTCAGAAAGGAAATTCACCCATTTCCCCCTGAAGTCCCAAACCAAACTTGAGGCCATTCATGCCAGAAGCTGAAATCCCATGTCCAGGCCCAGAGATTCTGCCCTTGCTGTTTCCAGCCTTGATACACACCAGGGGTCCATAGCAGAGAGGACACAGAAAGGAAAAAGGGATATTTGGGGAAGAATTTGAAAATACTCAGATTCTCTGTGTCCTGGTTTGGTGTGGGGCCCCCTGCCCTGGTCCCCTCTCCCCATCTCCAAACATGTGTGGTTGAATTGGAAGAACACCAAAGGGTGGTGAGCAGTGTTTAAAGGCCAAGAGCTGCTCCTGCATAAGGACCACTTGGATGGACAAGCACTCTGCAGAGTGGGATAACTGAAATGGGATGTGCAAAACCTGCAGTAGCACAGAAAAGTTCCCTGTTGGCCACAGGACCCAGATGGGACATAACTTTATGGTGCAGGGATAACTCTGCTCTTTATATCCTCAGGTCTTTGTTTACTCTTTGCAAATAAAGAGTTTGGGATCTTTAATATCTTCCTAGACAGTTTTACAGATTTCACTGTGAGTTCTAGGGTGACAAAGTGCTTAAACACCCACGTAAATTGAGTTGGTGTGGGGTCTCAGAACTGTGCTCTTACAGCTTCACATCAGAGAGGAGTTGCACTGATGCCTGGAACTTGGTGGCCTCTTACAGGACAGAACGTAGAGTGACACTGCAAAAAACAGAGCCCAGAAGGTTTGCATCTTCCTCATGGAGAGCAATGAAACATCCCTCTAGGATGGATTCCTTTTTCCCCCCAAGCCACCCTTTCCCAGGTGACCAGGCAATGACTCTTGGTGCCAGGTTCATTACAGAAATCATTCAGGCACTCAGGAACCAGGAAAAGGTGTCCAAAGGATGCCCTGACCCTGTCTCACTGCTTGGGTGACCTTCAGCCCAAAGTCACATTCAAGCACAAAAAATTCCCATCTGCTTTTGATAGGAACACCTTCACCAGACTTCCATTTCAACTCCCTGTATAATTTAAGCAATACTGATTTGAGGCTAAAATAACCTGCTGATAGGTTTTATGGGATCTTGCTTTCCATCCAGAATTTAATAGAAACAGCTGCATTTATAATCTGAAAAAAGGCACTGAAGGATAACCAGTGCAACAGAAAGATGCCAGCACGTTTTCCAAACTCCCAAACAGCCTATCTGATAACAATAACAGTAGCCATAACAATAAAATATTATAATAGCTTGCAGAAAGCTTGCACAGTCGCATTAATTAATAATGCTGCTTTTGTCTATAAACCTCTCAAAATGCAGGTGGCTTAACAAGGGGAACCTCACCACAGTGTAACAAGATAAGTAGTAATAAGATCATTATTTTAAGAAGGTATTCATTTCCGTTTTCCCTACAGATAACAACGTTTTATTCGGGGTTTGTTAGTGTGAGGATGTTCAGAATTAACTCTAGGTGCTCTGAAAGTTCTTTAAGTCAACATGAAAGCAATGTAACTTCTGAACTTTTGGCTAAAAAGCAAACTGAGTCTTGGGAAATAGATGAAACTCTTCAGCTTCACAAGGGTAGTCACAACAGAAACACAGATCAATCCACCAATCTTCTGAAAGAACACAGCTGAATTATCTTCATTCCTGAAAACAGCTGAAGGAGATTATTTCTCCTTTCAGATTTCAGAAGACAATGAAAATCATGCAATACAGAATACAAGCATATTGCACAGAGCCATCTTAATCAGGAACAATTGAAAATATCTGGGATAGAGTTTTTATAAGACCTTTTTTTTGTCTCAAAGGGTTCTTAAGACATTGATGGGACAGGCAGGCATCTGGTGGTCAACAGGGAGCATCCAACAGGATTTTGTGGGATTAATTCATGCAAAGTGCAAAGAAATAGGCAAATACAGGTCTAAAAAAAAATAAAGTTTGTCAAATTAAAGAAATGTTAAAAAAGCATTTTGAAAGAGTGTAGCTGATTCACTTTAGATCCTTGCCAGACATGAGAGTAAGAAAATGGCTCTGGCAGAGCTGCTGTTCCCCTGGAGTTCTGTCTGCAGCTGACCTTGCTGTACTGGGCAAGAACCTTTGTTCTCACCCATTTCTGCTCCAAGGTTTTGCTTGGAGCCAGAGAATTTTGGCTCTGAGGAGGATGTCTGCTGCCCTCCTCTTTGCTGTGCTTTGCATGGCACACAGTTGTCCACCCGAGCAGTGTCTGCCCTCTCTATCAGAGCTTTTGTCTCCAGGATGGGAAATCAGTGCTTGTTGCAGCAGATATATTTCTGTACCAGAAGCCTTGAAAAAACGAAGGACTCATTCACATGCAGAAGCCTCCAGCCTTGAAAAATGAGGAAATCAACAGAACTCGGCATCAGTCCGACCTCCCAGCAGAATTATTTCCCCCTGTGCCCACTGTGTTTTACATGATGCTCCTGAATGTCTTTAAAGAGGCTATTGAAATAACTATTTCCAAAATTCCTTTTATTTTCTAGCTGGACAATCTCTATAGGAAGCTTTTTATAAAGAGCAAAAATGTAATTATAGTGATTAATTTAAATAAACTCCAAACAATGCAGAATCTCATATGGTTTTCACAGAGCCTTAGCATAAATGAATGCTGATGGACTGATGACACATTTCTCTGCCTCCCTTGGTCACCTCGACTTTGCTATTTTGGATAATGTACCTCTCAAGGAATGATTGTAGCACAGGCTCTGAGAGGAGAGACTCCAGAATTTGAACACCAGGCATTTGTTTCAATCCTTAAATCTGGAAGGTATTATTTACACTGAAAACCAGCATTTACAAACTCTATTCACAGGGTAATTTTGGGTAGAATCTCCTTGACATAAACAGCCTCAGCAATGTTTGGTATCAGGTAGAAAACTTTTCACTCATCTTCAGTGATTTAGGCCTGAGGGTGTCCATGGACCCTCTCTCCTTTACACAGCAGCTGGAGCTGTCAAATGAACAACTCTGGCACTACAGAAACAACTCAGAGAAGTTAAGGGAAATTTGAGCTTTGTCCTTCTCCAGTGTGTACTAAAACGGGAATTTGTGGGACAGGAGCAACTCTTGAGGTGATGACAGCTCCAAGCAGGTCCTGACTGATGCCACACATCTGGGGGATGATGTTTTAAGGTCGCCAGATATTGTTTATTAATTTACTGACTCCTGATGGGGGAAACTGGATGTGAACAGAAACTGGGGAAAGTCGGCTTTTTCCACAAACTGTACAAGAATGTGCTTCTGTTGTCATAATGATCAGCCTATTACCATATTTATAAGAAATCCTTGCTCTCTCTGGGATAATTAAGTAGGTAAATGGACTGGAAGATAAACCTGCCAATCAGAGTGGCACTGCAAACACTGTGCACCCTTCAGCTGGAAATTCATGAGCAGCGGCTGGCAAAGGGAGCTGTGCCTTGGCTGGGAGCAGCCCTGGGCTACCATCAGTCTGGGGAGGGCTGGGGGTTCCAGTGCCACCCAGCACAGCTGGATGGGGGGTCTTTGACACAACAGGGCCAGGGGCTTTCCTGGAGTCAGGAAAAGCCTGTGCACTCAGACCAAGCTGAATACACCACTAATGCAGATGTGCAACTTTGTTTTCTGAAGTTGTTTGTCCCACCACAGAGCTGAGCTGTTGAGGGTGGTTTTGTGTCCACCCAATGGACTTGCAGTGCTCAGCCAGGGGCTGTTCTGACAGACACTGATTTAACCAGCCCTGCACAAGTAAATATCTTCATGAGCACTCACGAAAACACCACAAATCTCTCCGTGATGAATCCCAGCTCACCCCTTTGCTGCCTCCCCGGAAAGAAACCTTTACCATCTGCAACCCCAAACCCACTCTCTTCCTCACACAGGGAAGGCTGCTAGCACACTTTTTTTCCCCCCTCCCAGTGAACGGTTGATTTATAACTACTTATAGAATCACTCTGTGCCCTAGTCTCAGTTTACTCTCTTTGCTGAGTCATAAACATAAATCAGAGATGTGGGTGGATCCCTGTTTGTTATTAAAGCACCTTATGTTTCTCTAATCCCCTCCAGAGGAAGCAGAAATTACTGGTAATACATTAAATTTACAGTAGGTTTTTTTGAGAATATAATATCCCCCCAGATTATTGCCACAGTATGGTTGTCATGTTATTTTCTCCTTGAATGGAAAACCAAATAAATTATAAGTATTTTTAAAAATTGTTGAAAATATATGCTAGGAGATTATTTACTGTGAAAAGGCAGACACAGGGGATGCAACCTCAATCAGAGATTCTGATTATCAAATGTTCATACACATTACAAAGTTTTCTTTCACTCAAAGTTCCCAAAATATTGTGAATGCTCCAGATGAAGTCAAACAATGACAGAGGTGATTATGCAGTTTAATATTTATATACGAATCAACCCTCATTTTTAATCCCTGGCATCAACCCCAAGATGTGCAGAAAACGAACGTGAAATGAAGAAGATAAAAGGATGCTGATTTAGGAAATTAGGAAAAAAAAAATTAAAAAGCCAAACCCAAAAGCAGCAGCAGCAGCAATTGCCACAATTCAAACAGCCTCACAAAGATTCCATCACTGCCATCTGGCTCCACGGCTCTCAGGCTGCTTTGCTAACACACAAGATAAACAAACATGTGGGCTGAGCTTTAGGGTGGCTGATCTTGGCCTTTCCAATAGTCAAAGGACTCAAAGTTTTGAACTGGAGTGTCTGAGTCAAGAAAAGAAGCATCAATTTCCAGTCCTTGCATCACATCCTACCAGAGCAGGCTGCCAGCTACCAGCTGGGAAGGGGGAAGTCTGTGCACAAAGGAGAAAACTTAAAAAATCACCAGAATTATCAGTGTCATTCTGTCATGAATTTCTGCAATCAATACAGATATTCATGTCACTTCTCTTCATTCTTTAATTTCTACCCGTGCTCTATCTCACAGGGAAATGAGAATTTTAGTGTTGGATCAAATCACACAAGATCCCACCCTGAGTGTCTCAGCCTCACACACAGCATGGTCTGCAGCACATTTGCAGTCTGTATGAATTAAATGGCTTTGATTTCACAAGGACTAATAACTGATTTGAGAGAGACACCTCTGAAAAGTCCACAGAGAACTTTGCACGTGGAGACCCTGCACAAATAATCTGAACTCCCTCAAAAGACTGTCAGAAGAAAACCTCATTGCAATACAAAACATCATTATGTAATTTTATATGAAAAGTGGTTTAAATTCTTAAAGTATGTGAAAGCAAAATGGTTTTGGTTTCAGTTAAGAAGAGGAATAAAGTGACATTTGCGGAGTTTCTGAAAAAACAGGATATCAGGCTTGAAGAAACTGCAGAGGAGAAACAGAAAGGCTTCAGGCTGGGACACAGCAAATCATTAGAGCTGGAGAGAGGAGAAGGGGAAGAATGACACCACTGGGCTGAAAGGAGGTGAATGGGAATGAAAAGACTCATGTAGTCAAAGCCCTGCTGGCCCAGACTCCCTCCACCAGATGTGTCTTTGCTCCTCTTCCACAGCTCCAAACCCAGCTTTTAAGTTCCACCAGGCAATGTTGTACAAACCTGTGGCAGAGGCCCACAGCAGAGGGATGTCCCAGCTTGTCACTTCTCTGCCAGAGCATCCAAGCCCTGGGTGGCACAGCCAGGGGCACATGGCAGAGCTGGCCATTGCTGCCTGCTGCAGGGGTGGGTACCCGGGGGGGGACACTCTGCAGCAGCTGTTAAGTGCCCCTGAGCAGTGGCTGTTGCAGGGGCACTGCCTTTTGCACACACTCCCAGCAGGGTCTGCAGCTCAGCCAGCACTGTTGGGCTGCTCTGTTTGCACAAGGAGCTGTAAGGCTTGGTGTGTGCATGAGGATCTGTAGGTTGTCTGTGACTTCTCCTCTTTGTCCTTTAGACACCACAGGAATGGCAGAGAGCTAAGGATACAATCTGAAAATAATGTGATTTTTAAAAAATCATCCTGTGTTCCAGGCTGGAAGAGAGAGATGAAGGATACAGACCCTGTTACACCAAGTGTTTCTGGAGCTGTCCCGCGTTAGGGACTTTCTGTACTCATTGAGGTTTTTGTCTGAGACTCTCTGAACATCACAGGCACAGAGCAGTGCTGTGCTCCAAACAAAGGGCAGACTCCCTTTGTACTCCCAACAACTGATCAAGGCAGAAAGGACAGCACGCAAACACCCTGTCACCTGGCACACCACAAAGTTTGCAACCCATTGTAGCAACACCTGCAATTAGAGAGAGGGAACCAGAAGAGAGCAGGTCATTAGTGAGAAAGGAAAAGAACAGAGCTGAGGAGCTTCAGTCACAAATAAAAAGAAAAAAGAGAGCAAATAAGATTTTCTTTCCAGTAATCTAAAGATGCAGTAATTGCTTTAGAATTCTTATACATCTATGTGTACTTGTTCTGGATGCAGTCTAGGACTACTGGGCAGCTGCACTGAGTCATGTTACTCGAGAAACCCGAGCTCCCGTTAAACTCTGCAGAAGGAGCACAATCCACCTGCAGCATCCTGTCACCACAGAAAGCTCTGATCACCCTAATCAGCTATTAATGGCCAGTGATGGAAGAAAAAGGACATTTATCCCATGTGAGAGACTGGCAGTGGAATCAGTTTGCCAGAGCTCAGGGAACCCACCAGAGGGCCAGGAATGAAGCACACTGTGCATCTCCACCACAGGAACTGCAGGAAAGTCCCCAGGCACAAAAACCTCGTGTACTTGTCCCCTGCCCACGTCTCGTAGGAAAGCCCCCAAGAGCTATTGCCATCTGTAGCAGCATGATGACAAGTGGTACACTGCCTGAAACGACACAGGGAACCACAGACATTTGGAAGTGATTCAGGTGAACATGGTGCTGCTTTGTAAAGTGAATAATATGCCAGGGATGGGTTTGTGAGGCTCGCTGCTAGCAAAGCTCTGGCTTCTTCTGGACACTGTGCAAACAGCCCTCGTGATGGAAAGGCAGGTTTCAATCTGCCTGGAGCTTGTTTTACTCCAGGGCTGAGGGTAAAAAGAGAGACAATGTGGAATGCAAAGACCTGGTGACCTAATTCGTTAATTACAGGCTGCTTTCAGCTATTTGATTCTGCTTTGCTATGTGCATCTCATGGGCTCTTCCTACATACATCTCTCTTTTCCTCCTTCCTGCCAAGAAAGAGAAGCTATTTAGACTTCCTATCTAGTGTGATGATATCATATTTATTTATAAATGTTCATCCTTGAAATAAAAGGACGGGGATGATGGTGAGCGCTATGCATTTGAATTCCTGGCCCGGGGTTTGTGCTGCAGCCTCAGGAGTTTAGCTGGCCCTTGTTTCCAAGTCCTTCAGATGGTGAGCCACAGGTGCTGGGAGAGCCATCCCTCGCTGGCTGCATCCACAAAGCCATCCTGCCTCCTCCAGCTTTTGCAATGGAGCGTTTTCCCCCCAGAGTTGTGATTATGAAATGTCACCGTGGAAACAGTTGGAATATAATATGTGCTTGCTCGCTCTCCCCCCACCCTTCTTCCCCTCCCACCAGCCTCCTCACTTTCTGAAGTTATGTTTGCTGTGCAAGAGAAACCCTTCTTGCTCTCCTCCTCCCCCCCTAAACCTGCAAAGGGGAGTGTGTGCACCTCACAGTCACCCCCCAAAATATCCCTATTCATTAACAGCTCCTTGGTACCTCATAGCAAGGCAAAACCTACCAAGCTCAACTGGCTGTTACTGCAGCTACCAGGACTTTCTGCCTTCCTCTGTCAAATAAAAACTTCTGTAAAATGGCATTATAAAGAGGCTTTGAGCCAGTAGGATCCTGGTCTGCTGTTGCTATAACTGTCACTGCAAGAAAAGCATAATTCCCCATCACACCTGTGCTGTCCCCTCTGCTCTGCTGTCCTGTTCCCATTAGTGCTATAATGAGCGTACAACACACACACACGTCTTGGTTTCCTTTCTTGTGTCCCACCACCTAGAGGCAGGTCTTTAGATGGTGAGCTCTTTGTGCTCTGCCTATGTTAATAAAGCATGATTTCCCCCTAATCATGATTTCTTCCACGATTCTCATCAGCATCACAAAAGGTCAGAGCTGTCCACCCGGGAGTGGAAAGGTCAGTTCACTCTGGATCTGACACGTGGTATCTCGTAGCTCCCGAATATAATCAGCTCACTTCATATTTATTTTGTGTGACTGCAGCGCTATAAAAGAGCGGGGGCTGTTCCAGAGAAATCTTCAGTCTCTTGTAAAGAATGTGCAAGCAACCCCAAGGGAAAATATGAACTCAAGAGAGTGGTACTGAACAGACCTCTCTTTCTGGCAGAGAATGCTGGTTTGGTTCTCAAAAATCACATCAGGGGTTTAGATACCCATTGGTATTTGTTAATTTTTATTTAGATGCCCACTGGCATTTGTTAATTTTAATTAAAGGGATAAAAATCCCCCAGGCAGTTTTGATAATTGCAGTGAACAGGGCTTTGAGAACTGCAGAGATGGACTCACTTGGAAGGACCCTTTCCCATGCAAAAAATGGTCCAAAGACACTCTCCATGGTCAGGTGTATGTTTGCAACAAGACAGTGGGGGGAAATCCATAATTCTTCTAACTCAGGGGAAGCTTTGAGCTTCCACTGTGATGCTCATGCACACACTGTGTCCCCAGGAGCTTCCCAGCCATGCTTGCCCTGGCAGCCAGGTGAGGCTGCCAGGAGTGGCAAGGGCACACAAAAAGTGGCTCCTGGCCTGGGGGACGTGGAGAGCCAGGCAGGAGCTCCCCTCGCTGCTGACTTGGCCAGCCCTGAAGGAAGGCGAGGGACACACCTTGCTGGCTTGACCAGCTGGGGTTTGTGACCTCCTCACCTCCCAGAGGTGACTGTAAGAGATTCCTGCTGGCAGTGGGAGTCCCAGAGTTCTCTGAGGGTGATGCTTTTCTATTTTCCCCCCTATGGCAGCTGATCTGTCGGCAGCCTGGAGCTGGGGATGCACTGTGTGGGCACAGAGCAGGTGTTTCCTGGTCCTCGTGCAAGCCACAGCCTTCCCATGGAGTGGCTTTCAGTCACTGCTGTCCCCAGTGGTGTCTCACCAGCAGCCCCATGCACAGGGCAATGCAGGCTGGTCTGGTAGCACTTCACCATAAGAGTAGCTCAAGGAGAAAAAAAAAAGCACTTCTTTTGGGTGGCCTTTACCTGTATCTGCAATCTGCACACATTTCTTCAGCTGCTTTGTTCCTTTAATGACGATCCAGGAGCAGGCAAAGGAAATCCCTGAGACGAGCTAATGGACACCCCTCCTACCCTGGTCTCCCAATCAGCAATTTAAATTGGCAGCGTCTCTCATCAGAATTGTTAATTCTCCGCCGTGTGACAGCCTCTCCCGGGCTCGCCAGGTGGAGAAGAATCGCACAGACTCTCGATTGAAACACCGCTTCTATTTCTGACGTGATTCCAATTACCTGCGAAAGTAACCGGATCTCCCCCATCCCCTCCTCAGCGATCCCTGTGCTGATAACACGGCGATCCCCCGGCTGATAACAGCTGATAGCAGCGGGACGCTTTCACGAGGGAGCTGCACCAAGGCAGCTCCAGGAGAGGAGCAGCCGGCCCGAGACCCAGCTGCGCTCCCAACGCAACGGGGATGGACCAGAGCCCCGACACCCAAGGGCAAACGCCAACCTGCTGCCATCACAAGGGCAGCCCAGAGTGTGCAGGTGGAGGAAACACTCGTGTCCTTCCTCCTGGCTCCTCTGAGCTCCGGGCTGCAGCTGCGATGGGGAGAGCCAGAGCACAGAGGTTCCCTGGCAGTGAACAGTGCTCACCCTCTCACCTGCTGCTACACAGCCCCAAAAATTACCCAGTAGAGCAAAGCTGTTTCCCCACAGAGCATTTTTTACATGTCCAGTGCCTCTTTTGGAGAGGAATTCAGGACATCTGCTATTTTAACCCTGATTAGATTCAGGCTTTTCCTTTAACTGACTATGACAAATCGCTGTCCCCCATTTCCAGACCATTCTCATTCAATATCAAAGCAGTGTAGGTGGCCCATTCATACCTGGGCACCAGTTAATTATGAGGCATTCAGACAAGCCTGTAACCTTAGGCAAGGTGAGTTAGGAGTGGGAGGCTCAGCTATGGCACTGCTGCCATCTCCTGATTTTACACTCATACCTAATTCTGTCCATCAAAACAAGGCACCCTGCTTCCACCCACAGTTTTCCTACTTCAAGGGGTGAGTCGAGATATAATATTACTGTGTATTCACTGGCTAACCTCACTGTTTCAGACTTCAACTTCCAGAAAATACTATTTTGTACATTATTTCCCCCCTGTTCATTTTGATTCCCCCCCTCAGATTATCATGGACAGGAACACGGAGTCCTGGGTTTGGTACAGACATCTGCATCCAAACAACTTGGCAGTCCACAGCAAAGGGAGAAAAAGCACTTCAGACTCTCATTTGCACAAGGCCATGTACCAGCTTAGTGTGGAAAGGCACAAATCTGCTTTTCTCCAACCTACAGTGCTGTCTTTTGCTCACAAGGGTCCTTTAAAACCACTTCAGGGTACAATAAACAAACAAGAAGTGTAATATCTTATGAGTCTCCATTTGCACTGTGAGTGGGGGTAAAGAGCTGCAAGACCTAAGACATGGCATTTTATTTAGTTGGTAAAAGAATAAAGATGCCTTTGACAGCAAATTGCAACCTTTCACTGAAAAATCCTCTCAGAAAATTGATGTTTTCTGCCTGTCTGCATTTCACAGAAAATAATTTTATCCCTAGTGTTTCCTTTCTATAGGTTTGGAAATCTGAAAACCCTCTGGCTAAAGATCTTAAAAAAAGATGGGTGAGGAGGGGCTCAGACAAAAATATTTCATTTGTCATTTTTGAGTGAAAAGTCAACAGCTTCTCCAGCACGTCTACCACATGATCTTGCAGGCAGATTTGAGGTTCTCCATGAGATACACAAACAGCACTGACTTTATGGAGATCAGCACGAGTGTTTTCTCCTTCATGAGGCTTTGCTTTGCACAATGTTGTGGATTACAGCTTAAAATGAAACATGGAAAAAAAATAAACAAGCCCTCAGTCCCAAAATCCACAGGAACAAAGCTTTTAATCAAACCACAAAGGGAAAGAGTGGTTTAGGCAGAAATGTGCAAGGCTAGATACACTTAGGGAGTGGGCATTAATAAAAGTGATCACACAATTCCCATCCCTCTTCCCATGACTGAAATGCATCCCAAGGAATTCCCACTCCCTCCAGGGTGGGCTGGGTGGTCAGGCTGCTCCCCACCATCCCCACCACACGTGGAGCAGGGCTGCCTTCGTGGGGTGCAAGAGGCAGCATCCAAGTAGTCCTGTAACCATGACAACATTCAGGATCAAAAATACACACATTTCAACTCCTTGTAGTAAAAAGGAAATATCAATAAAGGACAGAAGCCACTTTCTGCACGTTTCCATGCTCCTCAGCAGAAAGTCTTTGGGAATATCCTGGCTCTTTGGTATGTGAAAACAAAGGAGGCAGAGTCCACATCCAGAACTGACTGCTTCAGGGTTGGTTACTCCTCTACTCCTTTTTTCCTAGCTTAAATAAGGTATCTGAATTTCTTTAGCTCCTTTGCATTTTAATGTTCATCTTAAAGCCTCAGAGAGAAAAAAGGCAAGTGGAAAAAACAACCTTTCTTTGAACCCCCTGCTTCCTGCTAAAGTGAAACACTCTGTATGAGGAGCCACAGTCATTTTCCTGAGCACACAATGCCTGTGATTTGAATGTCAGCCCTGCAAGCATGATTCCATGCAGGGATTCACTTTTTACATCCCCCAGCTGCAGAAGAAGTTGTACAGTTCCATCGGTTTGCCATGCTGATGCTAATAAACCCCTCCAAGTTGCTATGGCAACGAGGCTAATTAGAAATGGGCTAATGTTGGGGTTGATCCTTTCAAATTTCCCTAGTCTAGGCTGCAACAAGATGGTTAAAGGGTTAAAGGACTGGGAACTTCCACCTTTAATGGAAAACATGAAAGAGAAGGGCCAGCTGCTGCTCCTTGCAAAATGGGACCTGAAACTCTGAGTGTTTACACCAACGGTGCTTGCAGGGACTCTGGCTGGTTTGGAGAGCCATGCAGGAGTGCCAGAAGAGAGCTCTCCAGCCTGGCAGGAGATTCCAGCTCAGTTATCTGAGCAGAGCCACAGCACAATTCCAGGATCCCCAGCATCAGCTCCGTTTGAAAGGTCTGCAAACCAGAATAAAAACATCCTTCTTCTCCTGCTACCCATCCTCATAACAGTGGAAAGGATCCTCACTGAGCAAATCCACAGGGAAAATACCTGTAAGAGGGGGAAAAAGCACAGGGCCTCACTCAGATGCCTGTCAGGGAGGGGTTTGCAAAGAGCTTTGTTAGAGGGTCTTGTAGAGTGCTGCTGCTCTGTCTCTAACAACAGCAGGAGCATCCCATCACCCTCAAGGAGATGGCAGAGCTCTTAGGGCCTCTCATCATCACTCTGGCTCTGCATAGCCAGGGTCAGGAGAGCAGATAAGGGTGGCATGGGTGGGGAACAGAGAGCTAATCACTCTAAAGATGCCTTTAATGAACTTGTCCCAAAGGAGGCTGACATGAAGTGGAAAGATTGGAAAAAAAGTGTTTGAGCAGCCAACGTGTTCTGCAGGTCTCTGCAGGTCTGATCCTTCTGCTGGGCTTTGCCAAGACCAGCACTGTGCCTCCAGGACCTGGAATGACCATGGGCAGGACCTGGTGCTCACATTGCCAAGTGACAAAACATAAGGGCTTTTATCAGCATTGCATAAGGATGCTGCAAAAGATAAATTCAGAACGGGTGGTGGCTGGAGCTAAATAAATAGAGACTTTGCACCTATTACTCCTATTCTTGTCAGGCTTTAAGACAAGATTCAAATTGTAGTACTGCCAGTTCTGCACTGCTCTTTTGAAAAACTACAGAATGTGCTGAGGTCTGATTTCCTTTTAAAACATATTTAAAAGAAGGAAAACAGTGAAATTACAGCTCATGTTTCTTATAACAGTACTGAAACTTTAGGTAAGAAAAAGCAAATGCATAGTTTTTAAGTGTTTCTTTTGAAAGGCAGAGATTGCTGTTTTATAACAGAATCTCTTTCTTCAGAAGCAGAGCTATTATTGCTATAAATGCCAGCAGAATTTCAGAGGAGTGGTAGAAAATGCATCAAAATATACATTTAAGTCTCATTCTACCTCCCAACAGTGTCCATGACAGGTTTGCACCTGATGGGAGAAGCAGCAAGTTGTTTTGGTCTGTGCTGCAGGGATGTGCAGACACACACTCTTCACACAGAGCTGCTGTGTCTGAAGTGGTTCTTCTACATTGTGTTCAGTAAATTCATCTTTTCTGACCAAAGAGAGAAACAATCATGAGAGAGTTCCAGCATGCTCTAACTGGAATGAAGAGAGGTGGCCACTCCACAGTGCAGCCAGAAATTAACAAGCTCATGTCCAGACTAAAATTGCAAGTAAAATTTGCAGAGCAGCCACTGAACTGGGCAGTTGGTCCCAGGCAGCCAAGCAAACACATCTGAAGGTGCCACCAGTCCCCATCCTGATCATGATCATAGACTGAATCTGTTGCAATGTGGAATCAAATGGATTCACTCCCATCACTGCTGAGGAAGGGCTAGCAGTGAGCAGAGAGTAATTTTTTATAGCTGAGCTGAAGGCACTGCAGCTTCTTCAGGTGCTGTGACCTCAGTGCTTGGCAGCACAACATCCACTGAGAGAGCTAGAACTTTACTTTCTATTATGCTCCATAGCACCTCAGTCAGGTCACTTTTCTTCCTTCCTTTCCCACTCTTTTCATCATTTTATGAAGAAATGGGAGTAGTAGCCATCTCCTACAAAGTGCTCTACAAACCCTAGCAACCTGGGGCCTCTAGGTGCTACTGTAATACAAATAATAAATAAAGGACCTGAGTTTCTTGGTGCCACGGGAGCTTGAAACAGTGAGTTCTACCTCATTTTTCTCATTACAGAAATGTATTGCTTGAAGTCTGGCTCTGTCCTCTTTCTCCAGCAGTTTTCCAGTGCCCTCCCAGGCAGTGGGAGAAGCCAGGCAGGCAAGACCTCTTCCCCCCATGAGTGAGCAGCAAGATGTGTGCTGCTGCAGCTGGCAAACATCAAGGGAAATGATCAAAAATCCAGTGTGCCAAGCTGTGGCTGTTACTGAATATCCTTTAGGGGTTGCTGTTCCAGCCAGCCCTGCTGTGAGTGATCTTTGGGATGTCAGATTCTCACTGAGATGTGACAGCATCTGTGGAAATGGTGAAGCTGCAAGCTCAGGTCTTCTTGCTGAAGCTGAGCAGGTCACTGTGGAGTGGGAGTTGTGCTGGACCTTTGAATTGCTGGTTCTTGCCATGGTGAACCCCAGAGAGGGGCTGCTGAGTGTGAGTGGACCCTGAACACCAGAGCAGAGCAGCAAAGCTGAGATTTGCCTCCTGAAGAGGAAATTCCTGAGCTCAAGCACTACCTTAATTTGTGGTTCCTCCTCCATCTCCCCCATTTGCATCCAGGCAGGAGGAGAGGCTTCTGTACTGCTTTAGGCAGACCACTAAGGTGGCTAAACAGGGAATCAACCCCTTTCCAGTGCCCAGAAAAAGCAAAGAGCAAATCCAAGCTGTGGTCCAGGCTGCCACAGCTGAAATGTGATGCACAACCTCAGGAAATGTAAATATGCCTTTCCCTGCATAGGAGAAAATCACACACCCAGATCCCTGAGTCTTTCTGAAGCAGCACAGGCAGGCCTCTGGCTGCAGGTAGCAGCCTTGGCTCCTTTCTGCACCCAAGAGGAACAGGAGCAGAACACAGAATTCTCCTCTTTGTGGCCCTGAAGCATCCAAGGGTGGAGGAATGCAGAGCTGCTTGGATAGGGAGCAGCCTCAAGCACACTCCTGCCTTGCTGGGACAAAAAGGCCACAGAAGGGGCAACCTGCTACCACCAAGCAGTATTTTGAGTCAGAGGGCACTTCCAGGTAAAATAACCTCATTTGTGCAGTATGAAATGTGAAGAGACATGAATTTAAAGCATAAAAATTATTTTACTATTAAAAGTCTTAGCCTGTTTTCAGGCTTAGGGGAAACTCCATCTCTCAAGGGTTAAGAAAAAGTTATCAAAATCACATTTTAAAATGTGATTTAAAACAGCCCTTCATTTTCTGCTCCTCTCAACAGGTTACTTTGTTTCCTTCCTGCCAGGTACAGTTTGCATGTGAAATGGAAAGCAGAATTTTTTAATTCTTAAAAAAAATAATAATGGAAAGGGTCACCAACCCAAAGCCCCAGCACTGTGCCAGGCTCTGCTCTCCCAGGGCCTCCTTCAGCTGTGCCTCCTGATGAGTGTGAGAGGTCAATGTCCCCTGCCCAGAGGCAGAGTGAGCATCGAGCCCCTCACCTGGGAGTGGCTGTGTCTGCTTGTCCCTGCATTGTCTCCTCACCTCTGATGGGCTCAGGAGAGGCTCAGGTGTCCTGGGACAAAGGGCTCACACTGGGGACAAACAGCAGAACATAAAGAACTGGGGGATCTGACCTATCCTGCCCAAAGGAAACAACAGGAAAACATCCCTGAGCCATGACTCCTTCTCCTGCTGCCTCCAGGACATGGCTTTTCTCCCTGTGAGTGAGCTGGCAGGTCCTGGGGACAGTTTTGCTGCCTGCAATGCCTCACTCAGCACCTCAGAGCCTTGGATGCTGTGCCCTGCAGAGCAAACCTCACCCCAGGCACCAGCAAGGAACACATTCTCACCCAGCAGCTCCTGCACCACCACACAGTGCCTGGCACCAGAACTGATCTCTGGAAAGGCACCCAGTATTTACCAAGAGATTACTGGTGATGCAAACTGATTTTCTGTATGTCTGTGCTCGCACCAGGCATATGGATATCAATATTCAGCCACACGAGCTTCAGGAGCCAGCTCTGGCAGTGAAGACAAGAATTAAATGACAGGCTCTTCACCTCAGCCCAACTGCAAGGGACATGGGGGTACTGGCACACAGAAGCTTGTTTTCAGAAAGGCAGAGCACCAATGACTGAAAAAGACTTTGACACACTGCTTTCCTAATGCTTTTGGTCGGGCGTGTTTTAAAAACTTGGCTCAGGGCTCCAGGCTCTCTTTCTCTCTCTCTGTCTGCCACTGGAATCAACAATTATAATCTCTCATGAGTCTGCTGCTATTAAAGATTAAAAAGGTTGATTTTGAAATCTGTGGATTTCTTAAGGGAGCAGGGAGCAGAGGCTGTGCTGGAGCTCCAGGCTGCTGCTGCCTGGGCTCTGTGCTGGATTTGGTGGTTGTTTCCTGCCCTGTCCAGCCCACAGTGAGACACAGGAACAGAAACCTCTCACAGCCTGGCCAGCCCTGCTGAGCTGCACTCGGTCCTGGCCTTTCCTGCAGCTTTTCTTGACAAAAAGCCAACCTCATCAGGTGTTTTTGTATATTCCTCTGCCAAGGTTCCTTGTCTGCCATCAGCCTTTGTGTTAATTGGGGCACTGGGTCAAAACTCACACACTTGGTCCATGTGGAATAAAAGCTTCTTGTCCTGTCATCTGAATCTCTTCCTCTTACTGCTATGTTTGCTTTTGGGAAATCCACTCTGAGGCTCAGAAGTGTATTAAGACAAGCTATAACTACTGGAGAGAATGTTGGCTTTGACTAATAAATTCATTACTTGTGTGTTTTTAGGGTGTGTGATGACATAACTTAGCCTGGGATCCTAATTTTTTATAACCTCCTGTTAAACAAACAGAGACAGCCAACAAAGGCTTTTTCTTCCCTAAAATTCCCTCTTTGCCTAAGAATATGTCCCATCATCCAGAATTTATTTTGCACTCCTTGCAGCATTATGGGTCCATTTGGTATAATGCTGCATTAGCTAACAATCATTTATGCCAACTTGTTACCCATTAGACTCCAAAAAATCTTGCAGCTGGTACAAATATCACCCTGAAACATCAATTCCCATCTCAGCATCTTGGTTTTTTCCTCTGCATGCTGTGGATGGGCAATGCTGGAAGAGGATGATCCAGAGGTTTCTGGGAGGAAGGTTCCTGATGTGTTCCTGCATCTCTTGCCCTGAATGGGAAGCTTCATTCCTTCAGAGGGGAGGGGACATGGGACCATCTAAAATCTTCTGGGGTGAGAATTGCTGCTACAACTTTACTCTGGCCCAGAGAACATTTCCAGGACTTAAAATTAAAATAGACTCTTTTTTTTAAAGTTGATTTTTCTTTCCACTCTCAGTATTATACCAACTCTTTTTATCCCTTCTCATACAGCCCCATCTGCAGCAACAATGAACACAAGCAATGTTTCGGGACTTTTAATATTCTTGTTGAGTCCAAGCACATTTGTGACACCGGTTTAAATCCACAGGACTAAACCAAGTGGAGCACTCTTAATCCACATGTCTTACAAGCAAAAGATCCTCAAAACTGGGAAAATTCAGATTTTGCAAATGGAAAATATGGAGTGATGGAAGGTGGGCTTCTATGGCTGTGCCAATTTTAAGAGCATAATGCTAAAGAGATTAAAAAAACCCCAGAACTCTTCCAAGAGACTTATGAATACTTGGAAATGTAGTTTACACTGTCTTTTAATATATATTTTTTTTTCATAAGCTCTGAAAGAATAACCTAAAAATACCCAAAGCCTTTTTATGTACTTTTTCTATCAGTTACCTGCAGTTACATGAAAAAATTATTTGGGACTTAAGAATGGAGTCACTGCCACAGGAAAGGACTGCATTAGACATCATCTTCAAACTGAGGCCTGAAAGACCTAGCTGAAACAGAAAGGACAAAGAAAGGAAGAGAAAAGCTTTCAGACCAGATGTTTGCTTTGAAATCTCATGTTGATCTTCAAATTATCCCACTTTCATTCAGGAAATTGTAGAGGATTAGAGTGCACTTTGCTGAAGCTGGAAATTTTGCAAGAACTTGCGTGGTACTGACAAGTCTTTTGAGGAGTAAAGCAGCCTCATCTTTTGTGTTTTAGCACTGAGGAGGAGTCTGGGCACTCTGCAACATTTCTGGGGCACTCAGCACCAGGAGCAGCGTGTGCTGCCCACGGAGTTCACAGCACCCAGCCTGGCTCTGGGAACTGGAGCTCCTGGTCTCTGTCTGGCAGCCAGGTCTGCTCTGTAGGCTGCACATGGGGCACCAAGCAGTCAAACTGCTGGTTTTACAGGGATTCTCCAAGGAGAAAGCAGCTTTTTCTGTGACCCAGGTGATGTAAGTCAATGGCATCCCAAAGACACTATTGGTTTACTGCTTGTTTGTCAGAAGGAAAGGAATTTTATTATTTTTTTAATCATCAACCAAATGTTCTTTATTTTTAAAACAACAATTTTGCATGGCTTGCTACTGGAAAGTAGGAAGGCTTGAATTTCCAGATTAGAGGCAGTAACACTGCATGTACCAGTGCTTTGCAATATGAGGATTCATGAGGATTCCCTTGGACTTCATAAGGCACCTATTGTTGATTAAATAATAATTAATTTTAAAAGCATATTAAATGAGGACTTGTGAGCAAATAAAAAATGCAATTTATGAAAAATTGTTACACAGATGCTACGTCACAACTATTTTTCAAAGATCAATTATTTCCAGTTTTAACACCTGAATACAGAGGCTCCAGAACTGTTAATTTCAGAGTGCTGTCATTTAAACCATGGGAAAGTTGTTATTATAAGCATGAATCCTGTGCACTGCTGGTTTGTTCTTTACCACTGGTGAGGGGAGAGGTTGCTGTAGAGGTTGACTGGGAGCTGTGCATCCTTTCTCCCATGTTGTGACTCACAAAGATTTTCTAACTAAGCCCACTGCAGTGGGCAGGCTGCTGGCTGCAGATGCTCAGTTCCTGGATAGAAATCATTAACAATCCCACCTCCCTCTTGCTACTCAAGCTCTCCAGTCCCTTTATTCACTTTGGCCTCCTCTACAGCCAGAGAGGGAGGAGAGCTGAATGAGCAGAGAAAGACAAACCTCTTCCACAACAATATTTGGCTAAAAGGGAGTTAAGAGGGCAAATGGGGCTGGTTCTGCTGAAAAGCAGCAGCAAAAAGCCAGTTGTGCCCTGTTGGGTAGAGCCAAGGTCAGAACTGACAGAGTGAGGCTGAGATCTGTCACACAGGGGGAACCAAAGAGTAGGAGTTTCCCTGACATGGGAGTAAACAGGGGACAAAAATAGACAAATCAAGGACACTGAATGAGAAAGTATGAGATTTAAGTAAAGATAACACAAAGTGTGAATCAAAATCATATAATGATGAGTAAGAAAAGCTGAATGTGGAGATAAGGTCTTGAACTTGACTTAAGATGCAAGTAAATGTCTCTTTAGCAGTAGAGAACCTCTTATGCCAGAGGAGTGAAGCAGCTGCTTTGTAAAATCCCAGGTCTTGGAGCATGGGGTATCCAAGAAGCCCATCAAGGGAATTTGTTTCTATATATTGCCTGTACAGAAAGAAGGGTTGAAAACAAGTTTGGGCACAAACAGGCCTGCTAATGTAATCCCAGTAACATTCCAGGCTCCAAAACAAACTCCAAAGGAAATTGTTCTTACAGTCACAGGCTTCATTAGAAAATGGGTTGATAAAGAGTGTGGATTCACCAAGGATATGTCACACCAACCCAAGCTGACACACTTCACCATTTCACCAACACCAATTTCAGACCTGGAGAGAAGAAAAAGGCTGACATACAACTTCTTTGGACTTTGAGAAGTTAAAATGAAGTCAGATACCCACAGGGTTTGAGATTTCTCTTTTAATGCTTCCAGAATGCAAAGCTGCCCTGCTGTACTACAGAAACCTGTCAAATACTGGTTTTCACTGCATGTGTGTCTATTTCTATAATAGAAAAATCCTGAAAATATGGGGAGGGGAGAAGGTGCTCTGCTCCTGGGCAATAAGTTTAGGATCCATACATTTGAAATGTATTCACTTATCAGACTTTCTTCTTGAACAGGTCAGTGCTTTCTTTATCAGGGATTTGTTTGGACAGGCCTTTGATACAGTTCTCAGACTTTTTCAACCAGTAAACCAAAACCCTTTACTTTTAATGGATTAGCTACTTCCACTGTCCTGCTTTTCTGGGAGTGTTTTTGGGTTTATTGCTTTTCCTGGTGTTTTCCTTGGTTTGGCTTTATATGGTGGAATATGTGACAGCAAGGCTGGACCTTCTGTCCACCCCTCAGGAGCTCTGTTCCAGCCTGGCTGAGAACAGTTCTCCTCCCACTGCAGGGGGCACAGGCAACCAGATGGGCACATCCTCACCAAGGTCTGTGACCCTCCAGCAGTGGCTGGTTCTGATTTGCCTCACGTTTATAAAAGGCCTTTCCCCCCAAAAAACTGCATTTTGACAACCTGCTGGCAGTTAAATTTTAAGAGAAATGGGTGGGAATTGCAAAAACCATCTGATTGCAGCAGCAGGTCAGCATGTACACAGGGATTCACAGGCTCTGCCCCTCTGCACCTTCTTTGTGAATTTTGGACCAAATGTTTCATGAGCAAATGCAGCAAATGATCCCATCAGGGCCTGACACTGAGCAGGGCAGTGTCCACGTGCAGTAGGTGGCAAAAGGACATCAGCTTTTCCTAGCCAACCTCAATTAATGACACCTTCTGCACTGGTTATTGCATAGCACATATTGGGATAGCTGCACTGAGCACCACACAAGGAATCTCATCTCAGAATTGGCTCTTCTTTGGTTTAGTGACAACTCATGCTGGGTGCTGCTGGAAATTATTTCTCAGGTACTTTCAGAGGGTGCTCATGAAATTGGTGCCACCTGCAGTGACCACAACAATGGCAAACCCAAGGTAAAGTCAAATTTGGTCTCTAAATAGACTTTCCTCTTTTGTGGTTACTGCTCTTCCCTGCTATCTCAGTAAAACCCTACTTTGCCTTGTAAGCTCAGAAGCGAAATTTTACCATATCTGAGCTTTACCATATCCCAGAGCTTCTAGAGGAAGATTAAATGCTGAATACCATCCATCTGAACTTAGCCTACAGCTATTTGCATGATCACATAGCAGCCATGGTGCAAATTCCTGGAGAGGAACTATAATGTGCAGCTCTAGATTTGGGCTATCACAGGGGCTCTGATCTGAAATCCCAGCTTATCCTCTAATCTATTATTGCTCTGTTCATGAGGATACATTCACACTATCTTTTATCTAAAATAGGCTAAGACTTTCTACAATATAATGTATGCATTAGAGAAACATGATTACTTAAAGTACAACTAATGGCCACCAGTTCTTCACACAGCAGCCATTTAATGATGCTGAGTAGTTTTACAGGAGGCTGATGGACACAAGTTGCCACTTTACTTTCAAACACACAATGGATTGTCTCATTGAAGGGCTATATAACCTAAAATCTCATTTTTAAAATGGGCTATAGCCTGTCCAATGTTCCCAAAAAAAGGGTAGAAAATTAGAGGACTGAAGAAGAGAAATGGAGTGGGAAAGGGTTGGGAAAACACAACACCAGCAAAGAATTTTCTATTGGCTTGTCTGTTCCTGAGTGGCACAGTGTGGACATGGGAGCACAGACCCCTGGCAGAGATCTGTGCTTTTCTTTTTTCCTTTTCTTTTTTAACCCCAAGAAAACAGATTTGCCAGGAATCAAAGAGCACTGTGAGAAACACTCCAGCCTAAGCTCAAACCAAACCAAAAGACAGCCAGCCAGGAGTGCAAGAAGTCCACAGGCTTCCAAGCAGGAAGGGGACAAAACAGGATCAAATCTGGGTAATGCAATCCCCAGCGCAGTTCTGTCATTGTAGGATCCCTGGTCCAGCTCCTTCCTCTCAATAACCACTTCCAGCACTTGAGGTATCTGCTCTGTTCTCTTCAGAGATGGGAAATTGGGGATTTTCAGGAGTGAACATTAAGGGTTTGTTGAAATGCAGCTACACAAAACCCTGAGTGTGATCCAGGCAGAAAACTTCCTTCTCATCTTTGGAACAAGGTAAAAAAAAAGCAGGAAGAAAGATGGGAGTCAGAGGAAAGGAAATGTCAAAAAAAATCACTGCCTGGAAAAATATCTCTTTTTTCCTAGATTTGAATTTTAAAAGAAGCCATCATCTCAAAGTTATTATGATTTGGGGATTATTTTCATAATTTACCAAAGAAAATAGATGGGAAAGGAAAGGTAATTAAATACCTATTCTTTTCCAATAGTTACTTTACAAAGCATCTCAGCTACAGTCATTCACAGTGGGCTCTTATAGATTAAAAAACCCTATGTGAAAGGTGAAACAAATTGCAGCAATAATGCAAGCCCAGAAGGAATTTCAAATAGGAAAAAAAAAGGAAGAAAAGTGACACTTGAGAGCTTATGAAAGCAAAAGCTCACCCTAAATCCATGAGAGAGCCTGAACTGAAATTGCAGACATTATCCCATTTTGATTAAATTTTGTTGAGTTCAGATCCTGTTTGTCACTAGTCAAATGAATCATGTTTGATAGAGGCCCACTAGGCTAAGAGAGGAGTCTTACAGCCAGCAGCAAACACTGCCAGCTCCTCAGGCATTTTAAGAAATCTTTGTGTAAAACCTTTCTCTCTCCAGCCTGTAAGGAAAATTGAAATTGCTGAGGTCAAGATGCCAGCCTGAGATGGATGGTATAACTAATAATCCAGATAATTCTTTTAAAAAAAAAGCATTGAAAAGTAATCATTGCAGTTACTTTCTAGATTCTTGGAAAAAATTAGACCCAATTAGCTACCAGGATGTTTTCTGGCTAACCTCAGTGATCTCCTGGGGCCAGCTCCAGCACATTCACAAGGGTTGTGTATCTTCTCTGAGGATAAAATCAGATTTTGCTCCGTTCCTTTGCATCAGAGCCACAGAGCAATGCCACACGTCTGATGTTTTGTTCTCAGTTTATGGAGCTACACCCCTGCCTGTGGATCTGATCTGAGATCTCAGTCAGGGCATAGAAAAGGTCCCCAGCTCTTTGCACCAGCTTTTCACATGACTAAAAATGTGAAAAGCTGTATAATCAGTCAATCACCAGTTATTCAGAGTTCAGAAAGTCCTTTGTGATTGGATTTAGGAGGGAGCAAGCAGGGTTGTAACTCTGGAGGTTGCTCTTTTACTCCAGATCAGCCAAACCCCAGAGCAGAACAGTAAATATGAAACGATGAAGCACCACAGAGCAGCAGGTTTTGATGCAGCTCATTGTGGCCAGTGCAGAAAATGATGATAATTACAGCAGCACCAACCCCTGTGCCTAAAGACTCACGAGGAAATGAAATGGATTCCTCCATTTCCCACACTGCTGCCCTTGCCTCTGAAGGAGCTGGCTGGCAGGCAGCAAGTGGAGTGCTCTTCTGCAGCTGCTTGTCATTCCTTAGGTGGCAAAAGGCAGCACTTTGGCTGAGAGTGGGTCTGTGGGGCTGACTCAGCTGGAAAGTTCCTCCAGGACACAGAACTCTCACACCAAATGTTCTCTATGAGAACAAGAAACGTTGGAAACCAGTGCTTCCAACCACTGGGAATGGCTCAAGGTCAAGGCAGGACTCTGGGAATCTCATTTAGACATGCTGTTATCGGGAGATTTTCAGATATTTTTCCTGATTTCATTTATTTTTATTCGCGATACCGGAGAGGAGAAAAAGAAGTACAGATCTCTGCCTAAAGCAAAGCCTGTTTGGATTTACTAAAACAGATCCCAGCAATCTTTCAGTTACATTTCTGCAAATGTCCAGTCTCTAAGGTGAGACCTAGCCCTCACCACACTGCTACAAAGCAGTATAACACAAATCCTGTGGATTTAGATTCCATCACACCTCTGTGCTGTCAGCTACAAAACAAATTCAGGCACAACTACAATTAGAGCTAACTTTGCTAAGATTTTAGCCCAAACTCCATTTAAATTACCCTTAGTTTTGCCAGTAATCTGTATTCCCTACCCCCAGTCATTATTCATTCTCTGAATCTGATTTTCCTCCTGGCAAATGCTGCAGATACTCCCAGCTTGCAACAGTGCCATCTCTGAGAGTTTTGGGTTGCTTTGTTTGTACTTCCATCTATATATCCTTGTCTTTCTGCAACATGAATTGCTCTTGGAGTGATGTAGAAATGTACCTATTTCAGCCTGCCCTGCCCCAGCACAGCCAGCACCACGCAGCTCCTGTGAATCAGCAGAGATCAGTGCAGACCTTGCTATGGCAACACTTCAGGGGGCTGTGAGGGAACTTCTGTGAGTCCATGCTGGCTCTCATATTGTCAGTCAGGTCCCCTGGTGAACCTTTCAGTGACATTAAATGGCAATTATACATTAAAGAGCCATATCCACCATGTTCTTTAAGAGTTTTGAGAGGATCAGAGGCAGCTGATTGCTTAAGGAACACATACTGCCTGGTACTTTCTGATTTTCTCATCCATGTCTTTAAATACAGCTGATATTTTTGTTTTCACCTAAATTTAAACATTCTCTGATCCATGAGCAGGAGACTCGCTTAAAAGCAGCAACAGACAGAACATTTTTTCAGGGATATGCCATAGAAGCTAAAATATCTTTTCCAAATAGTTCTCTAATGCACAGAGATGCCAGATACACCAGCAAGGAAGATGTAATTAATGTTTAAATCCACTGAAAAACAGTAGCTGCTGCTTACAGACATCCCAGTTCTGGTGGCCATATGACTTCTGAAAAAAGTTCAGATCTTGACTAATGAATCTCTGCCTGCATAGACGGAGCAGAAGCTCCCACTCTGATAGCAGGGCAGTGTCTGAGGAAATCAGAATAAAGGCCATCTGGTTTGAAGGGGAGAAGGCTGATGCTAGAAATTTTGCACTAGTCCTCTTGAGCTTTACAGTTCATTTCTCCACTGGCTCAAGCAAGCCCAGAGCTGATATTTCTCAGAGCATGCTGCAGGGCTTACAGTCATTTCAAAACTCTGTGTGTACACTACATTCTTGGGTTAGGAATGCCTTCACAGGGAGCTTCTAAATCTTGGTACACACTCAGGTGCTAAGGTTATGTAGTTGAAAAAGCTGCACATTTTCATTTCACACAACACCTGCAAGCTCACTGTCTGGGTGTAGACATAAAGCACTGAGAGGCAGCGTGAAGCAGAAGGATGTACCTTGGTAGCCCTTTTACTCTCCTCCCCTGGCCTGAAACCAGCTTGGTGGCTGTTCTGGGGTGGGCGTCAGAGAAATGCCATCCAAGGAAGCCGAGCCAAGTGTTTGGTTTGGAAGCTCAGGCAGAACGTGTCACATCTGAGCTGTGTTGCTCTAATTACCAGCTTTGTCCCCTCAACTTATGTGCCTTTTGCAGCAAACAAATGATATGTCACTAATCATGCAGGCAGCGACAGGAGAGACCTGGTACAGCTGTGCTCAGTGGTGTGGTGGATGCTGGATTTCTCCTGGGCTTTGGTTGTTATTTTTCTTGTTTCAGTGAGTCCAAGGAGCAGCTCTGCTGCTCCTCAGTGCGGACCCTCCTTCGATTATGATGTCTCAGGCAAGCGGCAGACGCGCCCTGCATTAGGGCTAATTAAAACCAATTAAATCATCCCAACAGCAGCTGCAAAAGGAGAGACTGGAGGAGGGAAGTGAGGGTCTCCTGAAGAGCAGAGGACCTAAGGCAGGGGAGGAAGGTGTGGAGTGGCTGTTGAATCCCAGTGTTTCGGGGAGTATCACGGCGGTATCCGGGCACATCCTCCTTCCCACACTCCCTCACACACCATTCCTCAGTACCATCTGCTGGGTCCCCCACAGCTTGCCTTGCCACCAGCTGCTCACCAGAAGGTAGGACAGCCCAAGAAATGAGGACACTGGGTCTCAGCCTGACCTTAATAAATCACTGCTCCTCCTGAGCCCCCGAATTTCCCTCGGTGGGATGGAGCTGATGGCGCATTCTCCCCACACTGCACCCTGAGCTCCGCAGCAATTCCTCTCTCACACGTCTCTCAGGAGGTTTTTGAGTGCCTCACACTGCACTTGGAGTGGGAGAAGGCAAAGTCTCTCTGAGGAGACAAAACCACACAGAGATGGGAGAAAAGCTGGAATTTTGAGTTCTGCTTTCAAGGCACAATAAAGTATCAGGGAGAAGAACCCGTACTAGGTGCTAAAACACTTGCTCCTGGTCTGTCAGGGGTTTCTCTGTATGGGCTCATTGCCTCTGCTTAAAAATAGGCTGAAAGCCTCAGCAGTGGCACCACTAACACTGTGATGTCACTTCTGGGTGTTCAGGGCCAGCTTGGGCTTCCCCTGCAATGCTCTGAGCTATGTAGATAGACTTTTTTTCATGATTTTATTAACAGAAAATGCCTCATGTGGATTGTGGGGCCTACACTGGTTTTGTTCACATCCTTCCTGGCAAGAAACTCCACCTTTACCATTCCCATCAGTGTCCCTGTGTGAAGAAAACAAGATGCACTTCCAGCCAGCTCTCTGCCCCCACACTGGGAGCACCCTGGGAGCCTCCAGGCTCACTGAAGGATTTCCACCTTTGCTGCCCTTTGGGAATTATCTGAAGCACAAGCTCCTGCACCACCTCTTTTAATGGCCAGCAATCTGTGGAAGCAGAAGTTCCTATTAGCACTTCTTTACAAGAACTTGCACTGTGACTCTCAGGCTGCAGAGAGGAATTTGGCTGAACCATACACAATGCTGGTAGAAAGAACAGCCTTGTCAGAGAAAGCCACTGTTTTTAAGCAGAGAGAAGTCCTGTAACTCACAGCTGCACTTGTCAGTGCTCTGCAACATATGGCTCAGGGCAAACGAGGGAAAGCTGGACACTTTTCTTTTCAGTCACTTGCTACGTGGTCAGTATCCCATTCTCCAGAGATCAGGCCATGAAACATTCATCACCAAAGGCAGAGTCTTCACTGCAGCACTAAGCTAATGATGTGTCCTTGTCCACCCCAAGCTTTAATGGACTGGTTATCTGAGTGCTTGAAATAAAAATCCCCTGGCCTAATTGAAGAGGTGAGTGCAGCTGACACAAACACTGCCCAAGCCTTTTGCATAGCCTTATTGTTCCCTGTGCAACAACAAAAATAAAACCATAAATTGGCTTTCTTCACGAAGTTTTTAGTTCCTCACAGCTGCCAGCAAATTGTTAAAAAAGCACCAATGTTCACTGCAGAGTGCAGATGGTGGGACAGGGACTGGCAGGCTTTAGTAACCATGAGTAAGGATATGTTGGGGCAGGATTGTAATTAATTTCCTCTTTTTTCCTTCCCTCACAAACCTTCATTTGCAAGGCAGAAAACCCTCCCTGAGACCCTGCATGCTGCAGAGACAGGGCAACTGCCTACTTCAGGTGTTAAGCACCTGCTTATCCCAGATTAATTTATGGGCCACTGAGACAGATAAGTAGTGCTGGGGGTTATGGGGACCTCAAGGAATTACCCACTCCTTAGAGTGTCTTCTCCTTGTTCTGAGCAATATTTGGCAAGTGTACTTGCAGCATCCTGGGTAGGTTCATAGTTCTACTGCCCTTTGTCTGATTTACCAGGCTTGGCATCAATCCTCCTGCCTGTGAGCACAGAGAGACACTTTTACATTCTCCATCACAAAAACAACAAAACAAAACAAACATCTCCAGAAGGTAATTAACCCCTATGAATATAAGAACCACGTTCTAAAAGCAAGGTTTATTACTGTTGCCTATAAAGTTCAAGGGTACAACTCCCATCCCTGATGTTTTGGTTTAATGTTTAAATCAGATAGCAACAAACTCAAGTCCTTGGAATCATGTTCCTGCTTAGGGCAAATCTGAAGTGATGCAAAGTGCTGCTCTTCTACAAATCTGCTGGATGGAAGTACCCACATGGATCATCCAGGCACGAAGTGTGCAGTCCCCAGAAGCTTTGTCTTTCAAATATTTTTTTCATGAGCTTCTATCCTTCCTCTGAGGTTTGGAGCAAGATCCTCTTTGCCTGTGTAGGCAGGCAGGCAGGTTTCTGCATTGCAGAACTGAAATGTGTTCACCTCAGCGAGGCTGAGCACTCTGCAGCTGCACCACCAGGCTGTATCAGCAGCTGCTCTTCTCCTGCTGTCCCACTCCAGGCTGAACTTTGCTGCAAGGACCCTGCTAGGGTTTCTTCCCCATCTCAGACTTGGGTGGGAGCAGAATGTTTTCTTGTAGGGACTGGAGAAGCTTTCATTTCACCTCTGGTGGCCCCTCTACCAACTCGTGCTCCAAAGCTATTGAGGGATAAACCCTGCAGGAAGAATCCAACCCCCTCACTGCTGCTGGCTGTATGATCTGAAATTGCAGCCTGAATCTGGCTGAGGGGCTGTGGGCTTCCCAGTCCTGTTCCAGTCCAACCCGTAGGCTCACCTCCAGCCCAGCCTTTCCTCACAGTCTGGAAATTAGCAGAGCAATTAGGTAAAATGAAGCACGTAGGAGCTGTCACAGCATGGGGTTATTACGTGGCATCATATGTAATGGATGCAGCCTTTATCCTAGATTTTCCTGTCACAAAACTGGGTATTTCTATTAGGTTCTTGTTTTTTTCACTCACAGCCACCAATAAATGAGTATGCTCAGGGGTATGTGGTTATCACATGTGCATGTACAGACACAAACTAGCTCCTACCCTGAATAGCAAATTTAATCCCTGCAATAGCATTATGCCATGAGACATCACCTAAATACTACAATGATCCAAAGGCCTTTTCGTTTTTGCTAAGCTGTTCTTGTTTACAGAAGAATATGTATTTCATAATTTTACTGGTGATTTTGAGGGTAACAAATACATTTGTCAGTACAATAGTAGGAGACTTTATGCCCTGCCTGACAATTCTACAGAAAAAATAATCCCCTTTGCTTTCTGGTATAAACTGCTGCCATCACATATTTAAATGAGAAAAATCCAGTACAGCAATAATGGGGTAATGGTTGGTTGATCTTGATGGGAAACAAACTCCTCTGTCATTTCTGTGCCTGTTCTGCTCCTTCCTGGGCTGAGGGGACCAGCATGGAATGTGACCTGGTGTCACTCTGTGCTCTGTGTGGAGCACAAGGGCACTGGGGAAGTTGTCCTGTTTACTCACCATTCCTGATGCCTCAACATTCCAACTTGTCGTTCCAGCATCCAGGAGTGGTGTCACACAGTGAAGCCCCCCACGGTGCTTTTCTGGCAGATTTCTTGAGCAAGAAAAGAATTCCCCTTCTCATTCATTAGAGGGCAGCATCAAAGCCTGAAACTTCCGTGGTGAAAATGCACGATCCCGGCTGTGCAATGACTCAATTTCACTCACATCATTTAGGTACCCATTTGCAGAGGGCAGGTTGTTCCATGACAGTGCTTTGGTGGGATGAGCAGCTTTGCCAATACTTCCACCATAAGGAACAAGAAAAATGCCCCAAATCCCATAGCTAACCCTTCCATAACCTCAGGTAAAGACCACTCTTCCTTTTGTCAGGCAGCACTTTTATTCCCACAATTGAGGTTATGCTCCCATAGGCTCTCCTTGCTCAAGGAGAGAAAAAGCAACCAAGGAAAATCCTTGACTGTGGGCACACAGGGTCCCATCCAGTCACCTATCTCTGCCCCAAAATCCTCAGCCCCTGGGCTCTGGGAGCACATCTCAGGTGAGCTGGCTGCTGGTGCCTGCAGGACTCGAGGCCATCACACCTTGTGATACTCAACCTTCTGCTTCACCTCTCCAGCGTGGTCTCTGCCCCCAGCTGGGAACCACAGATGCAGCTCTCACTCTCTCCTCCTAGGCAGCAAAATCTGGGCCAGATTTTCAACTGAATTCCTGGCCAGACATTTCAGTGCTTAGCACCCACGAGTGGGCCTGGATTTTGGAAATACTCAAAGGCTGGCAGTTGCCTGCATGATGTTTCCAAAAGCCTGCACACACCCTTCGTGCGCTCACCACACGCTTCCCTCCACGTGCCTGAAATGCTGGATGGCATCTGCAGCTCAGAGTGCCACAAACACTGTTTGTTAGTCAAGAAAAACAAATACTGGAAGGGAGTGATAGTACAGAATGAAAAAAAAAAAATCTCAACCCAGCCTTCTCTCCTCAGGGTGCAACTATCTGGAAAGCTGCACGTGAACCTACGCACGCTTCACACAGCGCCTCATCTCACACGAAAATGGGCAGGAGGAATACAGCAAGTGCTGCATCCAGAGTGATGAAATGATTGCTCTGAAGAGCAACACATGGCACCTTTTGTTCCTGTGCACCTAATCATCCACCTACATGGGTTTTTCTTTTCCATGCACTCACCACTGAGTCCTCTGCTTGAACCCTTCTGCTGAAATGTGATGGAGCACCAGGATGTCTCCTGCTCCCATTCAGCAGCTCTCTGTGGCAGGATGTGATCTTTATTTCTGCAAATTGCAAACAGCTCTTTAAATTGACTTTTTCTTGAAAAGATATAATAGAACCTCCACAAAAATATAACTTTCCAAATAAAAAGGAAAAAAAATGTTTAGGTTTTAAATGAAAACACCCTTAACTCTGAGTCACTTCTTAGTTCAAAATGAAAGACTCACATTATGATTATGACAAAACAATCAGTAAAATTACTTTAACAGTAAAAAGGCACACTTGGACCAACTGAAGCAAGTCATTTGTCTGTGTTGAATTAACCAGATTGTTAAAATTAAAAGATTTATTTTTTTAAAATTTCAATTTGAAGCGTACTTACAAGGGGTTTGAATAAAGCTAAAACCACCTACTCCAAAAGCAATCTGCATCCTGGGGAGTTGATGCTTGCTTTAGTTTTGTTTTCTTGTTGTTTTTACTTTTTAATGACAGTAGGACAAATAATATATGCCTTATATGCTCAATGTATGGTTTTTTTTTTTTAAAGAGTGTTATTTGGTCTGTCAATATGCTAAAAAAGCAAAAGTATTGTCTTCCGCTATCATAGTACAAGCAGCCTTATATTCACTGGCTCCATGTATGTCATAAACATTAGTAGAGTTTATTCCCCAAACATTCCTAAGTGACAGGAAAATATTATCTTCATTTTACACTCTAGGAACTAATGTCCACAGCAGACTGAGAGCTGCCTGAAATATCGATGGCAGTCTGAGACAGACTCTCAAGGCTGCTCTTTCCAAGCAGAATAAATAGTCAAAAATACTGCAGAAGTCAGTGAGTGGTAGAGTTAATTTTGTCCTTTGCAGGATAAAGCATCGTGGAATTTGGCTTTTTCTAGCACTCCTTATGCTTTGGGATCCCCTGCTGTTTTCCAGACCAAGGAATCCAAGGACAGAACACCTGTAGTGCAAGGGCTGCAGAGGCAATTTCAGCAGCCAGCCCACACCCAGGGTGGTGCAGCTCTGCCTTGTGCATCACCACCAGTTCCTGCTCCGAGAGGAAATATTGGCCGAGACATTGGGGTTATCTTGTGGCAACAGTGCCACGAGATTTTTAACTTCTGCCTGCCCAGGGAAGAGGGATGAGCTGGAGGGATCTATATTTAACATCTCATCTGAGGAACATCTCCTCTGTTAGAGGAGCAGCCTCCCCAGCTGCTGCACTGCAGTGTCACCCTCGATCTGTGCCTCAGCCGTGATGCAGGACCAGCTCCTGACCTCCCAGCCCAGAGGCAACAGCTCTACCAGTTCAAGGGAGCTGTTCTGTCACTGCAATAACACTTCTGAAGGTGAGAGGCTAAATATCTCAGGATTTTCTTTCCCCTTTTGGGAAACTGTGCCTTAATGTAATCTGGAGATGCCAGTGATATATACAATCATCCAAGGCTTCCTCACCTGCTGCTCTAGAAATAAAATTGTCTCCAGACACACATATTCAAAAGCTCAGCAAAGACCAGCCAAGCAGGGAAAAAAATCATCTGCCATGTTCATCCAGCCTGGGTCCCCAAATCATGCTGGCCTGTTATATTCTGCAAATCTGGAAGCTGCAGCACTGCTGCTGTCAGCTGCTGTTGTTCTTGTGGAGCTTGAGAACTCAGGGCTGAAAATTTACCTTATTTACACCAAGCAGCAAAGAAGCAAGTAGCAGTGAAATCCATTATTTGGGATGGAAGGTGCCCCTGGGACTGATGCAGCCCTGCCATGGCAGGAGAAGGAACAGAGGATGAGGATGCTCAGTGTGAACATCTCCTGCAGTGCTGCTGGGGGAGGACACCACTGTCCCACAAAGGCCTGAGGGATGCAAGCAGCACAGAGAGCAGCTCTCCTGCAGGACTGAAAGGATCAGAGGAGCTCACTCCTGTGGAAATCTCTGGAAGCAACTGGAGTAGTATTTAAAATATAAGATTTTTTTTTCACGCCCCAGAAGAAAACTACGAAGGGCACACTAAATATCCTCCTTCAAAACCTTCTTGGGAGCTGCACCAAGAATGGCTGGAGCCTGCAAGAGCAGGTCTGAAGAACACACAGAGAAATGAGGAGCAAATGGCCACTCCACATCTGGCTTTACCTGTGCTTACGAAACCCTTCCTGGCACAACCACGAATACCCAGTTTCATCACAGTTATTTTTAGGCAGCTGTGTGAGCTGCTTGGGCTGGAAAGTTTTTAATTTATCAAGAGACACAGGTGTGTAGCTCAGAGAGTGGCACCACCAGTGGATTCATGGCAGCTAGAAGAGCCTTTTCCCTGTGAATGTCAGTGGACTCACAGTAAGTTTTTTGGATTAGGTCCTGGATATTTTCCTTAATTTTTCAATCACAGAGTTAAAAACCAGCATCTCTGATAATCAGTTGGGTTTCTTTTACTCCTCAGCATCTTGTCAGAGCACTGTGGGGAGTCTGGTGAAGTATTAGGACAGTAAAGAGCTGGCAAGCCAAATCCTTACAGAGACAGTTCTTGCTACTGGGCTGAACACAGAAACTATAAAATACGGGTTTAAAGAGGGTCATGAAAGAGAAACTTAGCCCAGAAGTGCACAGAAAGCTTGGTGCATGGAAGGAGAGGTGCCAGGAAGGACCTCAAAGGGCCACAACAGAATCACTCCCTGATTACAGAAAGGAAAACTGTAAATAAAACTGAAGAGATTTTGTGCAAAGTGGATTCTAGGAGTGCCCACCATTTATAACCCTGAGTGTGTCATTAGTCACAGCTCCTGCTCTGGGTGATCAAATATGGATGTGTTTTGAAAGATGGGTTCAAAGAACATTGAAACATAAATCTCTCGGAAATGAAACACCCAGTGTTCTGGACAAAAAGAAACTCCCTCTCATCATGTTATTTTCTGGTTTTTAAGTTCTTTAATAGATTCAGAGAGAGGACTTATGGCAAGGCATCTGGACTCCTCAAATGCTGCATTAATGGAAGACAAGTGCTGTACAAATCCTTCCCAACGCTTCGTGAAGGCAAAGCAATTTGTTTTCTTACTGTCAACCTCTATTAATATATGGAGTTTCAGTTAAAGAAGGTCATCAGGATGAAATAAAGAAATGAAGACATGAACAGAATGCATTTCTGCTGGCAAGAAAAGCAAGGAGCAAACTGTGAGGAAGGTTAGAAGTGCTAAAAATATGCCAGAACAATGGATCATCCTTTCTCTGCAATTTCCATTTTTTTTCCTCCCCTAACATCTGCAGCATCTTTCTAGAAACTTATTTATCTCTTTCATTGCCTCTTTCTACAATGGGAACAAACATGGCCTTACTCAGCTAACAACCACATCATGAGGAACTGTAATCTTGACAAAACATAAAAATGCAGTTAATAACTACAGAACTGTCATGTCACCCAGAATATTGCCTCTGCTAGTTAACTCCTAGGTCACTGCTGCAAAGCTTTGATAGAAGGTTGAACCAAGGGATGAGGTAAATAACTCCCAAAATCAAATTCAAATATAATATATTTTGAAAAATAATTGAGTTTCAATGTATGGTTCCTTTGTGGAAAAAAGTGAAATAACCAAAGGATATATAAAGGAAAATAGAGTCAGGAAGACTGAAATCTCAGAGTATAGAGAAAGGCTTATACAAGTCAACTAATTTTACAGCTTTCCAGCCCAGAAGATGCTCAGTTTTGTTGTGTTTCTCTGCTAGGTTGAATGAAATTGATATTGAGCCAAAAAATATTGGAAACACGAAATAAATGACTCTTGTTCCATTGACACCTTTAGGTCCTTTCCTATTTAGTATTATTTTTCTTCAGATATGTTCCATTCCCTTTATTTTCTTCAATATTCCTATTAAAACCTCTTTTGAAATGAAGAACAAACTCTTTTCAGGAGATGTTTTGTCCTTTCCAGAGCTTCTACGCCCACTATTTAGGCCTGTCCATGATGGTCCAGGGAAACTGTAAGAGCAAAGCTCTTCAAAATTCAATTATTACACAAGGGATGAATAATGGAGAGTAAAAGCTGTCTCCATGGTATCCAAGGGGCAAAAGGTACCTCGATAGTTTGTTATTCATAAATGCTACTAACAAAGTAGTCTTTTTTTCATATGCAGGGGTTTTTTTCTGCTGAGCTCCCAGGAGATTTTTCATTAGCAATCTTGATATCTTAATTATTGCACAGGCTTTTTCTGCCTTGGCTTCAGAGCTCTCAATAGACATGGCTGAGTCCTTGGCTAGGCAACATTCTCAGAGACAAAAACCCAGAGTTTTCTCCATCTTAGAAATGCAAGGGTCTGGCCACTTGATCATAAAGCCTAAAATTTTAATTGTGGCAAGTAGCTATTAATGATAAGCTGAAAGACAGCTTAATCACAACAGAAAGTCATCATATTTAGGGAAAATTTCTTCAGATTGCACAGAATCATTCCACATCACTTCTCATGCCTTACTTGTAAGGGTGTTTCTTGAAGAGTAATTCCATCAAGAACCCCCGTGTTCCTGTTGGCAGTTCCTGTGTCCATCACTGAGGGCTGCAATTCTCTGAATTAACAGATTTGTCAGTCTTGTGGTTGGACAGAACTATTGCAAGCCTTGAGTCTGATCTCCTGTGTAGCATCCCAGAGACTGCCCCTGATAGTTCAGAGAACCAGGGAAATGCTGCAGGAATCTCTGGAGGTGAGAGTAAAGGAGCACCACAACCACCATTGACTGTGACTGTGTCTGGCTGAGGCCTTGGGTGCCACAAGTAGGAGCTCACAACTTCTGGGTCAACTGCTCTGCTGCTGTGACAACCTCTGGTAAATCAGTTTTTCCTCCTCAGCTGTAGCCCCCAATGACCCTCACTGTACAACCTCCCCTGGGGGAGGGCTCCTTGTCCTGTGGAGTTTCTCTTGGTCCAGTCCTCAAGCTCCCCCCATCCCCTCTAAACTGACACCTTGGCAACCCTGTAATCCCTTTTTTTTGTTGCTCACAAATCGCTCAAAGGTGTCTTCTCCAATGCAAGTTGTTGTGTAAATGTTGAACGATGACCAAACTCTTTTTGTTTTGACAGTAGCTGCAAACCAGAGGTTAAAGACACTGATTGCTACTCACAACTTGAAAACTGGGCAGACTACTGGGCTTTAAAATCCTGTTTGTGTAGCCCCTACACACCAGTGTGTGGTGGCAGACAAGGGACAGAACAGATATCCGGTCTACGTTAGTTATCCACCTGCAACTGGAATTTCAAGGTAAAATATCACCTTCCTCACAAGGGTGGAACGAGCTGCTCTGGGGACATAATTACTCACAGTGATTATAGAGGCTGTTCAGGAAATTTACAGCAGCTGGAAAATTTTATAGAACTACTTAGGCCTTTGCCATAATCCTACCACGTAATAAAAAAAATAAACATGGCCCTGCTTTTCAAGTCAATATTGTACAAAAGAGACTTGCCCAGACTTCTTCTCAGAGCCACTAAACATTATAACTGGTAAATAAATGAAAAAGAGTTTTCTCAGCTCTGTTCTTGGAGAAGCACAGCTTAGATTTGATTTGCTGCTATTCATGAGGGTCACACTGTGCTCCTTTTTCATGCATATTTAAGTGGCTGTTACCTTTTTTACAAAACATTCCCTGAACCTGCAAATTTCATGAGTTTTTCCTGTAAGTGGATTATATTACATTTCTCAATCAACTCAGTAAAGGCTGCAGTGCTGTGGAGCTTTTTACCTTCCACCTCGTGGTCCAAGAGCTCTCAGACACAGCAAAGCAGCAGGAACGTTCACTCTGTGCATTTGTACCAATTAACTCTTAGCAGAAAAGAGCTAACATTCACACACATTAATTGTTCATCACTTACAATGACTCTCCTGCTCTAGGAACCCGCCAGGGCTTCTTCAGTTGTTGGGGGGTTTTTTCCCCCAAAGCTTAGTAACCTGTGCAAGGTCAATTCCTGGAAAATTCGGGAAAACATGTTTGTGGGATTAAAAAAAATTAAAAATAAATAAATATACATATATATATACATCCATGAAGTGGGTTAGTTTGCTCTCCAGGAGAAAAAAAGCTCCCCAAGGAAGGAAGGAAGGAAGGAGGGTCCCACAGAGAAGGAGGTGATGCATCAACAGGAGATGCCTCCCTCGCAGCCGGTGGCATTTAAATGTTTCCTGCCTCCCTGGTGGCTGGGGCCCTGCTGAGCTCACTGCTCAAGGAGTTCCATCCTGGGGAGTGGGAGGGAAATACCAAGGGTGGGTGAAGGAGGGTACAGCTCACTGCTGAGGTGAAAAGGCAGATTTCTGATCCCTGCCTGGGCGATATGGACTCCTCAGGCAGGCGAAGGGCTCAAAAACATTCGATTTAAATCGTGTCCTACGGGCCAGGAGAGACTGGAGGGGCACACTCGGTGCTGAGAGAAGTAGGAAAAGGTGGTGAGGACATTTTCCAAAAGAAGGTGTCAGAAGGAACAGATCCTGCTTGTGCAGATGCCTTTGTTTTAATAAGAACTCAGAGCTGGGATGTGTCAGTGTTAGTCCTGTGTTGGAGAAAACCAGAGCCCTGAAAAACCCCTCCAGCTCTGAGCACTGAAGAAAGAGAGATGGATTCCCTGAGCTGCCAGGGCATGTACTGGGGGAAATAAGCTGTAGAAGAAAGAAATGAGTCCCTCTCCCAGACGAGTTCCCCCTGTTCTCAGGCAGAAGGAAGAATCTTGAGGGACAACCTCGGAAAAAGAAGTGCTGAGATGTGGAGAAGCCAGGGGCGGTTGGAGACATTCCTAAAGCGCCCTGCAAGAATGAAGAGAGTTACAAGGCTTCGATGCATGGCTCGTTACACAACATTTCAGAGTATGCAGTAAGTTCTCTGTGAAATAACAGGCATTTTAACACTTCACAGCATCAAGGAATTTCCCTTCCTGGCCACGGGGTTCAGCTGCACACACGCACCCCCATAAATCCAGCAGGATTCCGGGAGCAGCAGCTCCAAACTGAAGTCGAGCTGGAGCTTATCAGCACGTGTTTATCACCTTCGATTCCATCGGGGCAGAACATCAGGTTTGCTCCGGGGATGCTCGGGTTTGCCAGGCAAAACTGCAGAAGGGTCACCGGGGCTGCCCAATTACTCCAAAGTGACAACACTCAGCTGCTTCAGCACAAAGCACACAAAAATCGTCCTCTCTTGCCTTTTTCCCCTGACACTCACAGCATTGTAAATGCAATTTTGTTTAGAGGAGTTTTATGGCTGGCTAAGAGGCTTAATTGACTCTTGGCACAAGGGCCCCGGGTGCTTTGTCTCTTGCTGTACACAGAGGAATAAATGCCTGGATCCTCGCAGGGAGTCTGTGGCTACCAAGCTGTGCTGACAAACCAGGCTTTGGACCCTGGTGCTGGTTTTTCTGGGAATATCCAAACTGGGGAGCAGTGCTGAGAGTGTTGGAAACAACATAACTTTTTAATTTTTATTTTGTCTCCTTAGTTGGGCTTGACTTAACTTTACCTTGGGGAAGGACTTTTCCTTGGTTTTTTTAAGGAGCTGTAGCAACACTCTGAGGAGATGGGCTGAACATCCCAACAGACTGGGAGTGCCCAACTGGAAAAAGGCCATCAAGGGAACATCACTGGCTATCTAGGAACATCCACCTCTGGCAGAGTTGGAGACATCTGGTCAGGAAAGGACTGATGAGAAAATCAAGGAATGAAGATCTCATTGGCATCGAGGGAGGAGATTTGGATCCAATTGTAAACTGAATTTTGGGGGCTGCTCAACTCTGGCCCAATGGATTTTGAAAGAGTGGATCTCTATGGGTTTGAACTGTATAAAGCTTGGGGGAAAATCATGCGAAACATATGTTTGGAATATTTTCCTTGGCACATCCTGGCCAGTAAATAAAGTAATGCCTGATTCTGAATCACTTCAAATACAGTGCTAGAGAGTTTTTATTTGCCTCCTGCATTTCAGTGACAAGAGATTTGGGGTACTCATTGCACCAGCCCCAGGACCTGAGTGCATAAATGACTTATCCAGAGCTGGGAGAGCTCCTGTTTGTGGGCACCCAGCAGAGTCACTGATGGAGGGCTCTGAATACTCCAGGGCACACCAAGGAACATTCACTGGGCCACAGCTCTTACCTGAATTCGGGCAATCTGCAGCCCAGTCGCAAATGGAAGAGTTCCAAGAGCAGCAAACACCTGGGTGAGGCAGCAGCACTCACTGGAGCACAGAGATGGGAGTTGTGGAGAGATGGGGGATCCTGAACTGCCCCACGTTGCATTGTGTAAAGCCTCTGCTGTTTGTTTGATGATTATCACAGGTTTTAAAGTCAGTTTGGGGAGCTTTGAAGAGAAAAGAAGCCCTGTGTTTATTGACACAAATTGAACCCCAGTAAAGCCTGTGGTCTAAGCCACAGGCAATGTTCTGCACACATTTGATTGCTGTGCTTTGTCCCCTCCTTAGGTAGGGATCTGTGGTAGGTAAAACTCTCTTTACTAACCAGAAAATAAAAAAAAAACCCTTCATTTTAGGAACTATTAAACTTCTGGCATTAGAATAAACAAACATTTCCCCCCTTGTCATTTATTTCTTCTTCCTAGAAATTTCTGGTCGTGATAGCTCAATATTGCAGTACATGAACACCCTCTAAAATTAATTTTTTCCACCATATTTGTCCTCTCTTGGGAAGAGAGAGAATATTGAAATTACACGAGGTATTTTAAAGTCTTTATTTGTCTACTTTATGACTGCTTATTAAAGGCAAAGTCAGAGAACTACATGCTGTGTTTGCCACTGAAACTGGTAAGGCTGGAGGTGGTTTATGGATCCCACTGTGGACTGGTTCTTAATTTCATCGTGTTAGAGGTCCTAGCAAAGCTCCTGGCAGCTGGTGAGAGTCAATAATGATCACATAAAAGCCACTGGGCTCTCCTGTGCCAGGCTAAGTCATAAGTGGTTGGTCACTGGATCAGCTTCTAGGATTTTCCTTGGACACAATTGGTGCTGCTCCACTGACATCAACTAAGCTGGATTAGTTTACACTGCTGGCAAATTTGGCCCAACATATTTAAACTGGAACAAGTTAAAATATACTGAATTTCTTTCCTCTGCTAGAATGCATCAACTCCTACAGCTCTAGGGAAGGGCTGTGAATTCCCCTTGGCTTACAGGAGGATTTCAGAGGAACGCTGACTAAAGCACAGGGATTTGCATCTCACACTGGCACGGGCCTGCCTTTTGTTTCCAGACAAATGTGCATTTAGCAGTAGACACAAGGCATGCAAAACCATACATTAAAATATGTGTCTTGCCTTTTGGTTTCATCATCTGACCTTATCATGTGACAGAAATCCTACAGACAGCTGCTCTCAGCAAACAGGATTATTTACAACAGTAAGTAATGTGTTGCATAGAGTGCCAAGCTTAGAAAAACACAGCAAATTAGCAGTGTTTGAGTGCTTCATTTATTTTATACATCTTAGGCTGGTCTTACCATCAGGAATAGAGGTAGAAAGTTTGCATCTCTCCTTTTTGTTTTGTATTAAAACCCACAATGCAAACAGAAGGCAGAACTGGCTATTTATATCAGCTCCATCGGAAGTGGTGACAGGTATAATTACAGAGGAGAAATTACAGGGCTTATTTCAGTGGCATTTCTCCTGCTGTTCCAGAGAAGATAAAAGATTGAAAGTGTTCCTGACATATCTCCAAAGTAAAGATGCTTCAGTGCACTGTTCAGGTTATTTTCAGGTTGATTAAAGTCTACTTTCTCCAGAGCTCAGAGCTCAGGCTGTGTGGGGTTTGCCTGTTGGCTTTGTCACCTCCAGGACAGCGATTCAAGCAAGCCTGGAGATTTTATTTTTCATTATGTTGCCCACTGCCAGTTAGGCAAACCCTGTGCTAAAGTCACTTTACCATTTGCCCTGCCAACCTACCTGCTCTGGCCACCATCAGTGCAAGGTGTGGCTCAGCACTGAGCAGCAGCTCAGGCCAAGCTGGATTCTGCTAAAGCTTCACAGAACTGGCAGCTGGCTCTGAGCTGCACCTGCTCTTGGCCAGTTCCCCACAACTGGGCTGGTGCTGTCCAGTGTAAGCAGCAGCCCTTGGGGCCACCCAAACTGGGTCACACAAAACCCCAGCATTTTCATTCCAGGAGCAGTGAGGGCACAGCAGAGCCACAGGGTGTGAGCAGAGCCTTGAGTGACACCAGAGCCTGCTGGATCAGGGCTGCTCTGCAGCGATTTCAGGAGTGCATCACAGCACTGAGGCAGCTGCTCCCACAGCCCCTGCTCCAAAAAAACCTTTGTCAAGTGGCACAGAACCACAAGGAGCCTGCTTGAAATTCAACAAAACCTTTACTCTTCCTCCCAGAAAACCAAATACTAAGGAGAAGACATTTCAAAGGCTTTTAACAGCAAATCTAAAGAACAAGGAGCAAGAACAGAAAGCAACAATAGCTCAGTTGCTTTGCCTGGATGGGGTTGTTTGAAATAATGTTGTCCTGTTACCTAGCAACATGGAGCTTATTGCTGGGCTAGTTACAACCTCATTCATATTTGTCATAATTTGGTAATCAGAATTGATCATAAGTAAGACTGAATACAATCAACTGACTTATGTTTGCAGTTAGAATCAATCTAAATCAGAGAAAGGCATTAGGAGCTCAGTTATCTGTTCTGGGTGATTTATTCCCATTCTGATACTTCCACTTGGATATTACCATATTGTCTATTACTACAATCTCCAATTAGGGCTCTGATCTTATTTTCTAGCAAGAGACACCTCTAGACACAAATGAAGGGCAGCATTGTCCCCACCTTTGGCTCGACTCTCTTGGTCAGCTCTGTTTCCTCCTCCATTGCAAGTGTTTTATTGCCACCTCTCCTGGGCAATTCACATCATCTGAGTGAAACATTCACTATCCCCTTCCTACCCTGCAATTTTTAGCTCCAGAGTCACAGAGCTTACAGAAGTGACAGCGCTGAATCCTCAATACCTGCCCAAATATCTCTGCAGCAGCTTCTCCTGTGTCCCAAAACTGCTTTGGTGGCACATGGGTGTGGTGCTTACACAGCAGCTCCCGCAGCTGAGCTCTTACACACACACAGGGCTCATCTGACAGCTGGCTGCCTGTCACACAGCCTGGCAAACACAGCTGAGCAGGAAACTTCAAGGGTCTGGGGCTGCTTAATCAACAGCTAGAATTAATGGGAAATAGTCCTCAAACACAGAAAAGGGAGCTGCAGAGAACTTGTCATCTTGCAGATGAAGCAAGATATTAAAGACAGCGTGCAGGACAAGGCACTCAGGGCACAGGAGGAGCACCTGAGCAGGCTGGGAAGCAGGAGAGGCAGTGACACTCAGCTGCCCAGCTCCACATCTGCTCATACACTCCCTCCCCAGCCCACAGCAGCCTTGGAGGGCCAGCTCACTGAGCTGGGACACAGGTGAGGAGTGCTTGGGTATGGCACAGCCCCACAGACATCACTGCCTGAGCTGCTCCAGCAGCTGCCTGTTCCAGGGACCAACAGCCTCCCTGCACCTTCCCTACTCCTCCATGTGCATCTAAACAGGGCAGGAGTCTCCACCTCTTGTCCTGGTCCTTTGGGGATCTTTTCATTACACAAAAGACATTTGTTCACATGAAAAAAAAAACAAATTTCAGAGTTGTTTCTCTGCAGTACAAGAGTGATTTGCAAACCAGTAAATTAATCTGTGTACCCCTTATGGTCTGAGCATCTTGCCTTGTTCTCCCAGCATGACTGCAGAAACGTTTAATTTTGAGAATTGTTCATGTGCCACATTCACAAATGTACAGATGTATTCCCTTCAGTGCAGGGCTTCCTCTCCACTCCTTGCCCATGGAAGGGAAACCTTGGTCTAGGCAGAGGCACTGGGGGATCATGCATTAAATACTGGCCTGTGCAGATACACAAAGAAAGGCTAAAAATGTACATGAACTGCTGAGAAAATGTGCTTTATACCAGGAGCAGGAAACCCACTGCAGGTTTGGGCCTGGCTTCAGAGCCTGAGCTACTATTTGTCCATCCTCAGTGCTCCCTTGCATGGGGAAGATGTTCTCTAGATGGTCCCATTCTTCTGGGGCATCTTATTCTGCATTGAGGGCTGGAAGTGAGGAATAAAATCTCTCCTCTGCTCTCCCCCACTCAGATGAGGAATGGTGAGCAAGTTGTTCCCACGTCCTCTGCCAGCTTCAAACCACACCCAGCACACCTTGGTCCCTTCCCTTTTCTCAGGCCCTGTTTGGACAAGCAGACTGTGCCTCTTCCCCTCTGGCATCTCCCAACAGGAATGACCCAGCTCCTCTCTCCCTTTGGTCTGGAATGAACCTGGCAGGCCCAGCCAGAGCCTTTTCCATCTGTGCCTCTCCAAACTAGTACAAACAAGACCTGCCACAATAACTCACCTGTGTAACACTCACTCCCCTTTTTTTGCTAACCTGGAATAAGTTCTCCCAGGCTGGATCCATCATACCCTGGTGCATCACTGCTTCCAGCCTGGGGTGCTAACACTGCTAAAGGCAAAAAGCCTAAACCTCCCCAGAATTAAACCATAATTGATGGTGAGGATTTATTCTTGTGACTTCAGACACGACACAGGAGCTAAATTTATGTGCATCACTGAGGTGCTGAGAACAGAACAGACCACAGGCTGGAAAGAGGCTGGAAACAATCCACATTTGTGGTAGCAGCAGCACAAGCAGTGTCCAGGCAGGTGTGACGTGGAGGGAGCCTGCTCAGAATATCTTTCCCCTCTTTTTGGATACTCTCCCTCAGCCCTTTGAAAGGCAGCAGCAAAGACAGAAATGTGGTTTTCTATAAATGCCTGCACATTCCTCCTGCTGGGAAAAATATGATGCTGGGGAACAGGAGTAGAAGCTATCCTTCACTGTAGCACTTTCCAGGACCTGTTCCAAAGGATGCAAGGCTCCCTGAAGGCCATCAGCATCCTCCTTGAGAGAACACTGGCAACCTCCAACAGCATAACTTGACTGGGAAGCAGACGGAATCTTTTCCAGGGATTGTAGGGAGTGTTTGTGAAGCCACCCTTTCATGGCAGACTGTCATGGGAAGTAGGAGAGGCTGTGCTGCTTTATCCTGCAGGTGATTCTTTCCTCACATCCACCCTTGCATCTTTTCAGAAAGTTTCTCTTTAGCTTGCAATTCTCTAGGGAGAAGCAGGACTGCAATCACAAATTTGTTTGGGGTTTTTTTTGGTTTGAGGTTTTTTGGTTTGGGTTTTTTGGGTTGTTTGTGGGGGATTTTTTGTTTGTTTTTGTTTTGTTTTGCTTTGGGTTTTTTGGATTTTGTTTTGATTTTTTTTTTTTTTTTTTTTTTTTGTAGGTTTTTTGGGGGTGTTTTGGGGGTTTTTTTGTTTGTTTGTTTTTTTTTTGTTTGTAGGTTTTCTGGGGATGTTTTGGGGGTTTTTTTGTTTGTTTGTTTTTTCTTTGTTGTTGTTTTAAATAGTCAAAATGCTCATCTATAGATCAGAAATCATCCTGGCAGGATTAGTGGCCTGGGATCCTTTCAGCAACTGTCCAGCTTTCCTGCCTGAGCAAAAAGAAGCCTAAAGACTCAGACATTCAGTTGGACTAGGCTGAGAGCTGGAGAGCTGACACTTGTCCTATTTCTGTCTGTGTAATCCTTAATATCAGGCACGAGTGTTGCAAATGTCTGACTCCTAAGCCCATTTCCCCACATTGTGCTTATTACAGGCTTTAATTCACCAACCCTGGACACTGATCCCTCTTGCCCTGTTACAATTTGGCCTTCTGTGCATGCCAAATCTAAATCCCACCACCACCTTCTTGATAGCTGAGCTTCTCCTTCACTGCTCCATCTTAAATGTTCATGCAGAACTTCAAATGCAGCCTCAGCATCTGCTCATAAAAACAAAACTGCATTTTTGGGTCCTAAAATTGGGGAGGGGTGTGAAATAGACATGGCTCTGTTGAACTTTAGAGCTCAGAAGTCCAAAGATTAGGTGTTATTGATATGTGTTTAAAGCAATCTCACTGCCTCTGGAATTCTGCCCCAGGAGCTCTGAACATCTGGCACAGGCAGCACTTGTGCTACAAAGCAAGTTGGCAGGCAGGTTAGTGCATCTCTGGGGCAAATCTGGGAGAGTTTGGAGCTAAAAGGAGAAGCCTTATTAACCAATAAAAGCAATCCTGCAGTATATTCCCTTCATTCCAGGGAATTCCAGTTATTAAACAAAAATAGGAGCTTTAAGGAGCACTTGAGCTGCCCCTGGCCAAGCCATCTGTAGGAAGCTTGAGAAGGTTTAGTAACTGAAGACATTAATTAAAAAACAAATTTCTCGTCACTGCCTGGGAAGCAGCTGGCCCAGGCTGTGGAGACAGGTTAATAATTAATTAATAACTGTTAATAGCAGTGACAGTTCTGACAGGCAGCCCCTGCCCTGCTGGCAGCAGACTGACCACACCAGGCTTACACAGAGCCTCAAATTCTGACTGGATTTGGGGAATTTTTGCTTTTCAGGACAGAATTAAGAGGTAGTTCTCCTGTTAGGAGAGGTGGACACTGCAGACATCTCTATTCAGAGCTCATTCTCCCATCACAAGTCCTGCAAAGAAAGCATCTGGGGAGCTGCACGGAATTTAAGTGCTTTGATAAGCACTAAATTTTTTTGAAGGGTAACAGCTGACTGATAACATTTGTTAGAGGCTGCTCTGTGTCACTTCTGACAGGAGGATGGATGCACTACAGCTCTTTAGGTAACTTCAAAAATTCCCCCCCAATCAGCTCACTTTGTGCTGCCTTGCTGTGCCAGTTAATTTTCTTTTGGTGGTGTTAATTACTGTATTGTCCCTTAAAAAGACATTTTCACTACCCTTCAGTCCCACGAAGTGACAGCAAATTGCTGCAGCAGGAACACTGAGGAGAAAACTGTTCCCCTTCCAGAAAAATTCATAGTGGTCTAAAAGAACAAGGAAAGAAGTCAATTTGTTATTCACTAGAGAACATATTTTGTTGTCCTGAATAAACACAGCATCAGTACTCAGAGTCTGTCTGGAACAGCAGGGGAAGGGAACTCACAGAATAACAGATATTTATGCACCGCTTTTAAAAAGAGAGCAGAGACTGATGTGTCATGAATCTGAATAAAATTTTTGTGGTTTATTTTTTTTTTTTTTTTTTTTTTTTTTTATTTTCTTAATTTT
>VZRX01003267.1:449273-459454 GCA_013398075.1 Notiomystis cincta | reverse complement strand
TTTTTTTTTTTTTTAAATAATCCTGAAGATTTCAGTTTGCAATTGAATTTGGAAGTTTTGTAAAGTATTGGCTTGCAGCCCTGCAGTCAGACTCCACATTGCCCCACTGTGAGGGGTGAGGTTAAACTGGTCCTCTGGCAGTTCAGTGCCCAGCCTGGCAAGTGCAGCAGTCCTGGGGCTGATTCCAGGTGCTCACAGCCTCAAACATCTCATTTTAATCTGTTTCCACGAGCCTGCAGAGGCCTGAAATGCCTTTTGGGTTGTCTACCCAGGCTCAGACAGGCAGAGGGGGCCAACTTGCTTTGTGTGAAAGAAATGGTGACAACCTGAGTTTGGATTGTCATAACCTGGATGGGGACAGGGGCCATAAATTACTCAAGGAAAGGTGCTAAAGCAGCAGATCCAAGCTCACCTGGCACAGCTCTATTATTGAAAAATACTTAAAAAATCAAAACAGAGTCACTTATGTTTGCAAAAAAATTCTTTTCCATGCTGTTTAATAAAGCTGTTTTTCAGATGGAGCAGAAAAAAAAATCACAGAGCTTACTTTTTACCATGTTGCTGACTAAGCCTTTGCACATTTGAAAAGCACCATAAGCACTTAGCTCCTATTGAAATTCTTATCCAGGCTGATCCAAGTAATGCCTGTGACTTTGGTGGTGATTTTTTTGAACTCTTATTGAAAATCTTCAAGGTTTGTTTTTTTTTGTTTGTTTTAAAAGGTAAGCTTGTTTGGATGTGCTTGCAGTGGTCAAAGCAGAAGTGTGAAATCTCAATGTAAAGCTGTTTTCACAGTTCTGTTGTGCAGGTACAACAGATTATGTTGGCAGGTGTAGGAAAGTAATAATGGGTAGGAAATTAGAGCATATGGCAAAAGTCATGGTTGTGATTGCACTCCTGACATGATCACCACATTTCCTCTCTTTGCATAAATCACAGCCAGTCAGGCAGCACGACCTCCCTTTTGCATTGTATTACTTACAACATATGGGAAATAGCACAAAGAATAAAATGATACAATTTTGCTCCTCCTCTGACTCATGCATAACTCAGACCTCAGCACTAAAGCCCCCAGACAGCCTTGATTACAATGGATTTTTGTTGCATTTGATACTCTAAATACTCTCCCTAGCAGATTTGCTCAAAGAAAAATCTGCACCTTGACACAGTAAACCCCATGACTTAGTCCATGCCAGAAAATTGCTTTATTTAATATGAATGTAAGAATATGGAAAAGATCTTTGAGTATGAAGGAAGGCACTCTTTTTTGCCTTTATATACAGAAAATATTGTTAGATATCCAAACAATAAACCCAGCACTTTACACATGTGCTGCTGTAGAAATTGCTGCTGCAACTGGAATACATAAACTAAAACTTCTGCCTCATGGAAAGAGCTTAAATCAGTGCATTCCTCCGGCTAAACCAAATGCACACCAAGCAAACCCAATCCCTTCCCTTCTGCACTTCGTGGTGTTGTCACTTACACAGAGAGAATTTCACTGCCTAGGCAGGAAACTTTATGAATAAAGACACATTTTAATCCCATCAACATATATTAAATGCAGCTAATGTATGTGTCACTTCTGCAGTGTGGAGCAGAAAATTCCTTTATTCATAGAGACAGATACCATTTTGTCTTGCATTTGAAAGGGTTGATGGCAATAAACTCCCCTAACCAGAAGTGGGCCAAGAGCAAGGGCCAGGTAGATGCCATTACTAGAAGCAGAACTCCAAAATTCACTGAACTGCTCCCAGATCTGGGTGCTCTGACAGTTACAGCAGATGGGAAAATCTGTAGCAACCTCTCACACAAATTTAAAAAATAGGGACATTTAATAAATGGAACATACTTAAAAATCCATCAATAGCCCGGCCTTATTTCTGAGAGTTGATTCAATGTATTCAGTGATATTTTCTGCTCTCTGCATGCTGAATACTCTTTAGTATTATAAATGTTGAAAGTGTATGCTGTCATTGCAGCCTGAGGATGAGGGAGGTGGGGAGCAGTTACACCTTTTAATAAACCAAGTGATATGGTGGAAAAATAGGCTGGCTTTCCAACGTACAAGACCTGTATCCATGATGCTCCAGAGGCACTGCCTGCCCTTCCCACTCCATGTTTCTAATTGATTGGTATAATTGGGTCATACCTACAACCATTTTTGTCAACTCAACTTATTTTTATCTGCACCAGAACAGATGAAGTGCTTGTTGAGCCAAAACCTTGTACATCATATAGGGCTATAATCACTGGTCTAAAGATAAGTTCTTTTCTTAGGCAATGACTCTCTGCAAGAACAAAGTCATTCAGTGGCACACAATTATTCTCAGTTGTTTGGGGGAAGTTCTATTTTGACAGTAGAAGAGAAGGACAAAACTCCTGATACCCACAAATCTGTAAGGTGTGCAGTGAACAGTACATTTTTCATCAATCAAGAAACAGATTTAATGTTCAGATGCACCTACCAACCTTGCTTTGTATTAAATAAAAGGTTTTATCTCTTGGTGCTGTTTCTTCTGACATAAATAAATGATGGTATGTTAATCTCTGCAGTCTATTCACATTTTCATGTTCCCTTTAACATGTTTACTTTAACATCCCTATAACATTCACAGGCAAGGAAATGTGTTGCTGCTTTTCCTTAAAGGAAACCTTGAATTTAGAAGCAGTTCTACATCAGGTGAATTCTTGTCTGATACTGTGACTGTAATAAAATCTCAGCCTCTTTGCATGGCCTGGAACTCCTCAACAGCAACCAATAAATCCAGCTCCTCTTCAGATGTCCTGCTGGACTTAGGAGAAGTTTAAGGAACCAAAACTGGATCCCAAGAACTGCTCAACATTGTGGGCAACACCATCAGGCTGGGGGTCTCTGCACTCAGCTGTGCACAAGGACTCAAACGTGCTCAGGATCTCAAGGGGGGGAGTAAGGGCACAAGAGTATTGCTAAAATTAGTACTGGATAAGGTGTCAGGTCCAAATTTGAACCAAAACTCAATCTCAAATGGAAATCTTTCCAGATGTAAAATTATCTGTTCCCTTTCAGTCCAAAAAAGAAGGCCATGCTTTATATGAGGATGCTTGTACCTCAATCTAAGTCCTACATAAAGGACTAATTTCTTACTGGAACAGCTTTTTACGGGTGGTGGAAAGGGATGTGGAACCTCTGGACAGGAAGAATTCTTTGAGCTTCACTCCATTTGCCTCAGTTCATCTGTGAAAAGAAAGCAACATGCTTGCAAGAGGCATTGTGAAAATTTACATTAAAGATACTGTGGAAATCTGAACTCTAAGGGGCTTCCTAATGTCCTGAAAAATAGTACAAATTTCACTTTATTATTGCTTGCAAAATGAAAGCCTTGCCTAGAGGAGTCAGACTTTCCAGCTGATCAGGCAGTGAAGGAAGTTTTCACTATTTACACAAATCTTGCCTTTGATAATTTTTGTTATTGACAGAACCTGGACTGCATTCCACTGCAAGTGAAGGGGGTGGGAAGGAGCCTGTGCTAAGCATGTTTTCCATGTCTGGAACCCATCAGAGTCCTGCTTGCTGAGCTGGGTGCTCTGGCATCAGGCAGGAGTGGGGCTGGGTGACAAGGGGGCTCCCAGTGGCTCAGCACCCACCTGTGCTGGTCCCAGCAGGAGCAGAGGTGCAGCTTCCAGCAGCAACACAACCACCTGCAGGGAGACACAGGGCACCACAACACTGACCCAGTTCCAGGAACAGGCACTGGGGGAAAGCAGGATCTGCAGGAGACTGGCCTATCACACCCTGGGTTTACAGCTTTAGCAGAAATTTGGTTATTTCATCCTTGAGCACAAGCATGAAATTAACTCAGATCCTGACACCCCGAGCAGCCAGCTCCAGGATTTCAGGCAGATGTCAAAACTCCATGACATGCACTGGCAAGGGGCTGCTCTTGTACAAATATGCCTGTGGACAGCTGCTGGTGGGGAGGCAGGAGCAGGTTAGGCAAAGGTGAGATTCAGCCTTGAGCATGAAGCAAAACTGTACCAGATGCTCTGAGCCAACTTGTCTCCAGTTTACATCCACAGTTTTGGCCTTTGCATCTGTTACAAAATTAATTCTCAGCAAATGTCTGTGGAATCATTTGCCACAGATCATATCTATATGAGCTGTGCTGCCCCATCTTAGCAAGTTTCAATTAAAAGTTGATTCGTTTTCATTAAAGGCCCTTACTCCATTCCTGTGATAATCAGTATAATAATTTGTGGCCATTATTAATCACAGCCATATGGAACAGCGGATGGAGGGAAAAATAATCCACAGTTGCCTGCAAGTGGATTTGCAGTAAATTGTTTTCTCACACAGAGACCCCCAAGATGCATTTCGGGATGTTATGACAAACAAAACAAAGCCCTAAATGAATTTAGCTTAACCCAGGACAATTTCCTTCAAACTCTTGCTTTTTTCTGTCTCCCTCCTGCCTCCTCACCCTTTTTTCCTCTTACAAAGTCCTGACTCCAGTTCAGTGATTTCTGTTTGCTGCCTGGTCCTACAGCATCTCCCCACGAAGGCAGCCACGAACACATTCCAGCCTGGAGATGCTGCTCCATTTAACCCCCCTAGTCTGGGGTAGCTCTGCCTACCCTGGTGGAAAGCTGATTTCATTTGCAGTGTTTCCTTATACACTCTGCAGATGTTGTCACTTCATCCCTTTGCCCCTTTCCAGACTGTTGCTAAATAGTTTAAATATGTTACCACAAAACCCCCCTACCGAGCCAGGTATCGATCCCAGGTCCTAATGCAGGGCACAACTTCACCTCTCCCCACGTGCTTGTTTCCTGAGCAGCTACAGAAGTGCCAGAAGTGTTTCTTGATGTGTGTGACACCAGCAGCCACTGAGCAGGAAGGAGCTCCAAGCAGAAACACTTTGGCATACGCCGAGGCCTCATCTAGTTCTTGGGACAATTCTGCTCATTAAATACACAAAACTTCCCTTCAAGCCTAGATCTTTGTATATTAAAAAACCCCAAAACCAAAAAAAACCAACACCAAACAAAAAGCCTTCTACATTAAGTTTAGCTGAAAGCTGGAGAATCCACCCTGAGCTCTCCTCCTCTGCTCACAGCCTCGTGCTGGTGCCTGCCTTGCACTCATGCCTTGCTCCTGTTCTCACACTGACATTCCAACTTCCATCTTCAGCCCAGCTGGACAAGTGGAAAGTGTTTTCCTCGCTCTAGCCTGGGTCAAATGCAGATTGGAAACATCACATCCTGAAGCTGGTGATCCACCAAGGAATGCAAGAGACCTTGGCCCAGTTTTCACCAGGCTGCATGGGTCCAAAGAGGTGTAACATCACCTTTATGTCATATTTTGAAGCTGTTTCTGCAGTGCCTGCAGCCGTATTTCAGATTATTTTTTCTGCTTTCCAAGTTTAGAGATGTAGTCACTGTGCATCACACAGTGCAAATACAGTGGGTAATGACTGAAGTTTTTAGTGCAGGTCTAACAGAAGCTTATACTCTATACTGAATTCTATTTCATGAAATAATTATTGCAGAAGGTCAGGTCTCTGAGAGGGAAACCTTTTTCATTAATTCTTTTTCACAGTATTATTCAGAACCTGCCAAATCCAGCAGGAATCCTTCCACTGATGGTAATGGGCTTTGGATAAAGTCCTCAGTTACCACACTGGATATATTTGCTGAAGATTAATTTGAAAAATTCAGCAAATATTTAATTGATAATAATAATTTGTAGTAAGAGGCAAATGGCAATGCTCCCCCCACAGAAAGTATCAAGGTGGGACAACATTTTATTCATGATTAATAACAGACAAACACAGCTGGACTCTGAAACAGCAGCGCCAGCTTTACAGCTCTGCAGCACTTAAGGGTACAACAGGTTTCAGACAACACTTTGTCCAGGGCTGGGTCCAGATCTCGTGATATTAGACACAAACTCTGATTATTATTTGGTGGGACATCCCCTCCTCCTCCCCAGCTGTCAGAGGCTCCCAAGGCAACCAGCACTGACCCGGATGAGAAACGGGGAAAGAGCATCTGAGAGGAGAAATGTGTCACCAGTGTGTGCAACCCCCTGAACCAGGAGGTTATCACTCCTGTCCTGATCCCTCTCCACCAGAGTTCCGTGATCTTTTCCCCCAGGTATGCTCAGACCACCTGAGGGGCTCTAACACCTGTAAGGCAAAGGCTGAGGCTGTTCTGGCACCTCACGGGGAGCGTTTTGCAGTTCAAAAGGGGACAGAAGCAGCTCTGTGGAAGGCATTGCCTCCCCACACTCCTCAGTCCTTTCTAAACACAGCAACAGGGATATTTTAGCAGTTCAAAGAAAGATGAGAAGAAAGCAACAAAGGCTCTTTTGGGTGTTGTGGAGAAGGTCAGACTTCTGGTTCTAAAGTCCTTGCAAAAACAAAATGGGAAACAAATAATTCCTCTCTTTTCTCCTTCCCCAAGGAGCCCAGTGCTCTCTTGGGTTATCCTTGGCCATTGTGATGAGCTTTTTCATTTTCTGATGTAGCTGAAACTTAAAGAAAGAGTGGAAGAAATATGGAGCTGGAAGAGGTAACAGTGCCAGAGGAGAAAGCAATAGCTCAGAAGGGAAATAGGCTCTCCTTGAGTCTGCCAGAAGTTACCAAAAGAAAAATCTATTCCAGAGCTTGGTTGCACAGATCTAACACCACTTGCTAATACAAACAGTTCAGAGCTTTACAAAAAAGCTTAACATTTCTGTCTAGTCAAACAGCAATGGACCCCATCAGCTGCATCTACAGTAGCCTCAGCTGCTGACACTAGAGAGCTAAAAAGAAATATTTTCTGCACTTTTGAAATATGTTCAAGAAACTCTTCTAGAGAGCAGTTGTATCTACTCTTTATTGTACATAGTAGCTATTATCTCTAGGAGCAGCATTATTTATTTTATCACCAGCTGAAAAGTTACCTGTGTTTTAGTGACTGGGAAGTGACTAAGTCCTGGAAATATTTAATGCATCTAAAATAGTGTTCAACTAGATTTCACCAGACACCAAGGGCAGTACCTTAAGTGGATTCTTTTTATGGCTCTGGGATTTAGACACCTTCAACTATAAAACAAAAGCCTTTACAGTAATGACTTTTAAAAACAGATTTTTCTATCCTTATGGAAGTTTCTTTGAGAAGGTTTTTCTTCTTGCTTTCTTTCTGTTAAAGGTTATTTGCCCATCCTATTAATCAGAAAGCTAAAAAGACTCAACACCTATGGTGATCCAAGTGTCTTCTCAAAGTTTATTGCTTTCAATTTGTCTGCTCAAGGAGGGAGAGAATTCCCTTTGCCCTGCACAGAGCAAACATAGATCACTCAGACTGTAAAACAAAATATGAAGATCCAAAGCTCAGCTTTTCTTCAATGCTCATTAATTTTTGAGTGGTTAGAAGGTCACTCGAGATTGAGTCTCAATGTGATTTTAGACCTTGATTAGAAAATATTTTAGTGTTAAAGCAGGAGCTGAGAAGAGTCAGAGAAGTGACTGCAAAACACCTTTGAGCATGTATTCCTTGGAGAAGGAGCCATCTCTTTCTGTAATGGCAGACTGCAACCCCAACGGGACTGAACTCTGCCGAGCTCAGAATTATGGTAATATATGCACTTTTAAAAAAGTCTGGGGATAAGTTTGACTCAACACTGCAGAGCAAGAAGTCTCTACTGCTCTGTGTTTGAACAGCATTCAGTACAGTGGGGTCCCCAGTGTCCCATCCATACAAATGATACAAGACAAAGGCTTCCCTAGAAATGCCACAGCAGCACTGGGACTCTGCCACATGCCTCAGGCTGTCACAATTAAGTCAGAGCAGGTTCTGCTGCCAGCAGAATGGGAGGGAGTCAGGTGTTGCATCATTTTTAGCCTCCTTGAATCCCCCCGTGGGAGCAGAGAGTTGTTACCTGCTGTGGGTCTAAAAGGGGGTTTTGAGCACATTCTACATTTATTAGTAGGAGCTTTGGCTCAGGTGTCATCCCTCCATGCCATTGGAAGTGGTGGGACAGCAGCAACTGACCTCCCATGGCAAAAATGGCTGGAGGACCTCTCAGATCTGTCCCAGCCCCATTATTTAAGAATCTGTTACCTCGAGGCTTTCATCTCCATCTAGCATCTCTTTCAAGTGTTAATGCATTTAAAGACAGATGAAGAATAAATCCAAGCTCTAGTTTAATAATTTGGGAGTCTGCTGGTGGAGTGAGGGGTACACCTTCTCAGCACTGAAAGGGTATAGCCAAAAGACAACACAGGTGCCTTCTTTCTTCTCCTTTAATCCAATTTCAGACATTCAGTTTCCCCAGCTGCTGATACTGTAAAAATGTTGCTTGGCAACATGGTAACAGGGGAAAAAAAAAATCTTCAAAAACATTTGGAGTTTTTGTCCTTAGAAATGTACTAGTTCAGCACATCCAGCCTCCTACAGATCCATTTTAGAGGAAGAGGCACAATGATTTCCCCCCATGAACTCCTTCCAGCAGCCTTTAAAGTAAAGCAAAATGGGACAGGGGTCCCTCAGATGCTGAAGGGGTGGGACAGACCCTCACATGGGAGTTGCAGGCAGTGTGTGGCCATTTCCCCTCCCCTGTTTAATGCTGAGCATTCACCTGACACCTCAGACAAGGCATCTGCAGACAGGGCATTGTCCTTACTGCACCTGAAGGTTCTACCTCCCTCCAAAGGGTGCTGCCACAATGGCCTAGGATGCAGAGATCAGCCCTACCTCCTCTTTTCCACTCCCAATTACCAGGTGCTCACTAATAGTAATGAAGTGCAGGAATGCCCAGTCTGCTTCCAAAAGTGGTGATACCCAGGTGGAGAAGGGGGCAGGCTGCTGAAGGCCTGGCAAACCCAGGGACTGAACTTTTCCAGAGAAATTATTGAGAACCAGTCACACTTCTTTACTGCTGCCCTCCTGTGAGCAGCCACACAAGGGACTACCAGCTAATTACTGACACAAATATCCACTGGAATCAACATTCCTAGAAGATGTTGTAATGTAAAGACCATAGAAAATAGTTTTTAAGTTCAGGGCTTTCCTCCCTCTCCTCTTGCACTGGAATTTGTCATTGCACTGCACTTTTGATGCCCACAGAGCTGTGCCTGGTTCATACTGCCAAAGCCTGGTTACAAACATTTATCATCTCTATGCCAGAACACAGCTTCACATCAAGAGGAAATGTTCTGGCTTGTACAAGGCAAGAAGTAAGTGATGGAAGTTCTTGCAGACACAAAACAAGTACCAATATTTTTAAAGCAAGATCCCAAAAGATATCTATCTTTATTTAGCTGGAGGTAAACAGCAGAGCTGCTGTGATGACAGCACAGACTTTCCAGCATCCTGTGGCCTCATGTCTGTGGTTATTAATGCAGAGATAAGAAATCTAGATGGTGGGTCTTGAGATCAGTGTCAGAAGGTCTGGCAAGTTTGAGTTGTGCCTACTGAGCCCCACAGTTACCTAAACAGGAGGAAATACATTAGAAAGAACAGACTGCAAAAGTGGGAGAGGCTAGAGTAAATATCATAAATGCCTATAAACAGGAATAAAACACTGAATTAATGCATATCTTTTTTTTCTGATTAGAGAGTTATGTAGATCAGGAACAGTTCCCCTGAAATGAAAAGCCATTGAAAGGCAGCAAAGAATGTGGCCAAATCAATCTAGACTTGGGAAGTCTGAGCACTGTGTGGGGAAGGGAACATTCCTCTGAAAGACTGCTGGTAGTCTGCTAACTCAAACTCCTGCTGCAATGCCAATTTAATTAACACGCTTAACTGCTCCGAGATCTCCAGGATTACTCACTGGATTGGCAGCCTTTTCTCGCCGCTAATTGTGTTACTTCTCAGAGAACGAGGCGGAGATGAATGAGGATGGCATCGCCATCTTTCCCGGCTGAAGGAGGAGACCACACTGGGTAATTTGACTTTGACACACCGTCTTGCTTTGGCACGTTTAGCCCCTATAAATAACCCGGGACAGCTGCTGCAAGCCGGGTTTATTTACAGCCTACTCTGCTGGCTGTCGGGGCACGGGGAGTGGGCAGAGCTTGGGGGCACATCCCGGGGACAGCTCAGCCCAGCCCAGCTTCAGGGTGACACCCAGCCCAGCTTCAGGGTGACACCCAGCCCAGCCTCACAGTGTCACCCAGCCCAGCCTCACAGTGACACCCAGCCCAGCTTCA
>VZRX01003267.1:423710-449243 GCA_013398075.1 Notiomystis cincta | reverse complement strand
AGCTTCACAGTGTCACCCAGCCCAGCTTCCCAGTGACACCCAGCCCAACTTCATAGTGTCACCCAGTCCAGCCTCAGAGTGTCACCCAGCCCAACTTCAGGGTGANCCCAGCTCAACTTCCCAGTGACACCCAGGGCAGCTTCCCAGTGTCACCCAGCCCAGCCTCACAGTGTCACCCAGCCCAGCTGCAGAGGGACACCCAGCCCAGCCTCACAGTGTCACCCACCCTAGCTTCACAGTGTCACCCAGCCCAGCTTCACAGTGTCACCCAGCCCAGCCTCACAGTGACACCCAGCCCAGCCTCACAGTGACACCCAGGGCAGCTTCCCAGTGACACCCAGCCCAGCCTCACAGTGACACCCAGCCCAGCCTCAGAGTGACACCCAGGGCAGCTTCCCAGTGACACCCAGCCCAGCCTCACAGTGACACCCAGCCCGGGCACGGACACGATCCCCGTGGGCGAACACTCCCCGGGGCTCTCACTGAACACAAAGTCTCCCTGCCCCGGGAATTCTCTTCCCCTTTGCTCAGCAGACAGGAGGGGACAGAAGGACGATGTCAATACTGCTGGGACGGACAGAGCCCGAGGTTAAAGCAAAGAGAAGTCGCGGTGCTCAAGGGATGGCGGCTCCTCCTCAAGAGCCCGACACTCCCCCATTAGCTCATCTGTTTATTCTGCGGCGGGAGCAGCCAGAAGGGAGACGAGCAGCGGGATGAAAAGGCACCGAATGTTTTGGGTCCTTGGAGTCCTTCTGCTTTGAGAAGAGGCCTCCAGCTAAGCCAACAGACAAACCTGCAGGGTTTGTGACCGTGGAGAATTCAGGTTTGGAATTGAGGGCAGCCTTAGGGCTCCTCTGCGAGTGCAGTCTAAATATAAACTGCGCCCATGAATCCACTGGAGGCTTCAGTGCTGGTTTCAACTTTAAATGTCAGTGCAAGATTAAACCTTAAAGTCGGCAGAGATGGTTTACACTTCCCGAAGATACACATCTGGAGGCATCAAATTTCTTCAATTAAACTGCAGTGGTAATTAACTTCTGGACTTTTTGCATGAGGGGCAAAGGAAGCTGAAGGCTGCCACAAAGCTTCATCTCACTGGCACCCTGAGGCATTCCCCACTTCTCAGAGAGAAGTTTTCACCATTTCCCTGGTGAAAATGTATTTGGGACCCTCCCACCATCAGATTGCCTCAGACCCAGGGAAGTCCAATTGCTATTTCACAAACTGAAGTATGGATCCACTATAAAAATATTTTAAGCAGATCCATCCCCCCTACTCTCAGTATTTGTATTGAAAATATTGGTATAGGCAAGCTTGGGTTTTAATCCCAGCATGAAAGACAAATTAACATTTCAGTACAAAATTAAAAGCTCTTACTTGAGTCAAACTCAGACTTTTCATGTGAACTCTAAAAGACCCTTGCACAAGTGGTGCTTTTAATCTAACCAGCTCTAAAGGATTTTTTTTCAGGTCCCTCATGCATTCAGAGAGGAAGAAGCATCACCAGGCACTTAGGAGAGGACCAAACCAGGACAATCCAGCAGTGCCCAAGGGGGAAGTGTTCTCTCCCTGACAGAACATTAACTCAAACCAACCTCTGCAGCAAAGCAACACTCCAGAACAGGGAGGGGGAATACAGTAGAAATTAAAATGTTTCTACTTGCTACATAGCATCATATATTTAGAACTACTTCCTCTTGACCAAACCCACTGACACTGATGGGCTCAGCTGCATTATCTGGAAAAAATAATAACATAAATGTAACTGAGGTCTGACTTGATCTGTACAACCCAGAGTACATTATAATGTTTGCATTATGACAGAGAAAGTCTAAGCTGAAATCATCAGGCAAAGTGGTCTGTGCTTTAGAGCTCTACTGCTCAGTAGAGAAACCACATTTAAAAACCCAGTTCCAAAAAGCTCAAGTTTTCAGCTTTTTATTCCCCGTAGGAATTAGCTGATGAAATTGCTCAGTGTTTTATTCTTCAGTTATTAGTCCCACTGAATGAGAAATAATTCCTTTTTGTTTCTTCCTCTTTTCATAATGTAAAGCTTGGCAGAGTCATAGGAACTTGAGCACAAAAAATGAACAAGACACTTTGGTGTTCCAGATGAGGGAAAGAGCCACGCAGAGACACAAAGTTGTTCTAAACGTGGATTTTGCAGTTTGCATAGAGGCAAGGAGGAAGTTTTTGTCTGTTCCCAGTTAGACCCATGCAAGCCTTGCTGCCTTGTGGTCACCTGGAGTAGAGTGAACTTGCCCTGTTAAGTAGCAAGAATTCACAGGCAACTTTTTGTTTTTGGTTTTTTTTTTTTAAAGGCTCAATTTGTATATTACACTATTAAAAATTTAAACTTCCTTCTATAACAAACACTTATTTAACTCAGTCTTGCTTCCTTATTATCCACTGCTCACTCCTTACAGTTTCCAGCATGTCAACCCTCCAGCTGTGCTGAAGGAATTCCACAGATTAGGAATGAATAGAAAATATAACACCAACTCCATCAAGGTCCAAAATGAGCAGAACTCAGGAAAACAGTTAATAAAGCATCAACTCAGGACAAGATATTTATTATATTTGCATGTCCCAACTCCCCAGCTGCCAGAGTTAAAGCAGCATTTGGGCAACACTCTCAGGCACGTTGGATCCTTGGGGTTGTTCTGTGCAGGGCCAGGAGCTGGACTTGGATGATCCTTGTGGGTCCCTTCCAGCTCAGGACATTCTGTGCTTCTTTTTCCCTAAAAGGAGTCAGATTCCTTTTTCTGGTTGCCAGTGGTGCTGCAGAACCATTTGTCACACCTGAGCTCCCAGAATGGATTCCCAGCTAAACACTGACGTGGCAAGAGAAAACCACTCTGCAAGGGATAACACTTTGGGTGTTTCATCTGAAAAATCCATTCTTATCAGAGGACTTGCATTCATATCTTTGATGCAAGATCCCTTCCAAGAACTCTGGAATTACTCAGAGTAAGTCACCTACTCAGTGTCAAACTTACAAACACCACATGTACCCAATTATACTCATTCACATCCCATTTCTAGAAATCTTTGACCTTAGAACACTATTTTTTCTCATTACTAGCTGCAGAATTTTCTTTTTATTCCTTCTTTTTTTAGATAGAAAGCTCACATTGCAAAGTCTCACCACTCGAAAATGTACAGGTAGCAGAGAAATCAACTTAGACATCTATTTTGAAGCTATGAAAGGTGATTGCTCTAGCTCATGATAGACTGGGCATAATACATGATGTAAAAGTAAAGATTTTTCTGAAGAAGGAAAAAAAAAAAGCCTAAAAATTAATTAAGAGTTGCTTTGAGGCTACTCTATTAAGCACATCTTTTACATCCTAGCCATCAATAGAATCTCCTATCAATTTCAGTCCTATTAATGGATGCTCTTAAAACATTTATAACAGAATACATTCCACACAAATAACTGCAGAAATAGTGGTCTGTGTTTAAAGGTTTACATACTCTGTTGAGCAGACAAAATACTGAGTGGTGACTAACCTATATGCTTAATGACACATCTCATGCAATCATCAGGATATTCACTTTCCTGGGCTCATCTGAACAAACCAAGGATTTCTCTGTGCTGCCATCTGCTTTGATTCTTATTTCTTCACTGCTGTTCAACCATTGCACACAAATAGAAACACTCCAAGTGTAGCACAGAAGTCTTGATGCAGTTTCAGAAATATTTCACAATAAGGTACACAAGGAAAATATCCCATGTAGTGTCAGAGTATAAATTATGGCAACTCAAGGCACAGCTCTGGTGAGCTCGAGCTCCTTTTCTGCCTCTGAGGGACTGGGAAACTCTGTTTGCTGGGACAGGACTTCACAGCAAGAGGGAAGAAGTAGGAAAAACAAAAGAAATCTTGTTAGAGGCCAAAACTGCAAAGTCGTTGTAAACAGCTCTCATTTGAAAAGACTTTTGAGAACATCTCCTTTTATTTACTCTCCATCCTGCAGCACAAGTTTCCTTCGGGAAGCTCTAGGGCTTTTACTTCACCTGCCTACCCCCACAGCCCACAGGAAACCTGGCAGAGATCAGATGCAGAAACACTTTGCCTCAATAACACCAAGAAGTGGAAAAAATTGCTTCCAGGAGTTCTGAGAAAGCTTTTATGCAAAGCAGGAATTGACAAACCCTGTGCCTGCTAATGCTCCAGGACAAGGAGCAGATTATAGCTGCAGATAAAACCTCTTGCTGATTGCTGGTGACAGCAGGCAGGGCCAAGTTCAAATAGCCAGAGGGACTCCTATAATGCACAATGCCATTAAGCTGAACCTGGGGAGGATTCCAGAGAATGTTGGATTGTTTTCCAAGAACCCCCCACGAGGTGAATGCCTCATCTTTCAAAGCAGGTCCGAAATGCGCAAAGCTCAGGAGAAGAGCTAACAGAGCATAAACTGGAGAGGAGAGATTTGTCATATCTGCATGTCCCAGCTCCCCAGCAGCCACCTGGCTTTCCATTTCCCACGTTAAGCACATCAGCCCCTCCAGTCCCCGGCTAAACTCCCAGGGCTCAGGCACAGTGGGTAGCCCAGAACAGTCCTCAGGCAGTTCCTCTGCACAAAGTAAGAGTTTCGCCCCGAGAATCCACTGCCTACATCAGTAACACCAATTCCACCTCTGTTAGTCAGAAAGCACTGGAGAAAAAAGTGACAGGTAGGAAAGAGCCCTTTTAAGCTGTCGATTCATTGCCATCCATCAAGAATTCCACTCTGAGGCATCGCCTGGAAAAACAACTCAGCATCACAGAAACCCCAGTGGAAAGATCCCAGCCAGAGCTCTGGGAAGTCAGACCTGTTCAAAGTTGGATGCTCTTCTCCAACTTCTCATTTTTGAGCTTGACTCCACTAATGACTTAACTTTTCAGCTGGCTCTGATTTGTACTAACTTGAAGAGTTACATGGAGGAGAGTTTTGTATCAAGTAGAGCCATAAGAGCGTTGTCAAAGCTTTTGTGGCAGAAGTGCACATTTCCAACGTGATTTCTTATTTTAATAAACTGCAATAAAGAGTAATGAGGCTCCTAAATTGCATCCACATGACACAGGGAGATTTCAGCAGGACTGGAATCTCTACCAGCCCAGGACATCCCTGGAGGAACTGTGCTCTCCTCTGATCAGCAGAAGAGAACAATGGATTTATCTTCCAATGATACAACTAGAATGTGCTTTTTCAATATTCACCAACTGCCTTAAAAACTTCATTTCAGTTTTGAAAATTTTTCCCCAGGATGACAAAACCCAGGCTTTGAGCCAAAGAGTAAAGCTCTTAACACAAGACTTCAGTGAAGAACAAAGACTATCCATTTCATCTCTCCAAGGCATTTCCAGCACTCCCCAGAAAGGGGCTGCTGTGGCTATTAGCTGACTGGTTACACTGTAGTTTTAGAGACTCATTACAGTGCTCTGCAATTATTGCCAACTCATCCTAAATTACTGGCTTCTCTAAACCCGGGAGGTGTAAACAGCACTTAAGAGGCAAAGACATGACAGTGTCAAGCTAATACAAGACCAATAACTTCAAGAGCACAGCCCAACACGAGTGCACTCCCCAGCAGCCTCTCCAGGTCACTTCATTCACTCTGCAGGAGGATGAATCAGAGGTCTTGGATGGGTGTGCTTGAAGGCTCTGAGCTGACACTAAATGACTCAAAGCAGCAACGTTAATGTAAAAATATCCCTCAGACCTCCTGCCCATGCTTGTTCACACCCTCCCCTCCAAACAAATCACCTGTAGCTTTGCTGGCAGCTGACAAGGGAGCTGCAGGTGAGATTTTGGGCACGAGGAACTCAAGGCTGCTTTAATGCAAGGTAAAATTAAGTCTTCTTTTTTTTCCACGGTGCTGGAAAAAGCCTAAGATGGCTCATGCTGTGCTGCTGTTGGAGCTCAAGTGATATGGAATAAAACAAGCAGTGCAGATGAGTGAAACAAAGCAGGAGAAACAAATCAGAGAACAGCCTGAGACACGCCGGGGCACCCTGATCCTTTGGGTTTATCAAAGTCAGCCACAGGGCTGAAACCATTCCTTCAAAACATTTCCAGCCACCTCCTCTGCCACACAGCCACCCCACCCCCAGGATCAGGTACCTCTGAGCACATAATTTCTTGTGGAAAAGGGGAAGAGAAGCTCCAGAGCAGGTCACTGCAAACCCAGCTGCCTCCAGCACTGCCAGGTGCAAGCCCAGCACCCCTGCAGCCACACAGCAGTTCAGAAAAGGCTTGAAACTCCCTCCAACTCTTCAGGGAGCCTTTAAACTTCAAGCTAACCCACCAGGCATCAGAGTTCCTACTTCCACACCTCAGCATTCCTCAGGCACAGCCCAGCTGCTCATTGCTCCCCACAGAGCCCGCTGAGGGACCTCAAAACCACTCTAACCTATTTATTTGCAGAGAACTGAAGAGCAGAGGGCTTGGTGGAGCTTGTATCACCTCAGGATGACCAATACCATCAGCCCCACTCCCAGGTATAAACCCTCTTGTGTCCCACCTTGCACCTCTATGCTTGGCTGGCCTCATCCCTCCCAGACTGGGGATCAGCAGTGGCTCAGAACCCACAGGTCCAGCAGAGTTGGAGCAGCTACAAGTCTGCTCTCCTCTGTCCTGGGGCTTTACAAACCCTCCCCAACAGCCCCTCCCTGTCCCCCTGTGTTGGGTTAGGAACAAGGAGCACTTCACTCAGCCCTCTGTGTCTGGGCTGCTCTGCCAGGCAGCAAGTGGCAGCTGCTCCCCTGGCTCTCCTGCCCTCTCACCCCAGAGACCTCTCTGGTGACCCCCTGGGCAAAGAGATCTTGGGTCCAGCAGGCTCATGGTGCAGCCAGAAAATAGAGAACCCTTGGAAAACACAATACCCTTTTTTTTTTCAATGCAGCTGCAGTGCACACCAAAGCCACAATAACTTCTGGTGCCTCAGCCCCACAAACAGAGCTCAGTCTCCAGCACACAGAAAGGTGGTGGCTGTTAATCACAGCTTCCCTCCCCTGCAGCCCAGGAGGGGAGGTTAAACACCAGCAGGAACTTATCTCCAGCCAAGCTGCCATTTTGGGCCTCTGTGCAGGGTGTCAGCAGCCTGGTGATGAATAAGGGAGTGTTTCTGCTTGGCAAGGCTTTCCATCATGTTAAATGAAGGCTTGGCAGTTTTGCTGTGTGTAGCCTGCCCTGAATGTTGACTTCAGCAAGGGCAGAGCAGCAGCTCCACGTCCAGGGTCAGGGGTCCATGTCAGCAGCAAAAAACCAGCAGCCCAAGGACTCAGAGAAAGGAGAGCAGGAAAGTTCAGAGGGGGATTTGCTGAGTCTAATTAGCAGGGGAAAAAATTAGGGGAAAAGGGTCTAATTCTCAATTTAACTGGCCTTCACAGCTGCTAAACTTCTCTGTCTTCTTATCATCTCACACCTGACAGGAAGCAAATCTTTGGGTGCATTTATTGCCTGAGTGTATCACCCTCACAGCCCCACTGGGGCCACTCTCCTCCAGGTTTAGGGGGAAACACCTGGGTTAGGGAGGTGTTTGTGGCCCTTGGGAGGTACAGAGCATGCAAGAGTGGGACAGCTTCCTGAGAAAGGGCTAAAGAGCAAAAAATGTGCACCCAGAAACTGGCTGAGTTGCTGGACTGAGAGACAGCTGTGAAACCTGCACTGTGGGTCCATGGTGGGAGAGGGTTACTGAACCCATTTATTTCATAAGTTGATGGTTCCAGTTTGAAGTCTAATAAGTGCTGGCTTTTACTTTTTGAAGCCTGATGAGATTTCTGACATGTTCACAGTTAAGGAAATGTTTAAGCAGCTCCCCACAAAAATCCCTGAAGCTTTATCTAAGAGTCCCATTATATTCCTTCTTTCCTTGGGTCCTTATCCCACCTTCCTGCCTTGGCTGGCACTGCCTCCCTGTCTATTTGCCCTTCTCCTCTACTTTCTCTCCTTACCACCAGCACAATAAATACAAAGCTTGCTCCAGCTTTGGGAAATAGTATCCCATTTTTAATTTTGTCATCCCCTCAATCCAAGCGCTGCAGAAGTTGACATCAAGCCCTGTTACCCTCGTTGCCATCCTCTTGACATGCTCTAAATACTAGCTAGGCAGCCCTGGCTCACAGGAGCTGTCAGCTAAACTGGTGCTGTGCCACAGCACAACCTACCCGTGGGAAGGGTGGAACAACATTTTATTTGCAAATAACATTTACCAGAGGACTCCTTAAGGCTGAGTTCTGTGCAGCCCTGCAGAGACAGGGCCACCCTGTGCTGTGCTGGCCCCTGGGCTGTGTGTGGGTCCAGGTGCTCCTCTGCCAGTCACCACAGCTGCTTCACCTCCCAGGGATGCTCCTTCTGTGGTACCCGAATTGCGAAGGGTTCTGCACGAAGACGAGCACACGATTCCTCCTAAATGTAGAAATCACACCTACAGGGGGATAAAAAGCTTTCTGACAAGTAGACAGAAGCTAATTGAAGACTTCCAGTAAAATTGTACAGTAGCAAAAGGTAAAAGTTTAATGCTAAAGCAGCTATAAAATAATAGAGAAGAGAGATGAGTGTTGGCTCTGCTCGTTGCATAGACTATGTTTGTTCCAAGGAAAGTTAAGCAAAAAGTCCACCTCCCAGAGAAGAATATTAATATCTGTTAACTTTTATTCCCACTGCTAATATGCATATGTGTCATCGAATTCTGGCATCATTCCTCCCTTTTAAAAATATTTAGATGACGTCTTAACTTTTCTAAATTCCTTCATGAGGGAAGAATGGGTAAGATACAACACTGGTGTTACTCAGATATTCTTTTTATTATTCATTACATAAAGCTGTTGAACTAGGAAGTTGATTATTATTCTGTGGGAACAGAGACAGTTTGGACAGGTAGATTGGTACCACTGGAAACAAAACAAGACCAAAGCAAAAGGAAAAATCTGTAGCAGCAAAACAAAGACAAGCTTTTGCTAGGTCAGCTCCTGTGCATTGCCTTAGGGAAAATAGATGCCTCTGTTGATTTTGCAACTTTTATTCCTCTGCTCAGGAGGAGGCATTTGGGAGGAAATTACGGATGGTTTTGCTTGGAGGAAGTTTAATTTTCAAACTGCTCTGCCCGCATGAGCTTTGCACAGAAGGTCTCCCAGGGCCCCCTTTTGTTTCTCCTGTGCTGGGGGCAGCGTTCAGCAAGCAGCTCCTCAGGGTGGGGTGGAGGAGGATAATCAGGCAAACAACCTCACTCCTCCTGTCTCAGGCCAGGAGGACATTCAGAGCCTGAATGAACCATTTCAGTTCATTGCTTGGCACTTGAATCATAACCATGAACTGAGGCTGCTGCTTTGCATCCAAGATCTGGCCAGACTCAGTGAAATTAATCCTTTTTTCAACTTCATATTTGTGCATTCCTTTTTCCCCCACGGCCATGGAATTAAAAAAGAAGGGCATTCATAATTCTCAGTACTGCCTGGTGATCAATATGGAAGTGTCAGAGAGGTGTCTGGAAAGATGTGTCTGAATCCTCCAGAGTATTTGCTGTGCTGTACTCAGAATAACAGAGCAGTGCTGTGTCCTGTACTTGAGAACATTCCCTGGGAATGGAGAGATGCTGAAATCTCAAAGGGGAAGGAGCACAGGAAGAGCTCACACACCCTCAGCTCTGCATGTCTGCTCCTCACTGGCACTTTTTGTGCTTTAAAGAGCTCTCACTGGGTTCCCCACTGGTGAACTCCACTGTGCCCTGGCCAAATTTTATCAGGCATTGCCAGATGGCAGTTTCTCAAGAAGAATACTCTGACTGCCTGGAGAATGGGAGCTACCATTGCCTCACTACCCTCCTGCACTGCATAACTCAGCGTTACTGCTTGTGGCTGGTCTTGTGCCATTAGGCCCAAATTCTTGATATCTTATTAGCAGAGCATTTCAAAATGCTCAGCACTCCTGAGAAACCCTTTCAAAAAGATCTCTCCTGTTCCATGTCACACAAGTTTGTGACAAGGGAGGGAGAATAGTCCCTGATAAAACCACAGAGCAGTAGGACACTGGTGTAGGAGTAAGAGCTGTTTGTATGTATTCCCTCCTCTGTATGTTTGTCGATGTTATTCACTGCTTAAATATGAATTGATGGCTTGTGTGCAGTGTTTCTTTGGGGGATCTGCCAAGGCAGTAATGAAATGGGTGTTCTGCCTGGCCAACAGCAATTACTGTCCCCTCTGCCTCCTGTCTCCACAGCCTGAGAGTCAGTCTTCACTCCTGCCCGCTGCACGGAAATTGCTTGTCCAGCATGATGGGTTTGTTCCTCTCTCTGTGACCTGTCACTCAGCTGGGCAGCCCCTGGAGACTCGGCTTTGCACAGCTCTGGTTTGGGTTTCTGGCCAATAAAAACAAAAACCCAAAAAACGACCCACAAATAATAAAAACCCCTCGAAGACCAGGTGGCTGGAGAAGGCAGAGGGGCAGGTGGACTCAGAATTTGCAGCTGAGCAGTTTGTGAGGCTGTGCCAGCTGCTGTGCCAGCCCCAGCGGGACCCCAGCACCTGCACACCAGGCTGGGGGCACCAGCCAGTGCAGAGGGGTGAGGGGAGCAGGAAACACCCAGTGAGGAGCTGAAAACCAGCCAGGGAGAGAGGCAGGAGTGTGAGTAGATGGGAGAGCAGTGGCACTTCAGTGTCCCCAGCAGTTTGCAGTGCCCATGCTCCAGGCTGGCATCAGCTGAGCCTCAGCTCTGAGCCCTGGGACTTGGCACAGAGGTCAGTGTGGATATCCAGCTCCCAGGTGGCTCAGGGGGTCCAGCACAAGCTCTGGACAAGACTGTGAAGGATCACATAGGCCTGACTTTGATATTGTGGCAGGATTATTCAGTTTAGGATACGCAGGAGAAAACCATGCAGAAAGCTGCTCGTGGGTTGGGTCAGGCAGCAAAGCCTCTGACAGGACCTCAGGGAACACTGGCTGCCAGAACAAAGGAGCTCTCACACTGGCCAGGCTTCTCTAGCCCTCTTCTGCTAAAGGAAAGGCAGCAAGAGGCTTGTTCCCTCTGTGTTTCCTTTCTTTGCACGTCTCTGCCTTTAAAATGTAACTTGGACATCACAGAAGCAGAATAAATGTTCAGTTTTGCTCTCCACCACAGCCTGGAGAAAAATTGGTGTTACATCAGAATTAATCTAGAGCACTACAAGTGATGAGAGGCTTTCAATGTTCAGGTCTAATCAAAACATGACTTTTTGCAGAACTTTGGATGCTGCCTCTTAATCCTTTCAGAAACCTCCATGCAGCCACTGCCTACTCTCAGTGTCAGAAAGGGTTAAAATCATCCCAGTCAAATGAGAAATCTCCTAAAAATTCTACTGTGCCTCGAAATTATATCAACTGTGATAAATGCTGAAACAGTCTGGTTCCTTTCCCACCACTTTTCATTTTTATGCATTCCAAGTGGCCCAAGGAAGGAAGCTGTGAAGTTTTCATCCCTCGAGGTGCTTTCAGCAAGGCTGCAAGGGAAATCCAGTGGCAAAGGCTTTGCCTGAAGTGTGTCCAACTAAGAAGAACTTCAGCTAATCAGTGAGATTATTTTGAAGAGCTTATCCAAATTGAATCTGGAAACTTTTATGTGGTTTTAGCACATTCCCAAAGCCCCACATTACAATGACACAAACATGACACAGTGCATCCTGTTGCTGTCTTCCTGCTTGATTGATGATTAAAAAAAAGCATCAAAGCTCCGTGGCAGGTTTTGAATGTTGATTTCTCTAGGAACTTTTAAGAAAAAAAAAAATCTAAGTTTATGGGGAAAAAAAAAACCCTTGGAAAAGCCTATTCATTGAGATGTCCCCTCAAATGGATTTTTGGGCTATTTTATTGTGGTTCTTTTCCCCCAGCAATGGCCACAGTGAGCACAGCATGGGTGAACTAGCACTGGGAAGGTGGAGAAATGTTGTTTTATCCACACAGGGTCTAATCCCTGTCCTGCTGCAATCAGCAGCTCTGTTGAAGTTGATTGCCTCCAAAATTATATTGAAGCCCAGGAACTCTGGGAACGTGTGTTCCTTGCCTGAGCTGGGAGGAAGCAGCAAAGGGTGGGTGGACAAGGAGGGGGTGTTTTGCTTTGTTATAAACACCAGCTGAAGGAGAACATCAGTGGGCACCAGGGGACAAGGGGGTGACACTGGGCCAGGAGCTGCTCTGTGGCCTGGCAGGGTGGATGAGGGAGAGGAGAAATCATCATGGCTTTGTCCCCATCCCTTCCTTATTCTCCACCCCATTTTTCCTTATTCATTTGTGTCATTACTGTGTTCTTTTGTCCTCCATGCTAATTTGTTATTCTATTATCTGTGGAGGTGGCTTCACAACACAATTAAGGGAAAGAAATCAACATTCCCAACCTGCTCAGTTGTACTTGCTCTGTTAACTGTCTTTTGAAAATCTGTATTTAATTAAAACAGAACATTAGGATGCTGTTTTAGAAGGTTGCAAGACTGTTCTGTTCTCCTATGCACTGAACTGTTTATTGATCTTTTCAGATTGCCTGCATTTGTAGCAATTTTGATGCATTATGTTTCGTACTTATGTCAAAATCAAAATAACAATGGATGGACATAAAGAGAAAAAAAAATCCCAGAATTTCTTATTTTTCTCTGAAAAGTAACAGGTATTTCCAAACTGCAGTCTTTTTCTTTTTTTATCAGAATAAGAAAGGAAATTTCCTGGGCACAAATAACAATAAATTGACCTTTAATGTTTCTTTGTCCCAGAGATTAATTTGTTCTTTTTAATTATGGGATTAGTATTCTTTATTGTGACATTGTTATCTTTTTTTTTCTTTTCAGACCTGTTCTACCTTCGTGCTCTGGAAATGACTGATTGAACTGATTCCCTCTGCACCAAATAAATGCTACTCCCACTCCACAGGCATTATTTGTGCTGGAAATAATTGCTGGAAATTTTTGAAAAGCTGCATTCAAACCAGGACCATACCTGACTATTTGAGAACATAAACCCAGGATCTTAAACTAATTCGTGAGCATGCACTGATCTGGGGTTTTTCTTTCCCTTTTTTCACAACCACTGAGCAGACAGCCTTTCAGAACATAAAAATATCAACTTTTGGGTCAGGGGAGGACTTCTTAACTCCTCCATTCACCAGAGTAAATCTGGGATTGGTGCAGTTTTGCTGCTGCTCCTGCCCTGGGTGAGCTCAGGCTTCCTCTCACCAACCCAGTGATGTCTCACAGGGGGACCCTGAGGGAGATTCCCTTTAATGGGGCCAGCCAGGTGGTGAGCTCTGCTCACAGCCATCCCAGCACCCTGAAAGTGAGACTCTCTGTTCTTTTGTCAGTCACTCTGATGTTTTTTATAGCCATCCTCAGAGCAGATTTCATAGGAAGTTCATGGCATCAAGCCAAGGCTATTAAGAATGTAAATACAGAAGTGTTTCTTTTCCACTGCTGTCTGATTGCCTTTGCCCCCTGAGAAGGCAGCTGATGTGAGGAGGGACCCTCTGCCAGGAAATCAACTGGGTGTAAATCTAGGCTAATAAACTTTTTCAGAGACCCCAATTCCTAACACAATGCTGCAAAAGGAAGAGTTCATCCAAGAGTTAGGAGCTCAGCTAATACTTGCCCTTCCTGGAAATGAGCATACTGGGCTACAACCTGCTCCCATATAGGTTTTAATTAGGAGCAACAACATCAGAGGGAAAAATCTACATATTTACTGATCTAAATCTGTAGTGGGGAGAGATTCTGCCCCCCAGTGGGGCTGTTCAGGGATAAAATATGCAGTGTTGGAAAGCAGGAGAGGCCTTTGCAGGTCTACAGCATGGGGCTGCTTCTTTCTGCACACTGAGTCCTGCTGGGGTGGGACAGAGGAGCCTGGAGAGAAGTCCTCAGCAAATCCTGCTCCCACTGCCAAAGGAGAGCATGGAATGAATTGGATTGGAAGGGATCTTACAGCTCATCTCTTTCCAACCCCCCTGCCACGAGCAGGGGCACCTTCCACTAGAACAGGTTGCTCCAAGCCCCATCCTACCTTGACCTTGGACACTTCAGTGCCTAAATTGCTTGGTGAGTAACAAAGCCAAGTGAGGTTGGTGCCTTGAACCCCGAGAAACAAATGAAGACCGTGCATCTGAAAACATTTCTGTGCAGGAGGAGTAACTACCAAAAGAAGAAGGCTCTCTGAGCTCCAGTGTTCCTTACACACCTCTCTCTGCTCCACCAAGGACTCAGTAGTGAGTAGTGAGTATAAGCCAAATATCCAACTTGAGGCAGAGAGAAGTTTCCCATAAACAACTTCAGGGTCAGTTATTTCTCTGTAAATCTAGGCTTTTGAGTAAAATATATATATAAATAAGTCTCTGCAGCAATATACAGTTACCAGCTATAAAAATAAATAAACAGCCAGGGGCACAAGGAGCCTTGCTCTCTGACATTCTGTCATTTCTCAGTGGTACTTGTTATGTCACCTTCAGACCTTCTTTTCCTCTTTGAATTCTGTTTGATTTTCTCTGCAAACTGTATTTGACATTTTGCATGATGGATGTACTTTGAAAAAAACATTTCATTGTCTTAAGGTATTCTAGAAAGCCTGTTTCAGTTCTTTTTAAATTCATATATACATGCCATTGCATGGTGAGTAAAGGTTTCATCTAAGTAGGTCTGAGGATCCTTAAAATTCATGAGCCTTTTTCTGAGGCAAGACTCAGGTGCATCCCCATCCCTATTTCAATATTTTATGGCTTGGCCCCTATGTTTTGTTGGTTTTTTTTTTTTTTTTGCTTCTGAGTTTGCTCTTGAAATCGCTGAATTGTCAGCCCGATCCTGCTAAGTGAGCTGTTCACCTGAGTCAAAACTGTTGGCACCGCGTTTGAGAAAAGAGCCCAGGTTGGGTTTGTGCAGAACAATCCAAACCCTCCAGCGAGGCAGAAAAAGATCCCCGGTCAGGGAGAGGACCGAGAAGAGGTTGTTATCTGTTGTTATCTGTTTGTTGTTATCTGTTGTTATCTGCATTAGTGACGGGCTGTGATTAGCACGCACTCCCAGCAGCAGAAGCCTCTCGGTGGGAAAGCCCCGGTCCCAGCTTCCTCTCCTGGGAGATGCTGCAGCTCCCGGGGCAGAAGGACCGAGAGCTGCAGCTGCTTTACCCCGCACCAGCGACTCCAGAGCTCCTGGAGGCACCAGGAGCACCCGTAGGTCTGATGTTTGCTGTGTTACAGAGCCTGGCACGGGGCTCAGGCAGCTCTTACCCAGCCAAGTCCTTTGCCAAATCCTTTCTTTGCTCCTGAAGGTTTCTGCAATAAACACTCTTCTGAGGCCACTCTGAATTTGCTAAAGTGAAGTCTTTTCATTAGAGAGCTGGGCTGAATGTCTGAGATAATAATAATTGGAGGCTATTTACAGCAAGAGGACGAGGAGTGGTAGAGTCTTGTCATCTCTGGTGTGTACTTCAGTGCTTCTCACCAGAACACATCTGACAGGAAAAAAATTGACATGCAAGTCTGTATTTTACATTGCAGTGCAGCCAGTGCATGCATTTTCCCCCACTGAAAGCAATTCTCAGTTCTTCCTTAATACTCAGAAGTGGAGGGGGAAGGAGAACTCCTTGGGAACTCAGCCTGAGATTTCTGGTCACAAGATCCCACAACAATATTCATCTCTTCCAGCTTGAAATTAAGGAGACCATACTCTGGTTTATTTTTGGCCTTGTAAAAAGTTATAGGAAGTGCAGACAGACACAGAGAGAAAGAAAAAAAAAAGAAAAACTCGAAGAATTCCCATGCTTGTTCATAAAACACAGTCCCAAAAATTAGGCATAAATCTACAAAATGTTTACACACATGCCTAAATGCCTGCTACATTAAGACCTGTTGTAGTTACCCCCTCCAGCATTTCCTGCTGGATATAATGAGTTAATAAAACTGGAAATGGCCATCCATCACAGAGGTTACACTGGTTTGGATAAGCACTTTGACTCCAACTCAGAAACTACAGACAGCAGCAAAGAGAGCCATGGAGAAAGCAAGAGCAGAAATGGCCTCTCACTTCTTCCCCCTTTGGCTCATGTGAAATGAATCTCTCTGCATCCAGTCTGATGAAAACCTGTGTGTCCCTGGAGCCACTCCTAAAACCTGTCAGCAGCATCTATCTCCTTGTTAATCTGAAATTCTGTATCCATAAAAAAGTCAGCATCTCATTCAGATAAACCAGCCTGAGCACTCCACTTCCTCTTCTTGTTCCCTATTTATTTTTCAGGTAACAAGTAGCAGCACAAAAAATCTTGCTTTAACAGAGTCTTCTGAGACAGCTGCTGAAACAGAGCTGAAATATTCAGGCTGTGTTTCTGGATGTTTCTTTTCCTTGTTGCTGTGGTTTTCTGCATGTCTCCCTCCACTGATTTTCTCCCTGCCAGTGCCCCCTTGCCTGAGCCCACTGCCACAGGTTGCCTGGCTGGAACAAAACTCCTCTGCACAGGAGGTGACAGAGAAAGGGAGCACCAGGAGAGAGGGACAACGACTCTAAATGCTGCTACGAATCCTCTCCTTTCATCTGTACAAACACTCAGGGGTAGCAGCCTCCTGACTGGTCTGGCAGTTGAACGTGGGAGCAGAAAGGATCCCTCTGCCTTCGCTGCATTAGTGGTGGGACTGTTCCGTGCTCTTGGGGAAGGAAGGATGTTTGCCTGCCCGCTGTTCCTGTGGCTGCAGGCTGGATGTGCACGGTGACAGCGAGGTGAGCAGGGGGAGAGGAACAGAGCCCACCCACACACCCACTCCTGCGGTGGGGACACGGCTGGAGCTGGCTCTGGGATGGAGGGGAGCCCGTGGTCCAGCCCAGAGGGAGCAGCACCACCCAGCGCTTCTGCAGCACCCCAGGCTCCCCGTTCTGGGCAAAACAGACCTCTTTGTTGCACTTTGCAGAATTTCACAGGTAAAATTGAGCTCTGTGTTGTCCCTTAAATACTACCATGAATGAAAAAGAGGACCTTGCCTCCTGTCCAAAACCTTGGAGTGGCATCCCCCATCCTGCTGCACAAAATCCAGGTGAATCTGCAGTGCTAAGGGCTCCCTCCATCTCCTTCTTCCAATTATTTCTCTGAAAGAGACAAATTTTGTTCCAAAGGAGTGACTTACAGCAGCAGTCAGTGCAAAGGACACTTGACTAGGTGTCAAGCATGCTGCACAGAAACACTTCAAAATGCTTTAATAAAAAAGAACCACAGTGAGATGTATTTTGCTTGGTGAAAAGAAACAATCTATGCAGTGACTTTTGAGTGGGTTTGTGGCTTTGTCTGATAAGGGCACTGCTGCTGATAATGCCCTCCTGGTGCTACTTAGCTGTAAGAAGCCAGTATAAGGCTGATCAGAACAAAGAGAAGATGCAGCTGTTGTAGAGGAAATTGCAGCATCTCCTTTTCCCTTCAGTTATTAAATAGTCCATAATGGTGAGTAGATGTCAAGAGCCAAGGAGTGAAAATATTATTGGTATGTTATGCTATTTTACCCAGAACAGTTGGCAGATTCTTCTAATTTTAACTTGGTTTGTTTTGGGGTTTTTTTTGTTGTTGTTGGGTTTTTTTGTTTGTTTGTTAGGGTTTTCTTGCCTTTTTTTGGATGTGTGGTTGTTGTTGTTGTTGTTGTTGTTGTTGTTGTTGTTTTTAGTTTTTTTTCTTGTCTGAGTAAACTGTGGCTTCATGGAGAAAGGAAGGGGGTCTGTTCCTACATATTTGGTACATTTGCTACATTTGCTGTCTTGTCCTGCTGTGTACTGGACACATGGAGAATTTCCCTAAGTTAATTCATTTTCACACTGATGTTACTCCTCTAATTGGCTGATGGTGACAGTGCATCCCAAATTTCCTCCACTAAATGTCCAAACTGAAGAGGAGAAGGCTCCAGGGAGAACTTAGAGCAGCCTTCCAGTACCTTAAGGAGCTACAGGAGAGCTGGAGAGGGACTTCTGGCATGGAAATGTAGTGATAGGATCTGGGAGAATGGCTTTAAAGTGAAGGAGGGTCGATGTAGGTGGGTATAAAAAAGGCAATTTTTGCTGTGAGGGTGGTAAAACACTGGCACAGGCTGCCCAGAGTGGTGGTGGATGCCCCACCCCTGGAAACATTCCAGGCCAGGTTGGACAGGACTCTGAGCAAGCTGAAGATCGAGGTGAAGATGTGCTGCCAGTGGCAGGGGCATTGGACCAGGTGAGCTTTGGCAGGTTCCTTCCAACCCAAAGTATTCCCTGAATCCATGAAACCCTCCTGGCAGGGAAAGGGGCAGTGCACACCCCTCTGTCTCAGATCCTTGGTGCCCCCAGGGTCTCCCAGAGGGTGGGATTGCTGTCCCAGTGCCAGCCACATGCCCATGGATGAGCAGTCCCAGCTGGGGCTGAGGTCAGCTTTGGTGTGCAGCTCCTGGTGGCTGAGCTGAGCCATGGAGAGAGGAGCAGCATTTGCTCTCACACTTGTGCCAACAGCTCAGGTACAGGAGCAGGTTGTGACTGTAACCTGGCCATGGCAGAAAACCCTGGGCAGGGAAAATTGCAGCCCTTGCACCCTGCAATGTGACAGCTTCAATATTTGGATGTAGCAGGCCATAGCAGCAAGAAGAACCCATGACACCTTAAAACTGGAATGCCATTTGTGATCCTGTGGAGAGCACTGGCATCTGGGGGCACAGGAGGTCTCTGCTCTGAGAGGGGGAAGAAAAAATTGGAGGCAGTATTGATAATTCCTTGGCCTGCACAGATCTGCCTTTTAGTGCTATTCCCTGTGCAGCAAGGATCTGGGAAGCTCTGCTACATCCCTGTAGTGTGTGCACTTTCTTTTCCAATGCCATCTGCTATACTGATTTGTTAAAAAGGAAAATCAAATCTCTAATCCACTGCTGCTGTGTGAATAGAATCCCACTCAGGGCATTAGCTCTGTCTTGTCAAGGAACACAATGTGCCATTAAAACAAAAAGATGCCTCCAGCTCTGGGACAAAGGAGCAGTGAAAACTGAGTGCCACCCACTTGTGCCATGTGTGCTCTAAGCCAGGGGACAGGCCCAGGGGAGTGGATGGAACTGGAGTGTCACCCTCCAGTGTGTGCCAGGCTGGGAGGGGATACAGTCATACAAAAGCAATACTTTAAAACCTCCTTTATTTAATTCAGAATCATCTTCTTCTTTTTCCTTTTTTCTTTTTCTTTTTCATTTTTTTTTAAGGCACAAGCAGTTCTGCAGTTGCTCAGAAGACAGAAATCCTATACTGCCCCTTCCTGTGATTCTCCTGGGCACCTCTTTGCAACAAGGCTGTGTGTGTTTTTGCAAGGGCATTTATTTGTCTTTCACAACAAATCATCCCCTCTCCTCTCCTCCACAGTTCTGCCATACCCACAGACAGGGTAAATAAAGCAACACTGGATAAAATCAGAATTCCCAGCTGTTGTGGTACTTAAAGGTCTTCCCAAAGCCTGATCTCTTAGAGCCCAGTGAAACTCTAAGATCCCTGGTGTGTTTCATGAATTTCCAGCACCAGTGGCATTAGATATACCCATGGAAATCATTACGTTGGGAACATTTGGGTGGGAAGAGATTGAATACTTGCACTGGGAAGAAGATGAATAATAGCACAGTTTCCTCCAGTGGCTTGAGGGCTTTCTCTTGTTCCCTTCTGAAGGAGCTTTGTTGGCCTTGCAGCTGCTGGGTGGCAGATGCTGATTTAGTGGGGCAAGGCCCCCCCGTCCCCTCCCGAGCCCGAGCTCCGCTGTGCCATCCACGTTTCCCTTGAAACCCATGCCTGCTCACGCGTCATGGATGATGCCCACGAGTTTGCTGGCAGCCCTGCCTGCAGATGCAGTAATTAATCATCAAGTGACAGGGTGGCAGTGCCCCTCGTTGGCTTGGGGGTGATTAAGAAGGGCTCTCTTCCTGCGTGCCTGACAAAGGACGGCGCTGAGCTGAGCAGGGCTGCTCGCTGGGAAACGCTGCTTCGGAGCCGCGGCAGAGCCCGGCGGTCCCAGCAGCATTTTCCACGCAGAAATGTCACGAAGAACTTTGCAAACCAGCAGGCTGGGGGGCTCAGGGAACGTGCAGACTCCACTACTCTGCAGCTTTCCCATTCACCAGTCCCTCGAGGCACTCCAGCCTGCTGGGTGGCTGTGAGACACCGCGGCACTGGAGAAGTTGCCTGCTACAGCAGAGGATTTTTCTAGAGGAAGAGCCTTTACTCCTTCTGGAACCGAGTATTTGCAGCTCCCCGTGGTGTTAAAAATACAGTTGCCACTACTGAGTTTTGGTATTTCTACGTGCTAATCTAGTGCTGGGGGTGAAGGAGAACAGGAAATCATTTTGCGTGGCACGCATTTAAAATGAGCTCCCAACGCCTGAGTTTGGGCAGATCTCCCACCCCGCTAAATGAGAGATTTTTCTGGATAAGAATCTTGGCATTTGGCTATAAGCTGCTATTAAGAAGTAGAACGGTTTTCACTCATGAATATTCATGTGGCTATACTGAAATGTGTATACTATCAGCACACAACTTTGCAAGTGCTGGATTCCAGTTTGTCCTGGGGAAATGAGGCAGCTGGTCATTAGTTCACCTCCCAGCAGTGGCTGACACAAGGCAGTGGCTGTGTCAGCCTACCTGTGCCAGCTGCTGTCGTTCCTCTTCTATTTCACATAGGAAAGAAGCATTTCTCATCCTCGTAGTCACTTTCCTCCACCTGCTTGCATGGGAAATGGCTTTTATAATTTTCTGCTTAAAACTCTTGGCATATTTATTATTAATATTCTTATTATTACTCAATTGGGTAAAAAGAAAAGCAATTAGAAAGACTTCACTGGGAACAATTAAATACAATAGTAGTGGAGCAATTAACCTGCAGATTAAGCATATGGTGCTGAGCTCTGTTCTTTATTTGCCCTCCCTTTAGGAACCTGTGGTGGAGGTGGGCTCCTCGAGGTCAGCTGTGGGGCTGAGAGCTGCCTGAGTCCTCTTGGAGGAGGGAGGGGCTGGAATTGGGCTGTCAGGAGTCACAGATCCCTTCTGCTGTTCCAGCTCTTTGCCAGGCTTCCCCTCCTTCGATTGTTGCTAAATCAAAACCATTTATTGCCCTAATTGAGTTTGGTACCACACAGACCAGAGGAGTGAAATTAGAAAGCAATGGAATCCTGTGGAATGGCAGAGAGGCTCAGGAGCCTCCAGCTGCCCAGCCCAGAATTTGGCATCAGCCACAGCAAGGACATTCACACCACTGTTCCTTTCAGAGAGCCAGGTACAAAATTACAGAGTCAAGGCTCTTCACCCAGTCAGTGACCATGGAAAGGATATCTGCAAGGATTTGTGGGTTTGGACAACTTGCAAACAGTTTTATTTAGTTAGTCTTAACCTCTTGCATGAGGAATCCATTTTAGTTTGTTCTTTAACATTTGCCTATTTTCTCTTTGATTGTCTTTAAGCCTGAATTCATTTGGTGTCTTAAACTCTCAACCCAGGCTGTGGGGATTTTCAGAGGTGTATTTCTTTCCCTATTTTTAGCTTTGCTTTACTGGTGTCAATGGTTTGTTCACAACCCAAGCTCAGCCTTGATGAAGACAAAAGAGACTGACTACTGTTCCCACTCCCAGCTTCATTAGGAAAGAAATCTGTGGGAGCTGCAAAGTCAACAACAATCTCTTAAAATCCTCTCAGACTGATTCTGAAATACCCTCAGACTATCCTCTGATGTGGGAATTTTGGAGAATCAAAGCAAATATTAAGCTGGGAAAGACTTTTATAGGCCCTCAGGTCCAATCTCCCTTTTCAAAGCTGCTGTTGGAAGCCAAATCCATTTGGGATTTTTCAGTTTCCTTCGGTTACTAAACCAATGCAATGTACTCAGGCCATGCTTCCAGTCTTTCCAGTGAGACTGGGAGAGCTTGAAAAAGACCTTTGAAGGAACAAGATGAGATTCTTAACTGACTGAATATTTCAAGAAAGGGAAGTTTTATGGTATTTAGTAAACTGGGTAGGAATCACCATAAAACCCCAAGACTGGCAACACTGAACTTGAGAACATTCATCTTAAGAGCCTGGAAGATGTTTAATTTTTGTGGTTTGCTGGATGAAAAAGTTAAAATTCAAAACAAAGAAAAATTGTTATGGAGCTAATTTGTTCTTTTGTTTTCTTTTTAGATTATGCTCATTTTTATAAATAACTACACTGGGGTCAAGTCAAAGGGATGTTTTCCTTGGTTTGATGCAAAATGAACCATGTCATTTTCAGGCACCAATAACCCTCTTTTCCAGAGTCATGACATTGCTTTTCAGTCTGGAGCATTACTTGGAAATTAAACTTGAAATGAACAACAGTGAAATTCAACACTTTGTGTTTCTGGGTTTGTCGAGAGAAATTGTTTATAAATTTTGATCCAACGTTGCTAAGACAGTCCAAAGGCTCCAGGTGGGTTTAGAGAATGTGAGATGTGTTGGGAGTGGGAGCTGCTTCAGCTTTATTCAGTCCTGCTGAGCATCAAGGTCCTGTCTCCAAGCAGTGCAGGAAGGGAGAGGCTTTGCAGCGAGGCTGGGAGGGAGAAACACGAGCAGGTTCCCATTTCCAAGACTGTCACTCCTGGGGATACCAGCCTGCTCTGTAGGGAGAGGCATCCAGCTTTGAAAGGAACCAAGTGAAACAAGGAGAGAGGCCACAACTGAGCCTGAGTCTGGTGGAGCGAAAAAAAAAATAGAGAAATTATTTTGGGAAGTTGTCATGATTATTATAAGATGAAGAAGAATAAGTGTCCAATTTATCAATAGTCTAATTATCTAATGAATCCAGCAGCTGTCTGTGTTTGCCCTCAATATGTAGAGATTTTTATAAGGACAAAGAAGAAGTTCAAGTTGTTTTATGTAGGCATCTCAAGAAGTCAATCACTAGAAATGGAAGGTGAACTCCATTAAACTGGTGGAAATTAAAAAAAATCATGATCAAAGAAAATTTTTTCAGCAGTAGTTTATACATAAACTTTTTTGTAGAGTTTGTAGACAGATGGATAGAGAGATATTTCTGCTGGGGTTCACAGACACAGGTTGGTGGCACAGCTGAAACCTTGATTTCAGTGTCACTGCTCAAGGAATAAAAAAACACAGCAAGGCTGGAGTCTGCTCCAAACACCAATCTAGCATTTCAAATCATTTCATTAAAGGTTACTTTAATAATTGAAACAGTTTGTTCCAGGAGGATTAGAGTAAGTGTTTGTAAGACATGAATGTGTTCAAAGAGCAAAAATAAAAAACATATTCCTGACAAGTCAAGTGGTACTGTAGCATGCTACCACACTATCACATAGGGAATAAAGACTGTGAGTGAAGGAAAAAACAGGCACTCTCTGAGAGAAAAGATCCTAATCACCTCATACTGCAAAGAGGACTAAATCTGCAGGATTTGTTAACATCTGAAAATATTAAATGAAAAAGTAAAAACTCGATAATGCTTTACAGATTTATCTCTTGCTGATGGGGAATCTGAAAGCACTTGAGCAGGCAGTGCTGTCCTCCCCTCTGTGCTTCCCTGCTCTGCTGCTGTGACTTTCTCCTAACTGCAGGTTTGAGCAGGAAGGTGCCCAGTCCTTGTTTGTCTCTGAGGGTAATTCCAAGTCTTGCCCTTTGGCTGCTGCCATCTCAAAGGGCTTCAGAGAGCCACTGCCTTTAGGTTATTGCCCTCCAGACAGACCTGTGGGATGCTTGGGAGCATCAGTTGTGTTATTCAAGCACTGATGATTCAAGTCCTGAGCCTCCCAGGGTGACAGGGACAGCCAGCAAAGGTTTCCAACCCCTCCATCCACGAATATTCAAGGTTCTGGGTCTCAGTCCTGTTCACAGCCATCCTTGGTGTCCTAACAGCCCAGGATGAGGTGGGAGCTCACAGCTCCTGCCCTGCAAGGTCCTGGTGAGGTTGTTTGCCTTGTCCCCAGCCTGCCCTGCCCTGCTTGTCTTTTTGGGGGCAGTCACTGCTCTCAGCCGCTCCCAGGCTCTGGTGTTTGGTGCCTTTCTGTCCTCCTCAGGTCCCCATTTCCCATTCTCCTGGCACCTCTGCAGAAAGAGAAACAAGTGCTCACACCTGCTTAGGAAATGGCCATCAGCTTCTATACAGCCCACTTCCAAACTTTGATTAATTTACACTGGTCGAACTGGTTTTCTAAACTGGAGAATAAAAACGCAGGCTAAACCCCAAACCAAACCCAAAAATCATAGAAGCAAACAGTCTTTGAAACTGCTTGCTCTCACTTCTAGTAGAGCTTGAGGTATCCCAGACTGAATTTTTCACAGGCTGCTCTCCTGCTGTGGAATGTGAGCTGCAGGCTGGAGATAGCACTTCTCAAAAAAGAGGAACCAGCTCCTGCTGTATTAAAACAGTGGCAGGTGACTGTGATGCTGATTAAAAAGAAGGCTCTATATCTACATTCTGATTCAGCAAGTACATATCTCAGAACTTCAAGGAAGGCAGAGAAGCCAGATGGGATTTTGGTGGGAGTTTGTTTGTTTGTTTACTTCCTTGCTTTAATTTTGATAATGACAAATCAAATTTTTAAAAATGAAGTGCACATTTTTTTATTTATTCCTCTGCAAATCTTTCATTTTAGTACAACATGTTACCCTTATTCCAATCTGCTTGAGCCTCTTGCACACCAAAAAAAGCATTTCTCATCTTACCACAACAGCTTTGGACTCAGCAGATTCTTTTCCCCATCCAGGTGTGAGAACAACTCCAAACCTTTTCACTGCTCTCAGTTTGCTGCTGGTTGTGACACAGTGGGTTACACTGAGCAGTATCTGACCCCTGGAAAGTCCTGTGCATTCCTCTCTATATCTCTTTATACTTTTTCCAAGGTTCTTACTTCTTTGTAGGGAATTTCTTTTCTCTCTGTTGCCCCCAATTCGTCCTTCTTGCACCCTCCTGCCCCTTTCCCTGCCTTTCCCCCAAAGTGCCTGATGCTGCCTGCACAGCCTGTAACCAGCATCTGAGAAAGGAAAACCAAACCCCTCTGACTGCACCCAAGAATGCCACGAGCAGGGAGATCAAGCCAGGAAAAGAGACCATGTAGAGCTTCTCTCAGTTGTTGTCTCAAAGGGTTTTCCCCACTCTGTCCTTCAAATCAACCACTTGTTGTTAAAACCCACCAGTCCCATTCCCAGCTGTATGTCCAGGAGCAGCTGAACAAATTGCCTTGTTTTAGTAAAAGAAAAAAGTAAAAGATTTTGCTAAATGTGGATGAAAATCCTCAGTCTTTTCTTAGTTATCATCTGGAGAAAATGTAACGTTTTCAAGTTTTCTGATTGGCTTCTATAGAAAGTAAAACTGACCTTCAATTTTGTCCTTCAGAGATATCTAGAAGAGATTCATGAGAATATAAACTCTGGTAAATCCTTTTTCTTTCAATTCATCTTAAAAAGTGCTTTCAGTTGATATGAATTAGACCAGTTCCTCAAGCAAAATAACAAAATCTAGTCAAAGTCTATTAACCCCACTGGCAGTGCCATACTTCCAGTAAGGTTTTCCTAAAATACAAATCCCCCACCTTGTTTAGTTTTTGTTTTAGTTTGTTTTTTTTTT